>OW971955.1:10005000-10605000 GCA_943193695.1 Acrobasis suavella | reverse complement strand
GTTTTTCAGATACGTAAGTCGATAATATTTTAATGCCAAAAATAGCTGAGATAGAAGCGTTTGAATTTTTGAATTAATCAAAGTAACCCTATTTTACGATACGTAAGTTTTTGTATCGATATCGATATCTTACTGCTACAAAACACAACTCTGTAGACGTCAGTAAAAGTTTAATTTTTTAATTATAATGTAAGGCAAAGATGTAAACTCGTTACATCCTAACTCTTGTACTTACGCTCTTTTAGAATGGAGAGATTTTAAACAATTTAATTTTAGGAGAAATAATGAAAAGAAATGAAATATGAATATAAAATTTTTGAAATGTTGTCAATTGCTCAGTGTCTAATACAAAGTAACTATGTATGTATGGGTAATAATTAAATTAATTATTTAAATTTTGAATTGTACAATTATTGGAATGTAAATTTGAAAAAAATTTTTTGTTCGGTGTTAGTAAATATCGAACAAAAATGGCGGAATACGACGTGAATTCGAATAACCAACAAGTTCCTTTTTTAAATTACGGAGCTGTGGTAGTGATACGCGCGAAAATGTTCCTTTGAAATTCATAAAGAATGTAGCTGTTTGATGAAGTAAGAGATTGAGTTTGCGTTGCATAATGAAATTTAGTTACAACATTATAACACTCGTTTGGGTGATATAATGGTTACTATTACACTGAGTGTTTTAGTGTTGGCAATAAGCTAACTGTTTCAAAAACTTTTATAGAGGATTTATAGCATGGGCTTAGATAAAAAGTTTTTCATGTCATCTACTCAAAAAACGATGTTTTCATCCTGGATATTCATAAAGTTACTGGTTATTCTCTCGGGACTAAAACGTGAAACGTTGTCGGTTGAAGTCTGTTAGGTATTGTAGGTGTTCTACTGTTCTTTATATTCTGATTTGTATGTGGTAGTTTTTGTCATGGATGGAGCTGAAAAGTAGAGTGTGCTACGAGGGTACGGTAATATTTTTATCCCGGGCGATATACAGAATCCCTCGATACACTCATGATTCCACCGTAGAATCAATCACTCGCCCCGCTCGTGATTGAACTGTGGAATCCTTCGTTTCGCTCTGGATTCAAAGTAGCGCCCTCGCCTTCAAAATATTACCTTAGCCTCGTAGCACAATCTACTATTACAAACAAACGGTAGTCCCGGCAGTACTGTGTTTTTAGAGTTGAATTGTATTTTAGTGTTTAGGTTGATATGTGTGTACAAAGTTTGACAAAGAAACGTTTGTTTGTGACAGGCGGTGTCTGCCCACGGGGAGCTGGGCGGGCAGTGTTCGCTGACCCGGTCCGCCCTGGGCGAGCTGATGTCGTGCGTGCGGGAGCTGAGCGCGGCGCGGGGCGCCGTGGGGCCCGCGCTGGAGCAGCTCGCGCGGGCGCAGCGCAGGCTGGCCGAGCACCGGTCAGTACTACACCTCTACACTCTACTACTTACCTTTCTTTATTGAAGTGAAAACTTCTTTAGCGGCGTTGTACACTGTTTTTGATATGGGTAAAAAATGTTAAACTCGCGTCAGGGCGTCAGGACACGTGACCTGATCGAAAATTCGCAAGACGGATGGAGAGTAGACAGCCGGCGCGGCGTAGGAGAGGAAGTATCCCCCTCTCTTTCTACGGCGAAAATGTATGCCTGCGCCTGCTGTTTGGGCGGCGCAGGGCGCTTGCGCGAATGTTTGTGTGTGTTTATGTTACAGCGTGCCACGCGCATCCATGGAAATGCACAACGTTATATTCAAGTTTTCACTTCTGCCGGCACTCCCGGAGTGCAACGTCGATCTTTTTTTTTCTTTATTGATAAACCAACAGCCATACAGTTTCTTATAGTTACAAAGTATACAATATACTTAAAAGGACCAAAAAAGGTTTACACAGGATTAACTTAATGTTGATTGGAATAACAAAACAAGGTTACATATTTTGTTTTAAGTAGATAATTAAGGTATACTAGTACATGCATACTAACCGAGCAATTAAGTATTATTAGGGAGCAGAGAGGGGGAGGGGGGCAGAAAGGGAACATCCAATTATGTATTTTGACAATGTCAGATTCTCATCAATGTAATGGAACAAATTCGGTATTTCACTCGTTTTTCTTTCTTAGTCGTGTCAAAAAGTAACATTATACGAAACATAAATAATAATTTTACATCTCATCTACTCCAAAACGATGTTTTCATCCCAAAACATTTGAAGCTAAAGTTACTCCTTATTATTCTTTCGGGACTAAGAAGTGAAAAAGAAAATCTCTAGGGATTAAACCAATTTGAAAACTAAACACGAGTATAATCTATGTAGAATCAAAAATATTGTTGGTAGTTCAGCAAAATAAAAACAGAAGAATTTCGTTTTAAAATAAAGAATAACTACTAGTACTCACATACTAAATTCTAAATTATAATGTTTATTAATTAGACCTTTACAGGCACTTTTACACGTCAATAAGTATAATTTACGTTACGTGTAGTCTATATTAAAATTTAGTTTAGTTTTAAAGAAAAGCTACGACACGCAGTGCTTTGCAACAACCACTGCTGAGAAGAAACGCCGAAAGAAACTCATTTCCACAGTATTGGTCGCCTACTCGCCAAAAGGGCTTTGTCATATTATTATATCCAAAAGTTGTTGACCGTCTTCGTGGTCCAGTAGTCAAAGTTTTCGCTTTGTGACCAGGTCATGGGTTCGAATCCCACTGGAAAGCATACTTTGTGAAAAGATTTTCCAGTCAGATTATATACAATGTCCTTTTTAATTAAGTACAAATATTTTAAGGGGTTATTCAGTCCATCATTTTGAACAACTTTGCCCAATAAATGTATATCGAAATACGAAAAAAAATATTTAGGTTCTCATACAGATCGAAGTAGTCACGTGATATCGTTACTATAAAAATGCAAAAAAATTTTTCGTATTTCGATATATATTTATTGGGAAAAGTTGTTCAAAATGATGGACTGAATCACCTCTTAAAATATTTGTACTTAATTAAAAAGGACATTGTATAGATGGTGGATGAATTCAGAATGTGAAGTTAACCACATGATAGCTCAGTTGATAAGAGCATGGCCGTATCAAGACCAAGGTCGCTGGTTCAATCCCCGGTCACGTGGTATTTTTTCACCGTTGCTTATTTTTTTATATAGTTTAAGTACTGTAGTACTACATCTTAAATGCCTAAAAAACTCTATAAAAATAAATATTTACATATTGTGACTAACGCTGTCATTTAGCTCGCGTCAGAACTCCTCACCTTTCCGTTTAGATACTTAGTCATCCATTGCAAGCCAGTTTCATTCTTATTACTCTGGACAAACGATTCGTGTAACTGAATTTTCCCCTTCGAAGTGGTCCCCGCGCCAATAGTAATAATGTAGATATATTTTCGATACCTAAACCGGGGAGGTCCTACTAAGCTCATCAATGTAATAAATAAACGAATATACAAAGTGGAAAGGACATACCCATAATAAATCAAACAACGAACTATCTAGATCACTATAGTATAATGTAATTAAAATAACGGAGAAAAAAGGCAAAAAACAATTCGACATTCCTGTACAAATATCCTGGGCGACTGTACACTTTTGTATTGAAATTTTGACTGTTATTTTAATTTTCATTACAGTGATCTAATATACTATCTGTTATAACTACACATTAATTTTTTATCGACAAAAGTAGATAGTTAGTAGGGACGTATACAAAATCCGGAAGGCAGCTGCCTCCACCCCCCCTCGCCCTCCCCCCCACTCCCTCTTCGCCCCCCTACTTGTATGTACTTTTGATGGGGTAATTTAGTGCGCTTGATCATGAATAAGTAATATACGAACAAATCAGAAAGATTAAGCAAGCCCCAAAGTAAATTCGAGACTTGTGTTGTGGGATACTTACTCAACGATACTATATTTTATAACAAATACATATAAAGATACACATATGCAAGACCCAGGAAAATCTGTAAAAAAAAAAACATTTTTACCTGACCGGGGATCGAACCCGGAACCTCCGGTGTGACAGCCTGGAATTATAATAATAATAATAATCTTTATTTCGGACATAATCCATATTATGTTAGTAATGAACAAAGTAAACTTAATCCTAGTGTTAGTAACAGGAAACAGCACATAACACAGACAAAACAACACAACTAACAGCTAGGTTCCCACCTACTGGTCACCGGTATCTGGACAACAACCTCAGTATGAAGGCGCATCCAGTGGCCCAGTAGTGGGGAGTCCCATCGATCTGTGAACACGCTCAGAATACTATTTGAGCTAGCACGTAGGCGACCCAATAGCGCCGCACACCTATAACCAATAGGCCACAGAGGTCGTCATCACGCTTCCATAGTATTATAGCTTCCTAAATGTATCATTTCAGCCGCATAACGTCCACTGCTGGACATAGGCCTCTCGCCATGATTTCCATAATGACGGATAGAGTATTTTATATCCCGAAATGTATACTTTTACTGTAATATAAACCTTGCAACATGAGTGCGTGCAGTTGGCGTTGCGCCAACACCTGCGCGGCGCTGATCTAACCGCGCGCCTTGACCTCACTTAACCAGCTGATTTAGATCACTAGACCTTTTTACTAGTATACAAAAATAAATAAATATATAAAATAAATAAATAAATAAGGGACAAATCACAAAGTAAGCTTAAGCTTGTGATATGGGACTTATGAGATACTAACCCAACGATACTATATTTTTATGATAAATACATATATAGATAAACACACAAGACCCAGGACAATTTGAAAAAGGCCATTTTCCAACTTACCCTTTCCCGGAACCTCCGGATTTCGGACTAGCGTGTTGACCATTACGCCACGGAGGTCGTCAAACACGGATAAATAACACAGATTGAGCTAGCCCCAAAGTAAATTCGAGACTTGGTTATTTATACTAACTCAACGATACTATATTTTCATCCAAGACCCAGGTCTAAGTAAAAAAGATATTTTCCATCTTGACTTGACTGGGTATGGAACAGTATGACAGGCAGCCTGGCATGATAATAGGATTGGATGCTATATATTTTCAACCAAAAGGAAAGGTAATGATTCAAACAGTATGTATGTTATTACTAGCCGATGCCCGCGGCGTTGCCTGCGTGGAATATTTTTGATTATCACACGGGAGCCTCACATTTTCCCGGGATAAAAAGTATCCTATGTTTTAAGCCAGGTAATAAGCTATCAACATGCCAAGTTTCATTCCAATCCGTGCAGCCGTTTTTGCGTGAAAGAGTAACAAACATTTATATATATTAGTAAGTTATATTATAATATATATAAGATTATATTATCGAACTCTCCCTTGATTAAAGTCACTCGTTTAAAAGATTTGGGTATTATTCTAGATGAAAAACTACATCTAGACACCCATATACAGACCATTACCAATAAAGCCTTCCAAATGTTCGGGTTTGTCCTTAGGTCATCCGTTGACTTTAAGAAACCTTCTACATACCTTTTCTTATATAAAACTTTAGTTCGTCCTCAACTGGAATATGCAGCACCAGTGTGGAATCCTTTTTACAAAAAATACTCTTCTGCAATAGAGAAAGTGCAAAGAAAATTTCTGCGTACTCTGCATTACAAGTGTAATCGAAGTTACCTAGATTATCCTCAACTGCTCGGCAAGTACAATTTATTGACTCTTGAATCCAGACGTAAGTACCTTGAAGCAATATTTCTATTTAATATAATCCATAATAAAATTGATTCAATTCGTTTAGTTAATAAACTGTCGTATACTGTCCCACGAAGAGGGAGCCGCCACAGGCTCTCTCAGCTCTTTGCGACGGCCACTCGCCGTAACAACGCTGGTCTTCGTTCACCAATTCGTCGTATGGTTGAGTTCCATAATAAATTGTTCGTAGGAATAATAGACATATTTAGATGTAAATTCCAAAAATATAAAAAACTGCTCAACGCTGCTTTGACTGAGCATGACGTTAGTTCCTTTTAAGTTTTTAAGTCAACATTTTTCTACACATTCTTCTAATTTTCTCTTTTTTGTTTTTTTTACTTCACTGATTTCTTTGTAGGCACATATATTTATGTAATACTCATGTAACTATTACCTCTAGTGGCTACTTTATAATTAAGACGCAAAATTTAATCATTACCACTTCATATGTAATATTATATCTGTTAGATAGTTAAGCCCTTATTAATGTAACTGTTTGTTGTTCCTCAATAAATAAATAAAGTTAGTAAGATGTATTTCAATCGATTCTTCATTACTGTCTGAGTGACATAGGCTACAATTTGTATACAAAAAATTTATATAACGAATGTTACAATAGCATAAACAAATACAACATATTTTAGCTGAATCTGTACAGTTCATTGACCATAGCTGGAAAAGAAGCAGCCGGTATATTTTACGTTTTTTTCTTCCATGCCAGACCAGCATGGAAAAAATAAAGATGATATGTACTATAAGTTCGTTTATTTATATCGTTGGAGCAGATGATACAGTTTTCAAGTGCGCGAAAGTACGCACGTGTTCATTGCGGGCGAGCGCTCGCTGCCCTCGAGCGTGCTATATAGTGATTGTTGCCGTGAATATATCATATTTATACACTGTATGTTAGTGCGAGTGACGTCATGGAGAAATTACGCGCGCTCGGGTACGTTTGTGATGTCATATTGTTATAATATCAAAATATATAATAAAACAGTTATAAAAATCACCCTCGAGCGTGATTCGTGATCGACAATTACTATATAAGTAATTGTTGATATATCATATTTATATACTGTATGTTAGTGCCAGTGACGTCTAGGAGAAATTACGCGCGCTATGTTAATGAAATATCAATACAGATAATAAAACGTAAAAAAAATGTGTGCATACATCAGTGACGTGCACCACTACTTTTTACAGGGTAGGCACTAATCTTACCTAAATTACGAGATCGACTCTGTCGAACAAAACACATTTCTCGCTAGTATCCGACATTATATTACGGAGGCACAGGGTAGACAATTTCTATGTGTCTGTATAAAATGCACGCTACTGCTATACAAAACAATACCCGGCACGTAAGTTGAACAAAAAATGGCGGCCGTTGGCGCATGTTTAGTTGGAGATAAAAGTGTTAAAAGAGATTTTTTGGTCTTTCTTCAAAGCCGAAATCATTTCTATCTGAAGTTCGGATAGAAATTTTATAGAAATGTGATTCTAAACGGACAAACAACGTACAACAACGACCGCCATGTTTGTTCAACTTACGTGCCGAGTATTGTAAATATATAGAGCGATGAAGTCATAAAAAGTAAGAATTTAAAATGCCTTTCTGTTTGTTTGTCTGTAAGTACTTTGTACAAGCTAATCTCCGGAAATACTGGACGGATTCGAATGAAACTTTTTTTGTTATAAAGCTGTTAAGCCTGGGCAACATATATATTATTGATTTTGGAAAATGGAACACCTGATGCCGACCATAATGGTCCAGCTAAACAGTAAGAAAATATAAAAATGACGTCTTAGCAAAGTCAAAGAATTCTTTAATTACCCTTGGATATTTGTATCACTTGATCATTGTCCATTTTTTTCTTTCGATGTCATAATAGTTAGTTGTTGACGTAAGATCATTTACTTACAACTAAGTTTACTGCCGCCTCCAAAGCGCAAGTACAGAAGAAGCTGTCATCTTCTTGTTTGTTTGTATAATTAATTTATCTACAGTATCGTTGAGTGAGGGCCGGCGCACATATCGCGCAGCGCAGCAAAGCAGTTTTCACTGTCAAACTATTATAGACATTGTCCTCTTTAAAATAATATCCAAAATCAATTAACACAATGCTTACAGCCTAGTCGAAATTCGTCATATGTGCGTGAGTATTGTGTTAATTGATTTTGGATATTATTTCAAAGTGGATAACGTCGGTAATTGTTTGACAGTGATAAATGCTCTGCGCTGCGCTTCGCGATATGTGCGCCGGCTTTTATAGTTCGGCTGCTTCTCGAGGATATACTCAAGGGTCAGCGGGTTACGGATGGTGTAGCGGGGAAGGGTAACGCGTGCAACTAGACATGGGTAATCTCGACTCCGAGGCGTGTTTCGGCTCACTGAATCTCAATCCGCACCCGGTACTGACTCCTCTTAATGATTCCTACTCCCTTATAGGCTCCCGCTCACAGATGAACGTTCGGTCGCTGAATAAACGAATATAACCGAACGCTTTCATTTCCTCCCGAATAGCCAGCCGCGAACGACGCGACGCAGCGGACGCAGCATGAGCACGAGTCACGATCGCGATGCGAACGCGACAAGACAGGCACCTAATCCCGGCGGAACCAAATAACTCCCGTGAGTCGATAAGAATTGCTCGGACTAAATAAGGGTATCGGCTCCTGTTGATGTATCGGCTCATTTAAATCTTCTAGTCCGGAGTTACCCATGCCTACGTGCAACCCTTCCCCGCTACACCATGCACTACCCGCTGTCGCCTTGAGTGTCCTCCCCGCCGTCTGTACCCCGCTGGAAGGTCGCGCTCAAAGTAACCGAACTATAGTCATAGATTTCCCAAATACATTGCGATATCCTAGAACCGCAGTCCGTCCAATGTGGGAACCATATCTCCGCTAAAGTGCCTAACAAATATGTTTGTTTGTCACCAGGATGTCCCTCCTGGAGTCGTATGACGAGAACGAGTCGTTCGTGGACTACCAGACCAGGATGGTCGGCGCTGCCAAGGAGATCGCGCGCTTAGCGGCCGACATGGTGAGTAACACTAATTTTTATTATGTCTTCTATCTTTTACTGACTACAAACAATCACAACATACAAATCATAAAAAAATGCTTTTTTTATTTGACATTTAGAAAAAAGTATCTGATTCGACTAGTTGGAAACTGTGGCGGATTATACAATGTCCTTTTTAATTAAGTACAAATATTTTAAGGGGTTATTCAGTCCATCATTTTGAACAACTTTGCCCAATAAATATATATCGAAATACGAAAAAAAATATTTAGGTTCTCATACAGATCGAAGTAGTCACGTGATATCGTTAATATGAAAAATGCAAAAAAATTGTTCGTATTTCGATATATATTTATTGGGAAAAGTTGTTCAAAATGATGGACTGAATCACCTCTTAAAATATTTGTACTTAATTAAAAAGGACATTGTATAAAATCAAATATTTTTGAAAATAAAGCTAGCGTAAAAATATGTTCATTAAAGAAGGAAAAATATTTTATTCAGTGTAAACTTACATTAGTAATTAACTAAAATTAGTTTTACACCGAAATAGCACCACTCAGCATAGGGCAATGATGTGCCTTTATGGCCCAACGTAGACGACAGACTAATCCGTGCCGCACTTTTTAGTCTGTGAAAATAGATCCCATGGATTCACATGCACGTTACGACACACGTTTTTTGACGTGTAAAAGTGCCTGTAAAGGTCTAATTACTGAATAAACATTTGAATCTTTGAATCTTTACTGCATAAGATTCCATGGTTTCTATTTTCACAGACTATCAAAGACTAAAAAGTGCGTCACGGATAGTCTGTCGTCTGCGTTGGGCCTACATCATGCCGCTGGTCTTCCGTGGTACCGAGAGATTAGAGAGAAAGCACTACCAGATATCCACTGACAATTAGAACATGTTATTGGTACTACGGAACTTGCCGCGATTATAATCATTTTTATGAGACTGCCATCAACCATGACGGCAGAAGGGTCGTCGAAACATCTGGCTAAAAATGTTAATAATCGCTGTAAGTCCAGTAGTACCAATAACAGTTATTGTGACCGCGTAACTCTAAAATCATTTATTCATTAGAACATGTTTACGTCACGCAAAGTTTAGGCATTGTGGCGATCTCAACGGCCATGAGGAACTACAATCAAGAGACAACCGACAATATAGTTCACAAGAAGCATATGAGATGGCGCCAGCAGTATCCTACATCTCGATCTCAGAGTTCGCCCGATTCGCTGCATATATACATCTTCCGACGATAGACCGTTGTGTTTATTTTGTGTTTTATTCCAGACCGCGAAATCGGCCACGGACCCCAGCCGCCTGGTGTCTCTCGGCAACGAGCTGTGCCAGCGGTACGAGCAGCTGGCTCAGGACAGCGTCGGGGCTTCGCACACCACGCCCAACGCTGACATCGCTGACAGGTACAGAAGCTAATAGGCATGACGAATGGAAAAATATTTTTGCCCATCGGTTAGAGTCAGGGACAGGAATACCGGTATTTTTTTATCGATATATCGATACCCGATATCGGTATTTTATCGAATTTTTTATCGGTATATCAATATATCGATATAAATTTCGATATATCGATCTAAGTACTGGTATTATATCGATACTATGTGTAAAATACCGGTATTTTATCAAAATTTGTATCTATATATTGGTATGTCGATAAAATACCGATATCGGGAATCGATATATCGATAAAAAATTATCGATATTCCTGTCCCTGGTTAGAGTTATTAGAAAATATTGTACACGTATTATTATTTTTACTCCGAGGAACAAAAAATCACAAAGATACAGCTGACATTGCTGACAGGTATTTCTTTTTTTACCAATTTATGTTCGGCATCCCTCACGACGTGGCCGTACCACGTGCGACGATTCTTTTTCGAATGATGCGGCTTTTCAACTTGTCCACTATTGGAGCCAGGGACAGGATAACCGATATTTTTTATCGATATATCGATATGAGTATTTTATCGATATAAAAAATACCAGTATTTTATTCAAACTATTCCGCCTATTGTGCTTTACAAAATGTATTTTGTACAATAAATAAATAATATCGATATAATACCAATATTTAGTATCGATATATCGATACAAAATACTGGTATCGGGTATCGATTCATCGATATAAAATATCGGTGTTCCTGTCCCTGATTGTAGTAATCTTTAAACTTCTTTTATATTAGTTTGGAATCTTATCTGTTTTCGTTACACCTCACATCCATCTTAGCATTCTCATCTCCGTTAATTAACTAAATAAATGAAATTAGTTATCAATACTATGTTTACATGTTGTTTTAGGATCCGCGTAGCTGTCGTGGAGTTGGGCGAAGCGTCGTCGGAGCTGATCCGTGCTGGTGGGCAGTGCAAGCTGGCCGCCATCCCGCAGCACCAGCGGGCGGTGGCTGATGCTGCTAAGGTCGTGTCCGAGAAGGTAGGTCTGAACGGAGCCTAAAACATAATTATTTATCTTCTTTATCACTAGATGGCGCTATAGGTAAACCTTAGAATCTATTATGACTATCATTTAAATAAAGTAGTACTCTCATTAATTAAATATGATTTAATGGAATGCAGCTTTCTTTGTCACTTTTTGCTAGTCGTGTGTGCTGCCATCTCTGTGTGCCTACCCGCAACTCCAGTTTTGCCTATTTACGGGCCCTCCAATAGTTTTTTATGGCGTTGGGTATCTGTTTGTAATTATATTATCTCTTCTTTGGCCAATAAGTACGTGCGTGACACTCCCTTGGTTTCAGCGGATACATAAATTTTTCTGGGTCTAGTACTGTCCCCATTTGCAATAAATTATTCGAATGTAAAACGGAGATATCATTCGAAATTTTGTCTTGAATAAGTCTTAAACCCTTAAAACTATTTTACGAACTTCTGTTCACAGTTTAAAAGTGATAATGTGAAACTTTTCTTCGCACATTAGCGAAACACGGCCACTTTCGGCTTGTGTTGTTATGAGGAAGAGAGTATACAATATGTAACAAAAACCCTATCCAATCCTTGTAGGAGCAACTCAGACCGTCAATATGAACAACTTTTCCAATGGGACCAATGCTTGAATCCCGAAAGAAAAAGTCTATATCTTCTTCTTCTAAATATATATAACTCAAAGGTGACTGACTGACTGACATAGTGATCTATCAACGCACAGCCCAAACCACTGGACGGATCGGGCTGAAATTTGGCATGCAGGTAGATGTTATGACGTAGGCATCCGCTAAGAAAGGATTATGATAAATTCCACTCCTACGCGAGTGAAACCGCGGGCAAAAGCTAGTTTTCATATAAAAGTTTTCGGCCGGCCCGGCAATTTGTATGGAAAAGACGGTTTTATTTTTTCCTCGAGTTTCAAGCATTGGTCCCATAGGAAAAGTTGTTTATATTGACGGTCTGAGTTGCTCCTACAAGAATCGGACAGGGTTTTTGTTACATATTGTATAGACTTTTCTGAAATCATATTATCAATGGTCTTATATTAGTGTTCAGGAGAAAAATAGTATAATAGAAGTGAACGGTAAAATCCTCCGTTGACAGGTGGTGTCGGTGCTGGGGGCCCTCCAGGCGGGCTCGCGCGGCACGCAGGCCTGCATCGACGCGGCCGCCACCATCTCCGCCATCATCGGGGACCTCGACACCACCATACTCTTCGCCAGCGCCGGTCAGACCTGTTCATTTATCTCATCTTTTGACATTTTATTTTATTTATTTATTTTAATATCTTACAAGCACTAATCAGAACAGGTTATGACCTAATGCGATGGTGCTGACATTTAAAAAATAACATGCATAATCAATAAAAATAACAATAAAAGAAAAAAAAAACACATTACTAGATACCTAATAAATTCAATGTATGTAATTACAATTATATACAAATCTTATATGAAAGAACATAAAAGGTTACCTTTGCAAAATAACACTCAGAGGACACAAAAATATATCGACTCGTTCGTGTACTTTATTTATAACACGAATGGCGCGCACGAGTGGCATCAATCTGTTTTACACAATTCTGTGTAAAACAGATTGATGCCACTCGTGTAACATGTAAGAGGGGGTTGAGTTCTAACTAAAACAATGGAATAACAATCAGTATATTCTTCACACACGAGGGGTTAAACAAAATACGGGCAAGTCCACGAACAGATTCGTGATAATAACAAAACGGTCAAGTATGCCACCTCGCATTCTGTGTACCTAAAGAAGCCAAAACTAACTTAAGTAAAAAAAAAAAAAAACAATATAAAAATTGCGAAATTACCATACGAACCTAGCCTTAACTGTTAAAATTAATATAAGTACTTAAATCCTAACTTCATTAAATGAAACATGAAATGTAAAAAAAAATTACTTGTTACCGGATTTACCGGTTTGGGGGTGGCCTTTAGACTACCCCCGCCGCACCTTATCGTATATTATAGGTTCTGTCGTGCCATATCATGTGTAATAACTAGTGGTCGGATGATCGGGCGCTTATCTGCCTAAACTTCACGAGGGTTTATAACACAGAGTTGATATTAATGAAAAATACATTTTCGTCTACAGGTACTCTCCAGTCCGAGAAAGAAACGGACACGTTCTCAGACCACCGCGAGGGTATCTTGAAGACCGCTAAGACACTGGTAGAGGATACAAAGACATTAGTCGGTGGAGCCGCTGGTACGCAAGAGCAGCTGGCGGACGCTGCGGCCAGTGCCGTCAACACTATCGGTGAGTGAGAAACGCTGAGAAACTCTGAGAAATTGTGTCTCTTCCATGAGAAATATGCGTGGTTCTTAATAAAACATCAATTGATCTTCACAAGTTACCGAGAAATATAGAAAAAAGCGAGAAACAAGACCTCTGAAAACATTCCCGAATAAGTAATTTTTTTGTTGTTGTTTCAATTCAATTTAAATATATCATTATTATCATAGCATATTTATAATATCTCTAAAAATCGTCACTTTGTTTTACTGCACAATAATTGTTGACGTCAAAAAGTTACTTAAAGCTAAGTTTACTGCCGCCTCCAAAGCGGTAGTGCAGAAGAAGCGGTAACAAACTGCACTGCAGCATTTTCTCCAAGAAATGTTTGTATGTAACGCGATGTTTTTGCCATTTGTAAAGCGATCTTGGTGATTTTTTTTAAAGCCTTTACTAGCTAGTTGGTCCCATATTAATTTGGTAAAGATATGATTAAGAACTTTGTAGATATGAAGTTGGTTTGTTTTGTTTTGGTATTTTTTGTTCTATTACGATTTTTTGTCTTTTTGTTTGAAAGCTATATAGTCGGTCGCATATTAATTCGGTAAAGAACATTAAAGATGCGAAGGAGCTTGTTTTTTTTCCGTATTTTTTCTTGATGAAATTTATATCTCTGACCTCAGTCAGAGACAGTCAGTCTGCGTTTTAAACTGTAAGTCCTTTTTGGCAGTGTCCCTCTGCGAGGTGGTGAAGCAAGGCGCCATGTCGCTGGGGTCGGGCAGCGCGGAGCCGCAGGTGATGCTGCTGCACGCGGCGCGGGACGTGGCGGCCGCGCTGCGGGACCTGGCGGCCGCCACCACCGCCGCCAGCGGCAAGCACGTGCAGCACCACCACATGCAGAGGCTCAAGCATGCCGCCAAGGTAGGGGGGAGTGCTGTGTGCTTTGGGGTGCAGTCGAAAGTACGGATTGTCATCGTTCTGTAATCTTGATGAAAGTAAATATGGATCAGTAAAATCATGAAATATCACAGGGCAGATGGGGGGGGGGAGTGTAGTGAGATATCATGTGTATTTGGGGGGTGTACTATGTGTTTTGGGGTGGAACCGTAAGTACGGATTGAGATCGTGCGTTAAATCTTGTGAGGGTAAAGAATAAGTAGGGGAGGGCGGTCAAATTATGATATATCACAAGGCAGATGTCGGGTAGTGAAATATCACGTGTGTTTCTTCGTTAAACGTGCGATTTCAATTCCGAATAGCGTCACGCGACTGATTGGCAGTTAATAGGCGACGACGTTCATTTAAATTACAAGAAAATAATAATCTAATCTAAATATTTTCTTTCTCTATCACAAAAATACACGTCATTTTGGTTAGGAGGGGAGGGTTTAAAAAGTTGCCAAAAACACCACGTGATCAAATGACGACCCCCAAAGTAGGTGAGTTTATTTACTTTTGTGTAAATATTTGAACGAACATTTATCTTGTATTCCTCCTTATTATAACTGTTATTTTTACAAAATCACTTTTAAGGGCCAATCTGTACTTTCGACTCACAATATAATCTAATACATTTATAGTAAAAAGTTAGAAAAAGAGAAAATGTGTATTTTTTTGTGTCAAGCGATCAGTGCTTTGTTTTTGTCTTAATATCTATGGGAGAGTCTATTATTTTGTTGGTGTGTACATAGTGTGGTAACGTAGAGGTTTTGGTATTTCTCGGTTGACGCAAAAATGTGTGACGTCATGGTGAGGGTTCCGTACCTCATTGTGGTATCTTTCGATCCAAATTTTAAGAATTTTTCGTCTAAAACATCAATTATTTAACAAAATTTTTTTTCAAGCGATCGTATGAGACCGTTTCACGCCGTTTCAGCCATGGCATAATAAACCTTATTACTATAAGTTAGAGTGTATTTTGTATGATCGCGAACGGCGCTTACCTATGTTGTGAAAATTCAACTAATATTCACATTGGTTCACGTATTCATTCAATATCCTGTTACTTAGCGTCTCTAGACTTTTCTCTCTTGTTTTACTTCGAGTCTCTTATCACCTTGTCTCTTCTTTTCTTATCGTTAAATTTTAAATTCTTTAGACATTCCAAAAAAATCTTTAAGTTTGGATCAAGTTCTGTAAATATATCACCCGTGTTTGTCTCTGTCAATATTGGACTGAAAGCCTGTTCCCCGTAGCGGCTCGAGAAGCGCTGGAGCCTGCCCCCCCGCCCGCACACCATGCCGAGACCCAAACGACTCTCCGTCAACCTCCCGAGAAGACCTGACTACAACTCTTACGACTCTGAGACCGACGTCTTCCAATCTGATCAGGAAGACGAGCTCATCAAACTATTAGACTACTCCAGTCAAGATGACGACGTCTCTCCAAGCGTATTCCATGATAATTGCGAAGAAATCATCACTTATATTGAAGGTCTCATGAAAGAGATACCTAAAAGATTCAAAGATGATAATCTTAATGAAAGATACAACACGGCAGCGATGAATAGTCTTGTAGACATGGATTGGAGAGTTTTGAAGTATGGAGAGAATATTTTCCTAGGTGAAGTTAAGAAATTGGTTGATTTGTTCATTGAATTGAATGATAGAGCTGTCATTAAAAGAAAGAGAGACAAATTGAACAGATTGAGGGTTAACAATGATTTGGACAATGAAATGAAGAGGTTATCGCAAGTTATTGAAGATTTAGACTCCGAATTAGAAACGGAAGAGAGTGTAGTGAAGACTACTACAATCAGAACTATACAGACAACTATACCAGCCAAGAAACCAAAATTTGAGGATAAGTCGCCTAAATTGAAATCACCAGTGTTCAAAATCAAAAAGGTTAGACCTGTCAACTTGGTCATAAACTTAGATGTGAAACAACCTAATGAAAGTACTATAGAACCGATGAAAGTGCTCAGTCCAGAGCAGCGACAGAAAGACGAATCCACAGAGATT
Source organism: Acrobasis suavella (assembly GCA_943193695.1). Lineage (NCBI taxonomy): Eukaryota > Metazoa > Arthropoda > Insecta > Lepidoptera > Pyralidae > Acrobasis > Acrobasis suavella. Next base: position 10,588,570 of record OW971955.1, on the reverse strand, counting down.
ATAATAAAACCAGAAACTAAAGAAATAAAATCTGAGTTTTGGAATCTCTTTACGGATGATAAAGAATGGTGGAAAGCGATTGCTAAAAGAAATTTGGAGAAAATGGAAGAGACCAGACGTGAATTGGAACGTTTTAGCGGTCATGAACTAGTTTTAGGAGATTATCAAACAGATATAAACAGATACGAGAACGAGAAGGTGACGTTACAGGAGTTTATCGATGACGTCGATAGATCTAAAGCTGTCAACGTGGATTTGGAATACGACAAGAAATATGAAGATATGGTCTTAAAATTGATCGAATTTGCCAAAAAAGATTTCATTTACAAAGGATTTGATCCATTAATTGAAAAACTAAAAGCTCTAGCTAATGTTAAAATTGATAGAAGGAAGAAAGTTAATATTCAAGACGTTATTAACATTTATACGCAAATAGACATATCTAAATACACTTACGAAGAGTTGTGTCTACTAGAAAAGTATTACAAGGAGATAATAAGAAAGTACAAGAGGGAGACGGTAAATAAAGAGAATGTTTTGAGAGACGAGAGATCTCCAAGTCTAGTCAGAGAGATAGCAACTCAAACCGCGCCGCCTTCTTACCACAAAAACGTGATACTAAACGTACATTCAAGTCAAAATCTAACCAAAAACATCAACCAATACTCAAGTACCGTCGTCTCTAACGGCGATTCTGTCAAACGCAACAAATTGAACAGACAAAACATGAGAAACAACATCGAAATCTTCGACCTAACTAGGACGTATCCTATAGAATACTACGCGAACAACTGGTGGAATATATACGAAGATATATTGAAAAGCCGAGAAGAACAGTTCGGTTCCATTGAAAATTGGTGGAATTTCTACGAGGCTATACTTAATAAAAAAGATACGAGCGACGAAGAGTTAAGAAGGCTTAAAGCCGTAGTTGGATACAGGAATGAGTTGAGGTCTCGTCCGAACAGTCGCGTGGAGGAGCAGTTAAGGTTGCTGGACGAGGTAGACAATACGAGGTTTCGGGAGACGGAGGACGTGTCGACGGATCGGAGAGACGCGGTCAGCCATGTTTAGTTACAGCATGGCGTGGGCTTGGTCGATGGTCATTGGTCATTCTGTTTTAATAATCAGAGGGGCGTTTAGAGCATTCAATAAGTAGTTTCAAGTTAATACTCAATACTTTAATTTCTAACGTTTGAAAATAGTTGGAAGCGTCGATCAGTTTCGGCCTATTTGAACGACCATCAGAGCCAGTGTTAGAGTAAACTAATGGGCGTTTCCAACTGCAAATATGGTTATACTTATTCTGTTTTTTGACAAATAGTATGTGAGTGAAGACGTATTTGGATTCTATTATGGATTTATCTCATATAACTTTTAGGTTCGTGCGCGAAATAGAGTGTTGCCATCATTAAAAGTAATTTCTTTTCCTGGGAAACAACGTCTGAGTTTTTCTTTTGTTCAAATTAGACGAAATCAATTTCTAAAGTTTGTGGAAGTTTAGGTTCAAAGACTTTGCAGTATTTTATAATACGAGTATCATTTTAACAAACTAGATATCCTGATTTACATTTTCGCTTTCGAGAAAATTATGTGTTTTAAGTGAAGGCCGCACGTTCACACGTAGAGTACAATACAAAGCGTTCTACGCCTTTTTCCCGACTTAGTCGAAGGTTGCATAATGCTCTGAACGCCCCGCCCTCTCTTCCAGTCACCGCCATACATCGTTGTGTCGTGCCGTCCGCATTGTTTGCCATAATACCGGGGTCGCAAGCATAGCAAGCAAAACTTGGCTCATTGGTGTATCTACTCATGTACAAAAATTGTCTATGAATTTCTGATGCCTTTGACATAAACCGACAAAGTTAAGTGTCAAAACATACTGTGCTTAAGTTGCGCAACCGAACTTCGGCTACCGGAAATTCGGTGACCGAATTTCGGTACGGACTAACTATGCCAAACGTGCGTCGCGTTTTTCACGGCGGGGTTTGCCTTTTCGGCTTTTGTCAAAGGTTATACTGAATTTAAAAAAAATTATATTTTTGCTTATTCCCTTCCTTCCGCGTTTATAACTTTCCATGTAAAATATATGTGAAATGTGAATGTGACTTTACGCTTATGTTTGTGCTTGGACAGTTGAAACGTGGAAAAATAGAAAAAGTCTGAAGTTGTTGAGCAAAGAGGAATGAAAAAAATTTTTCAAACCTAAAAAACCGATCTTTAAATCAAACTGTACAACTGATTTTGATAGAATATTACAGATTGATCCAGACGTCAAAGTCAAAGTCGAAATTTTTTATTCAATGTAGGATAAATTTATCTCGTATTGAAGGTCATTTTTTTTAATATTATTTTATTGCAAAAGCTAAAAACTACTAGTGCCTTCGAGTAATCGAGGAACTTACATAAATCTATTAAGACTTGAACAAATTACCTCCTTCTTTTTTTAAGGCGGTTTATACAGATCTAAGAAATTAATTAAAAAAATATGCTAAGAATTGCTTCAATGCGCGAGTTGGTAAGCCATTCGTCGAATCGCCGCGTAGGAGTTTTTGGTGGAAAGTCAAAGGGATCAGTTGGGGTTGGGTTTGCTTCAGATTATTTTGCAATTTCTAGTTTTTGATTCTAGTGAAGTGTAATTTGGTGTTATAAATTTCCATTATTCCCATTTTAATCTTAGAATTAGACAAAAATTAGAAGAAGTTACTATTTTTAGTCGAAATGCATTTTAGTCTGTGATAATATAGTTTTAGTAGTAAGAACTAAATTCTGAGTAGATGCGCCATGAGTGTTGTCATCCATGGGTTGTGGTCATCAGTCAGTGACCATCATAACATAGCCACAAGCTTTCAGGTCCAATATTGACGTACAGACACGCTTGCATATCGTATGTATACCATTCATCCAAATGTTTTGGTTTGTCACGCTTCACAAGATTGAACCTTAATGGTTGAGCCATAAGACTGCTTATCGTGGTAACAATAATGGTGAGATATAATTACTGTTTTTTGACTAAAACTGTGCCAGATAAATGTGTTGCATGAGTGTAAATGACATGTGTAAATAATCTTAATCTTTTAAACGAGGGTTCACTCTGTAGCAGATCATATTACCATTTAAAAGGATAATTGGTAATAGCTAATTTATATGTTTCTTGAAATAAGTATTTGCCACATTTCTTGCGCAACTAAAATATAAGAAAAAGTTTAAAATCTTCCTACATATTACTTTCGTAAAATTCGGTTCATTTTCGAGCATACACTGCGTTAAGCGTGACCACGTAACGTGTACAGTCCATCTCTGTCACAACCTCTACGTGTAACAGAGACAGAGGCATCACGCGACGTATTCTGGTATCTCTTACTACATGATTTGAATTACTTTGTGCAATTCCGCCACCAGTTAGTTCATGCAAACTATTGCCGGCCGGCGCCCACCCACTACTGTTAGTCCCAGCATACCTGCCACCAACAGCCCGTGTGCACCCGCCACCAACAGCTGATGCATGCTCCCTCCGATACTGCTGCATCCGCTGCGGCTGCAGCAATATCGGACACCGCATACGCGACACGTGTTTCGCCTCTCCACGAGGCATCTTCAGGCACCAAACAAGTTGTTGATCGTTCGGCAGTATCGGAGGGAGCATGCATCAGCTGTTGGTGGCGGGTGCACACGGGCTGTTGGTGGCAGGTATGCTGGGACTAACAGTAGTGGGTGGGCGCCGGCCGGCAATAGTTTGCATGAACTAACTGGTGGCGGAATTGCACAAAGTAATTCAAATCATGTAGTATGTAACTTTGACTTCCGCAAAGTAACACCTGAATCTATTAACTATCTGGTATCTCTTTCGCACGTAGAGTTTGTGACAGAGAGACTGAACACGTCGCGGGGTCCCGCGTAACGCAGCGTATGCCTTTAGTCATATTACCACCCTCATGCGACAATATTTAGGCACGGTTTTGTCTAAAAGGTGGTCTAAAGCGGTGTGATCATTACACGAGTATATATTTATGTATATGTACCATCGAAAGCTGGGGTTTCTGAGGCATGGCGCTTTGTCCGTCGCACCGTCATCTAATACTGAAAACCCGAGGCTTTTATTAATAATTTATGTGTTTTATAAATGTTGAACTAAAGCTACGCCGTAAATTTTACTGGGATGTAACAAAGTGGTGTTCTGTAAGAGTTTTCTAGAATGTATTATTCGGCGTGCGTTTGCAAAAATCAGACCCCAGGTCTAATGGACATTTAATGGTCTGCTTTAAAGGAAAGCTGGTGTCCGTAGCTTTTATGTAAAAATTAATTAAATTTTAATATACACTACACGTAATGTAATTTATACTTATTGACGTGTAAAAGTGCCTGTAAAGATCTAATTACTGAACAAACTATTGAATTCTGAATAATTTTAATAGCTCTTACGTCTGTATGGTGTTACCATCTGATGATTTAATAAGCATTTTAAAAGTCAAATTAGTAAAGTCTATCTTACGCTACGCGTTCGTTGTCTTCTTTAGGGTTCCGTACTCAAGTGGTAAAAACGGTATCCTATTTCTAAGACTCCACTGTCTGCCTCTGTCACCAGGCTGTATCTCATGAACCGTGATAGCTAGACAGCTGAAATATTTACAAATGATGTATTTCTGTTGCCGCTATAACAACAAAATATTTGAGCGGGGCTCGCATACAACAGTGATGTTTTGTAGATTACGGTAAGGAACCCTTAGTGCGCGACTCCGACTCGCACTTGGCCGGTTCTTTCTAAGAACATACGGTAGTGATGAATTACCACTTTGCTACATTTATTGGCTTTGAAATTCATCTCAATAAACTGAAAAATTGATTGTTGAAAAATGATCTAGACATTTGAACTAGTTATGAATTTTATCATTTCTTATTTGTTTATAGAAAGACTTTTATGAGCATGTTTCTAACTGTTTGCAAAAACCGACAGGTGATGGTGACCAACGTCACGTCTCTGCTGAAAACGGTGAAGGCAGTGGAAGACGAACACACTCGCGGTACCCGGGCCTTGGAGTCAACCGTGGAAGCTATTTCGCAAGAGATTGAGGTGAGATAACAGGGTTGTGGACTGGGTAATTTTTTTATTCCATCAACTAGATTATATAAATATAAAGACCCCATATTTTCGTTGAGCAAAGTAGTTACAGCGCTTCAAAGTTTCGGAGTGTGGAGTGATTTACGTCATCTTTGGTTAAAAATCGTGGTTGATAGTGACGTCGAAATTTAAATGCTCTGTATCTTTGGCATTATTTGCTGATCAGAGAAAAGAAAAAATACGTATACTTACTTTTTAATAATCTATTTAATGAATGAAACAAAAAAAATTTTTTTTAATTGTGTTAGAAAAGTGGAGAAATAAAAAGTGAAGGAAGATTGTGGAGTAAAATAGAAGTAGAATTGAGATGGAGATGGTATGAGTGATTGAGAGAAAAAGGTAGACTGAGTCAGTGGATTTGTTTTGTGACCAGAGATTTGAGTAAGAACTCTTTTTTATGAAAAGTATATGAGATGTTTTCATTATTTTTTTCTCTTAAATTTCGAAGCCCGAATTTTATTTGTTTTTTTTTTATCTATACGATGTGATGATGATTCTTTGGGGTATAAAAACGTCATCTAGCGTTTGCTTTTGCAAACTTATTCTAGGATAGGTTCTGGTGTACCCTTTGGTTAGGTAGCGGACACAGGGCTCCGAATCGTTATCGTTGAGGATGCAACCGGGAAAATACGGGAGGATGACATATAGATAAACATCCAAGACCCAGGCCAATCAGAAAAAGATCATTTTCCATCATGACCTGACCGAGGATCGAATCCGGGATCCCCTGGGTAGCGGACAGGCATGTGAATCATTACGCCACTGAGGTCATTAAATAAGATAAAAGTAAAAGTATATGAGGTATGCTTTAATTCTCGTTTAGGTACTTAAAATTTCGAAGCCTTTTTTTAAAATCTATATGATTTCGCTGGGGTATTATTTTCTACATAGCGCGACGATCCGATGGCCGATGGGGCAAAAAGGTTCTCGAATGGCGACCACGTACTGGCAAGCGAAACGTAGGACACCCACCCACAAGGTGGCCAGACGAACTGACCAAGGTCGCTGGGAAGCGCTGGATGCAGGCTGCTCCTGATCGCTCATTTTGGAAATCCTTGGGAGAGGCCTATGTCCAGCAGTGGACGTTATGATGATGATGATTATTTTCTTTGGGAAATAGGTTCTAACCGTGATATTTTAAACAGACTAATCGTATTTTTTGTATTTTAGGTGCTGATGTCTGGCACTCCCCCGAAGTCGACGGCCACCCCGGAGGAGCTGATCCGCTGCACGCGGCAGATGACGGTGGCGACGGCGCGGGCGGTGGCGGCCGGCAACGCCAACAAGCAGGACCAGCTCACCGCCGCCGCCAACCTCGGCCGCAAGACCGTCGTCGACCTCCTGGTCGCTTGCAAGGTCACTCCACCTTCTGTTTACGGTTCAACTAGACAGATACATAAATTAATTGTTTATTGCATCTATAACACACTAAAAAAGAATAACTTAACCTAATCTAAATCTAATATAAATAAAGTAAAGGCATGTGTGTATGTGTGTGTATTACAAAAGGCTGTAGCTCAGTGTGGGGAATTGAATTGAGTATTTCATTGAATAGGGTCAAAAATAAATTATTTTGTATTGTTAAGAAAATAAAACTTCGCAAAATAATGTCACTTGTCTTTGAACATATCGATTTCAAAGTAATTTAAATTTTTTATTGCATAAAACCTCAATATAAGATCGCTCATTGACTCCAAGAAACTGTGACGTCATCTACCAGTATTTCAAACAAATCTTCTATCTTCTAAATATATATAACTCAAAGGTGACTGACTGACTGACTGACATAGTGATCTATCAACGCACAGCCCAAACCACTGGACGGATCGGGTTTAAATTTGACATGCTGGTAGATGTTATGACGTAGGCATCCGCTAAGAAAGGATTTTGATCAATTCTATCCCCAAGGGGATAAAATAGGGTATGAAAGTTTGTATGAAACTTTGTCAATTTTAAACCGATCGGGCTGAGACTTTGCATGCATAAAGCTACTATGACGTAGGCATTCCCTAAAAAAGGATTTTGATAAATTACACCCCTACGCGAGCGAACCCGCGGGCAAAAGCTAGTCCCATGTAAAATGTCTGTTTTGACGTTTAGAAAAAAGTATCTGATTTGACTTGCTGGAAAATAGCGGATTGCCCAGTGAGCAAAACACTGACTTTCAGCTACCGCCAGTCCAGGTTTGCTTGCGTCGCCAAAGCTGATTAAAGTTCTTAAATTAATAAAAAGTTGATATATTAAAAGAAAGTTGATATACAATATATTATTACACATTTGTTTTACCAAAAAGAAAAAGACAGTGACAAAGAAAGACGGAGTTACAGTGTGAATTGACAATCATACGCTAACACAAAAACGCTTTCTGAGGGCACGCTACCTAAGCGACAAAAACTGGAGGGGTATAGGAATTTTTTGTGAGTTTAATAAATAGGATTTGTAATTTCGTTTAAACGAGAAAAGCGAACCCAACTGTCTTAAAGGTGGCGGTAAATTATTCCAACATTTTGTCGCCTGGTAAAAGTCGCTGGCTCGAACACACAGGTAGGCGCGGCCTACCAAGCATGCTGTCTCACCTAACATTGTGTTCGGGCGAAGCGGTGAGATGAAATTCACAAGAATTCATAGTAATCCGAGCGCGTAAAAAATACGCAAAGTCCTTTGGGAAAAGAGGTTTTATGCAAAAACTACTGCATTAAGCAATTACAGATAAAGTTTATTAAAATCTTCGATAAGTAAGCCGTGTCGGTGTGGACTTTGTTTTGAAGATTTTACACTTATTTTATTATAACTATTAACGCAGAAACTTGCGTAAAAATGAGCATAAAATACGAATCTTTAATGGCTCATAACTTTTTAACGGCTTTTTATTTTAATATTCTGTAACCGTTGAGACAATATTTATAATGAGACAAAACGATATCATGTTAAACTTTGGTTGTACAATGTTAAACAGTAGAGGAAATCCCCTCCGACATTTGTATAGAAAAAGTATCAACTAGTTCGACCTTAACAGCTCGCTCTCATTGGTGGAGTTAAGACGGCCCTTCCCGACCGCTCTATCGTCAACACGAGCATGGTTTAAAAAGTTTGTTACATATCTCATCCAGGAAAAGAAAGAGAAATCCGTTGTATTTTTTTTTAAATAATTGAATTATTAATTTGACCATGTAAAAGTATGAAATATTAATTTTTGTTTATATGAAAATTAAAAAAGGGGCTCCCATTCAACATACGTGATTTTTTTATAAATAATGGTACGGAACACTGAAGAAGTCCAACTACTATAATGTCTGAATTCATTTGTTTAATTGGTTCGTAGGCCGCCGCGCACGCAGCAGAAACCTCCGAGCTCCAAACTCGTACTCTGGAAGCCGGACAGTCGGCAGCACTGGCCTACAGAGCTCTGCTGTCCTGCGTACTGGCCGCCAGCACTGACCCGAGCGCCAGGCAACACTTCCCTGAACTGTCCAGGAGAGTAGCCATGACAGTTCAGCATATTATAGCCACTGCTGAACTTCTCAAAGGTAAAATTGTCTTTTGAAAAAAAAGTTGAATTTTTATATACGGGGTCAAAAAAATCAGTCGTTTTAGCAGTTCGCTATCAGTTATTAAAAAACTGACCAAGTGCGAGTTGAACTCGTGTGGAGAGGGTTCTGTACAATGCCAAAAAATTTTTCAATTAATGTTAAATATCACATTTGAAATCGTCATAGTAAGACGCGAGTTAACTAATAACAACGCCATCTAGTGGGGTTTTAGTGAACTATTTTCCGCAAGTGAACGTATTTTGTTAAGTCTACCACTTTATTTTCAATTCATATAGTTTTCCTGTAATCTACAAGCAATTAACTATATTTTGAATTTTTTTCTAAATTTTAGACTCAGTAGTTTCGGAGATCAGGTGGAATGGTTAATTTTCGTCTTCTTTCATGAATAAAATCAAAACTATCTGTGTTTGGCTGTGACAGACGAACGGACAGACAGACGCACGAGTGATCCTATAAGGGTTCCGTTTTTGTACAAAACCCTAAAAAGAAAAAAATATAAGAGATAATCTATTCATGTTTGGAACTAGCGTTTCTGATAGTTGACCATCTTGGGCTTTTAGGCATCAGCGTTACGGCCAAACTCAACTTCGGCCAACAGATAGAGTCGATGGCACTGACTGCTTCCAGGAAGTTGGGCGTCATTTCTAGGGTCCGGCGGAACTTCAGCCCTGAACGGCTACTTAATCTTTATACAGCCCAGGTTCGCTCCTGCATGGAGTACTGCAGCCACTTGTGGAATGGCTCCGCTAAATACCAACTTGAGGCACTAGACTCTGTTGACCGAAGTGCCCGCAGGCTTATAAACAGCGATGAGCTTTCGAATAGAAAATTGCAGTCCCTAGAGCATCGTCGCAAAGTAGCCTGCTTATCGGTTTTTTATAGGATACATTTTGGAGAGTGTTCGAAGGCTCTTTTTTATCTCGTGAAACCCTCACCATTTCTCTATCGGACTACGAGGCGCGGACAGGCGTTTCACCCCTTTGTCGTTGAAATACCTAAGTCTCGAACTAAACGCTTCGACAATTCCTTTTTGGTTCGAGTAGCTATTATATATATTAGCGGACATTCAAAAGTAGATTGAATGGGTATCTTTTGGATAGGCATGCTTCATCCTAGTCTTCATCGTCGCTTACCATCAGGTGAGATTGAGGACAAATGCCTAAACTAATATATTGTAAAAAAAAAAATGGCAGTTGAATTTTACAACTAGTCTACAAAAAATATATATTGCACAAAGTAAATAAATACAGGACATAATTTAAAAAGAAAATCTAGGAAATGCGCAAAAGGCGGCCTTATCGCTAAGCAATTTCTTCCGGGTAACCTCGCTGTATAGAAAAAAGTGATGGGAAATTATATAATAGGAATACAACGTGGAAAGGGACATACCCGTAATAAATTAAACCACAAGCTATACTAAATCACTATAGTATAATGAAATTAAAATAACAACCAACTAACCAAAAAATAAAATCTACATTCCCATACAAATTGCCCGGGCGGTTGCACACTTTTGTACGGAAATGCTGAAATTCTGAGTGCTTTGGCTGTAATTTTAATGTTATTATACTATAGTGCCAGTGCAGAAGCACAGTGCCAGTGTGGTCACGACGACCAGACTATGCAGCACCTCCTCCTGCCCTTTGTGCCCTACCAGCTGTAACGTAGAAGGCGTAAAATTAGCAACGTATTGGAAGAACACAATTTAAGTTTGAGCCAGCGACACGATAAGAAGAATAGTGATTTCGATTAATTACGACGACCTCTGTGGCGTAGTGGTCACCATGCTAGTCCGCCACCCAGAGGTCCCGGGTTCGATTCCCGGTCAGGGCAAGTTGGAAAATGGTCTTTTTAAATTGTCCTGGGTGTTGGATGTTTATCTATATATGTATATGTTATAAAATATGATCGTTGAGTTGGTATCCCATAACACAAGTCTCGAACTTACTTTGGGGCTAGCTCAATCAGTGTAATTTGTCCCTATATATTTATTAATTTTATTTATTTATTTATTTAATTACGGGTATGTCCCCTTCCACGTTATATACTAGAGTAGAGCAAATAGACACATGCTAATACAGAAAAAAACTTATCGATGCATCGACTATGTATTTTTTTGATCTCGGCAATTTATGGATTCAATTTCAATTTGTTTATTCAGTAACAATAATGCATTTCATTCGAATATGATATGTACACCTTAATATCTAATTACTTAATTTTTAAAATCCGATTTAAAGTGGCAAAACCGTTTTTCAACTAATTAATTAATTACACACACATATATAGAAATAGGAGCAATTAGAACTCTTCAACACTGTAGCAGCACTTCTCAAGCAGTAAAATACGTAAGCGACTTCGAAGCTTTCACTCCGTTTTCAGATCATATGGCAATTTATTAAAAAGTACTATAACCGAAGTGTTCCCCCCCAGGGTCGGACTGGGTGGACCCGGCGGACCCGACGGTGATCGCGGAGACGGAGCTGCTGGGGGCGGCGGCGTCCATCGACGCGGCCGCCAAGAAACTCGACGCCCTGCGGCCCAGGAAGTCCGTCGCCGTGCAGGTCAGTGCCTGCCTAGCTGGCTTCACATGAACATGCAGAGGCCGGGAAGTATGGCATTGCCGGGCGAGTAGTTTTCAAGGCCGAGCGTCAGCGGGGCATGTATAGTGCTTTTCTCAATAAATGTGAGGAAATCATTAAAGAAATAACAAGAAATATGCAAATATTTATTGACACCAATTAATGTTTACTGCAAAGAGTATATACCTAATCAATCACTTGAAAGAAAAGAAACTGCTTTCTCGCGTTTTGTAAAATGTAATAAGCCTAGTTACAAGGCCTGGCTGACACTCGGCCTTGAAGACTACTCGACCAGCAATGCATATTTCCTGCCCTCTACAATAATGTACTTTTTATTTGTAGTATTACTTAATTGAATTCACTTCACGTTACAATACAAGCAATTTAATGATTAATTTCAAAAATATGGGACAGTAAATGGCAGCACAGTGATGACATATCAGTTGATTAGAAGAACTGAAGAATTAGAACTGATGTACATTATAAAATGCAATAAATAAATATATTGAAATTGACATTTTTTGAAGTGAAAACTTCTTTAGCTGCGTTGTACACTTTTTTTGTAATGGGTAAAAAATGTTAAACTCGCGTCAGGACACGTGACCTGATTAAAAATTCGTGAGTCGGATGGAGAGTAGACAGCCGGCGCGGCGTAGGAGAGGAAGTATCCCCCTCTCTTTCTACGGCGCGGTGAAAATGTATGCCTGCGCCTGCTGTTTCGTTTAGGCGGCGCAGGGCGCTTGCGCATGGCACGCTGTAAATAAATAAATATTGTATTCTACCACATAAATGGTATTACTTTTATACTGATAATTAAAGCATTTTGTGCAAAATTATTCCCTAACCATTCCAAAATATCAAGAATGTTCAACGATAATATTCAAGTTTTCACTTCTGACGGCACTCCCGGAGTGCAACCCGTCGTTTTTTTTTTCTCCGTATGTATTCAATAACCTGGACCTGACTTCATTGTGCTGCCATCTACTGTCCCGTATTTTTGTAAGTGCGGTATTCTGACAAATGTATACTCCATTTGTTTAGGTACTGAAATAAAGGTAAAGAATCTTAACATTTCTTTACGTTTATATATATATATAGGGACAAATAACACTGATTGAGCTAGCCCCAAAGTAAGTTCGAGACTTGTGTTATGGGATACTAACTCAACGATACTATATTTTATAACAAATACATATATAGATAAACACCCAAGACTCAGGACAATTTGAAAAAGGCCATTTTTCAACTTGCCCTGACGGGGATCGAACCCTGAACCTCCAGATTGGCGGTCTAGCGTGTTGACCATTACGCCACGGAGGTCGTCAATTTGTAAAGATTTAGTTTACCTACATTAGAAATGAACTAATGTCGGAATCAAAGACAGTTTAAAATAAAAGAAGATATTGAAGAATACTGCTTGAAGAGAGAAGACAAGAGAAGAAAGAAGAGAGTGCCGCCGCCGGTGAGATATGTTTGATATTCTTGGTTGTATTGTGTATCACCCAGGAATCAAACATATTACCCATCGGTCGCGGCCCCGACTACAGGGCAACAAGAGAGGACAATTGAAGAACAAATCTTACAGATAGAGAAGAATGCAAGAAGAATTTTATATTTGTAACTGTTTGTTATTTGTTGAATTTTATTTAATTTTATATTTTCGTTTTCCACATTTGAAAACTTTACGTATGAGTTGGGTCCCTGAAATTTTGCATAATTCTACAATGCTTTCACTGAATAATTTAAACTTTACTAAATACTTTTTTTTAACTATCGCGCTTTGAACACATGATTAAGACGAAGTGGTAGCTAAAGTGGCGCCCTCATTTGAAATAAATTGTTTAAAACTAAATATGGTGATAATTAAAAATTTGATTTGTATCACTGTCTAGAAAGACCTTTAAACTATTTTATGAATAACCTTTGAAAGTAATATTGGTAGTCAGTCTAGTTTTAAAACGGGTTTTTGCCAAAAGTGGCCACTTTTATTACTATTAGTAATAATTTCAAAGGTTATTCATAAAATAGTTTGAAGGTCTTTCAAGACATTGATACAAATCAAATTTTTAATTATCACCATATTTAGTTTTAAACAATTTATTTCAAATGAGGGCGCCACTTTAGCTACCACTTCGTCTTAATGTATTTGGAAGGAACTTATCACGAATCTTTTTTGTTGCGTCTAAAGTTTTGAATAAAAGTTACATATTCCGTCGTGTTCGTTTATATAGGTACAATAATCATGTATCTAAAGCTCGATATGTTAAACAAGTTTATTTGAAAAATCTAATTAAAAAAAGCCCTCGGCAAAAAATGTCAAGAACGCCATCTAGTGATGAAATAGCGGAACTACTAACTAGTTCCACTATTTTAGCGCCATCTATAATTTTTTTGCCCTGACTTTCAAGCTGCAACCCCCAATAACTTTTAAGCGGCTGTAATGATTTTCCTCAAACAGCAAAGGACCACCGCAAGGGAACTTGCTTTCACCGCATCGAAATCGGTCTATCCGTTCGAGCGTTACGATGCCACAGACAGACTGATAGACATTAGCGTCAAACTTATATCACCCCTCTTTTTTGTCGGGGGTTAAAATGTATTCAGTATCATACTTTATTGTTCCTGTCTTTCAAGGTGCAGATATATTATATGTTTGTACTTACTGTTACAAGTTAAATAAAATAACAAGCTTTTATTTAATTTTTTAAATAACTATATTGAATAACTTTGTATAAGTTTTCTTAAGATAGGTATTTTATTTCGTATAGTTTTTGTAAAGTGTTGTCGAACTGCACGCCAACGTTTGTTAACGTTACTTTACCTCCGACGCCAAACCTAGTAAAAATAGTACAATATATACAACTTTACCTAAATGGCGTCAGTCACGCGACCGTTTTGCAACTAAACTGTGTTTTAGTTGCATGTTCTTGATTATGGTGATCAATAAACGTTACTATTTTTGACCTCCGTGGCGTAGTTAATGGTCACCATGCTAATCCGCCACCCAGAGGTATCGGGTGCGAACCCCGTTCAGGGCAATTTGGCAAATGGCCTTTTTCAAACTGTCCTCGGTCTTGGATATTTATCAATACAACGTGGAACAGACATACCCGTAATAAATCTCTAGTACCCTTTATTATTATGTTGATACACTTTTCAGCTACGGGTCCATGAGGACCCGGTCTTTTGAGGCGTTTATGGGGCCAAAGCGAACATGAAGAGGCCTTTTAGTACATTTTATTATTATTATAAAGTGACCAAAGGCGCTCAAAAGGTTAATTTGTGATTCCCGTGTCTTCGCAGGAGGCGGACGAGAGTTTGAACTTCGATGAGATGATCCTGGAAGCAGCCAAGTCCATCATCACCGCCACCTCAGCGCTCGTGCGGGCCGCCTCAGCTGCGCAGAGAGAGCTTATCGATCAGGTATTATATCATTGTTCAGATTAAACGAAAATTTTACAAATTTAAGGAAACCAAACGAGGAACTATAATTTTCGGGAAAGCTTTTGAGATTTCATTATTAAATTTAAACTTTTGCGTTTTTATATAGAGTAAACTTCCAGTCATTGGACAGAACACAATAAAAACTTATTTATTGAGGTTCCTTTCAAAACGGAAACACTGCAGCTATTACAGAGTATAAAAAGATATAAACTGCTGTGTACAGACACAGTTTAATCTTAATAAATAAGGTTCTATTTTGTTCTGTACAATGACTGTTAGCGTCCAATGACTGGAAGTTTACCCAATTTTTGATATGCGTACAGAGTCTAACAAAAGATATTGAAATTATTATAAGGCTGGTTTCAATCCGTTATACTGACTGCCTGAATTTACCATTAAGATTTAATTTAAATGAACTTTCGTACTTAATTTACTTATTCCTTTGGGAACACACTTGCTCAGTGGAAATGACTGGGTATGCTCCACCGCGCATGTAGAAAAATGCTGCGAAATTCGAAATAATGTAGAAACACTGGACAAAATAAAATGCTAAATTTTAATAGATTTTCAAATCCTTAAACCGATTTTAGCCGCAAACTACACAACCAATTTTGTTAAATTTCTATGGGACCACCTGGCAAGTTTGCCCTTGCAAACAAAAAAAAAAGAATTTTCCATATTGGTCTAGGCGTCTTCGAGTAATAGGTGAACTTACATTTAAAAAAAAAAAGATTCCGAGTAATTCATAACTTCTGCTTTTTTGAAGTCGGTGAAGAAGGTAACTGTTCAAGTGTGACACTTATTTTACTGTACAAAATAACTGTTTCCTCCAGGGCAAAGTGGCTCGTCGGCCGACCTCGTCCTCCGACGACGGCCAGTGGTCCGAGGGTCTGATCTCTGCTGCAAGACTGGTGGCTGCTGCAGCGCACTCGCTGGTGGAGGCTGCCAACGCGCTGGTGCAGGGGGTGGGCTCTGAAGAGAGACTGATATCAAGCGCCAGACAAGTAGCTGAGTCTACAGCGCAACTACTTGTAGCTTGCAAGGTGAGGATATCTCTCTCTCTCTCTCTCTCTCTCTCTTTCTCTCTCTCTCTCTGAGGTACTCTGAGTCTTAGCAGCTATACCAATATTGCTAATCGAGACGTTATGGCACTGTCTATTTTGCTTTGGTTTAATATCTTATAAGGCTATTGGGTTTTATGACTTACGGCTGCTACTGCGCACTCGCTGGTGGTAGCTGCTAGCGCACTGGTGCAGGCAGTGGGCTCTGAAGAGAGGCTGATATCCAGCGCCAGACAAGTAGCTTGCAAGGTGAGGACAACTTCTTATAGATTTCTGTCAGCCTGGTACTTCCAATAGCGCAGTTGCTTGTGGCTTGTATATCTTTCTTTATCTCTCTCTATCTCTGTCTTCCTCTTACATCCTTTGCTGTGATTAAGAGTGTATAGTGCGCGCACCGGTCCTTTGCAAGGTAAGAATGAATTCTAATAAGTTTATGTGAGCCTAGTACTCTGAGTCTTATCAGCTATATCAACAGACGTTATGGCACTACTGTTTATCCCGCTTTGGTTCGATATCTTGCTAAATGGCCTACGGGTCTTACGACTACTGCAGCGCACTCGCTGGTTGAAGCTGTCAATGCGCTGGTGTAGAGGATGGGGTCTGAAGAGAGGCTGATATCCAGCGCTAATCAAGTAGCTAAGTCCATGGCGCAGCTATTAGTAGCTTGCAAGGTGAGGACAACTTTTTATAGGTTTCTGTTAGCCTGGTACTTTAAACAGCGCCGTTTTTGTAAGATAGAATCTATTTTGTCTCTCGATTTCTCTCCATCTCTTTCATCCTTACCTGTGGTTCAGATTCTAAGGCCCTTTTCAAGGTAAGATTATAATGTGTACGATTCTCTGAACGACTGTATGAAATATTAATACTGTTACTAAATAAACCAGATGCAAATAAATAACAATCTAGATCACTCGTTCGTTTTCTTTATAAGTGCATTACAAGTGATAACAATCAGTATTTCACTTAGGTATACCATCTTGTTTAACTCTTCAAGCACCGATTGGCCCGATCGGGTCAAAAGAACAATTGAATTCAATTGTGTCTGCGATTTATGTGCTTGAAGGATTAACAAAACATATAGCAATGTCTACCGTTTATTGGAACGGATCTGGGGTCCATTTACTACATCCGATACCCCGAATAACTAGGTATACTTTGGGGATTTCAGAACATTTTGAAGTGAAAACTTCTTTAGAGGCGTTGTACACTTTTTTTGTAATGGGTAAAAAATGTTAAACTTGCGTGAGGACACGTGACCTGATCGAAAATTCGTAAGACGGATGGAGAGTAGACAGCCGACGCGCAGCGCGTAGGAGAGGAATTATCCCCCTCTCTTTCTACGACGCGGCGAAAATGTATGCTTGTGCCTGCTGTTAATATTCAAGTTTTCACTTCTGCCGGCACTCCCGGAGTGCAACCCGTCTCTTTTTTAAATGAATGAACCCTTCTTATGAGAAAATGCGTGGTGTGTCAGGTGAAGGCGGACCCGTCGTCGGAGTCGACCCGGCGGCTGCAGGCGGCGGGCGCGGAGGTGATCCGGTCCACCGACAACCTGGTGCGGGCCGCCAGGGACGCCATCACCTGCCAGGACGAGCGCTCCCTCGTGCTCAACCGCAGGATGGTGGGCGGCATCGCGCAGGAGATCGACGCCAGGTAAACTAATAAACAAATATATACCGACAAATTACACTGATTGAGCTAGCCGCAAAGCAGGCCTGTGTCACTTCCCGTTTAGGTATCGAAAATATACTTACGTACATTATTGCCATGCGCGAAGCGACCACTTCGAAGGGGAAAATTGAGTTGCATGAATCGTTTGTCCAGAGTAATGAGCAGGGTTTGGACGGTTTAGGTTAACCTAACCGAAATAATCTGTTATTAATCCAATTGTAAATGGGTTAACATATATTTTGGTTAACCGTAAAGCCTGTTAACCTATAATTACGGTTAACTTTAACCGAATTGATATATAGATTTCTGCATGATACTACACGTTTTTCACTCCTCGTCACATGGTCACTGTACCTATTCCTACAAAAGCGTTTGCATGACTTAACCAAACGGCTGTGCATCCCTGAAAACCTAATTAACCTATTCAGATAACGGTTACTGTTACCCATATTATGTGATTTAACCGAATCAAAAGATTAACCGTAAAAGGGTTAACCGATATAACCGGTTTACCGTTATGAATGGGTTTCCAAAAACTGGTAATAAGAATAAAATTGGCTTGCAATGGAAGAGGTGAGGACTCTTAACGCGAGCTACATAAAAAAAAAGCACTTATCACATTGAATAGATATTTCTTAAAATTTCTTTTCTAAGTAAAACTTCTAAGTAAAAAGTAAGAACTACTTATTCTGTACCCAAAGTAAGTTCGAGACTTGTGTTATGAGATACTAACTCAACGATACTATATTTTATAACATATACATATATAGATACACATCCAAGACCCAGGACAATTTGAAAAAGATCATTTTCCAACTTGCCTTGACCGGGGATCAAATCCGGGACCTCTGCATAGTGACGGTGTTATCACACGGTGACTACGCCACGGAGGTCGACAAACAGTCGTCGCCAAGTATACACAAGTATACACCCTTAACAGGATACTTACATTGTTCGAGGTCGAATGCTGCCCCCATTTAAAACCAAACGGATATAATAAAAATGTTCTTGACCAAGCCCTAGATAACCTCAAATTATTTTATGACCTACAGTTAACAGTTTAAAGTGAAAACGTGAAACTTTTCTATGCACATTAGCCAAAAATGGCCGAATCGACGTACCCAAGCTAATCCGGTTTGACTACGTGCCTACTTCAAGTTGACACCTTTTCCGAGTTGATTACATTGATGTGCCCTTAAGGTTGAACTAGTCGATATATTTTTTTTATACTTTGTGACTGGATTTCCTCCACTGTTTGACATTATACATGCAAAGTTTTGTCTTATCAAAATTTTGTCTGTACGGATACAGAATAGTAAAATAAAAAGGCATTAAAAAGTAATAAAACAACAAAGATTAGTTTTTTTTTCTTTTGCTTATTTTTACGCAACTTTCGGCGTAAATGAGGAATAAAAGAAGTGTAAACTCTCAAAAACAAAATCCACAGCTTAATTATCAAAGATTTTAATAAACTTTATTTGTAATTGATAAATTAATGCAATAATTTATGCATAAAAACCCCTTTTCCCAAAGGACTTTACGTATTTTTACGCGCTCGGTTTACCATGAATTATCGTGCATTTCACCTCACTGCTTCGCCCGAACACAGTGTTAGGTGAGACAGCATGCTTTTAGGCCGCGCCCACCTGTGAGTTCGAGCCAGCGACTAGTTCAACCTTAACCTAGTGTAACCTCGGGACCCTGTTACAGCTCAACTGAAGTTAAATTATCAACTGTCATATGACATTATTATTATAAATACACACTAAATAGAAATGAAATGAAAATCGGTAATAATCAAAGGTAGAGTTATTTATGTACTTACGCTGATTTCATACAGCGAAAGAATAAAGTGGATATGCCTCAAATCCCGGAAGTAATTTTAAAGAGCAGAGAAATCCCGTGATTTCTTAAATAAAAAGTTATTAACTTCTACACAATTTAAACCACTGCACGCGCGACGTTGCCAATATGTTAAAACTAATAAAAATACTAATGTAAATACTTATAAAAAATTTGTTTTATTTGTCTTATCTATCTCTGAGGTTTTTATTTGTAATATTGTTGGCAACATGGGATTGTCCATTAGAAATCCCGGGAAGATCCATGTTAATATCAACATTTCGATGCAAGTACATAAATAAGTCTACGTAATTCCGACCTCTGGTAATGATACAAAGGAGCATGTGGGCTTATTGTATTCTTTCTTTCCAGATCTGAAGTCCTTCGCATTGAGAAGGAGCTGGAGGAAGCTCGCGGTCGCCTCACGGCCATCCGGCAGGCCAAGTACAAGCTGAAGAGCGGGGAGTCGGGCGACGACACCGACGGCGAGATGCTAGGCTACAGCAGCGACGCCTCCGGGCACCACAGGTACTAAATGTAGTGTTTTTTAACCCCCAACAAAAAGAAGAATGTTATAAGTTCTGTGGCATCGTAGCTCTCAAACGGATGGACCGATTTCGATACGGTTTTTTTACGTGGAAGCAAGTTCTCATGCGGTGGTCCTTAGTTTGATCCGAAATTCGGTATAGCCGTTTAAACGTTATTGAAATTCGGGGTTTTTTAATTTACCTGGCTAATAATAGATGGCGCTACGGATATTAATTCCACTTAACATCGGTTGGAATATGTCACTCATCAGTAGATGGTGTCGGATTTTTTTTTAATTTGCCCCTCAATTAACTTTTTTACATTATAATAAAAACATAATTGAGTACTTGGCTGTGTTCGATTTCGTATATCTCTTTGCTTTCGGTTTCAGATCATGTTAATAAATAAATATACAATATGTAACAAAAACCCCTGTCCGATCCTTGTAGGAGCAACTCAAAAAATCAATATGAACAACTTTTCCCATGGGACCAATACTTGAAACTCGAAGAAAAAATTGAATTTTTCATACAAACTGCCGGGCCGGCCGAACGCTTTTATGTGAAAATTTTGATATTTTTTTTGAGTTTCAAGCATCCTCATGGTCCCATTCTTATTGACGGTCTGAATTGCTCCTACAAGGATCGGACAGGGTTTTTGTTACATATTATATAGGGGCAAATAACACTGATTGAGCTAGCCCCAAAGTAAGTTCGAGACTTGTGTTATGGGATACTAACTCAATGATACTATATTTTATAATAAATACATATATAGATAAACACCCAAGACAATTCGAAAAAAGCCATTTTCCAACTAAACCTGACCGGGATCGAACCCGGAACTTCTGTGTGGCGGACTATCATGGTGACCACTACGCCACGGAGGTCTTCAATATTATTTTTTGCAATTGAGTCAAGAACGTTTCGTTCGCAGGTTCAAGACAGCCAACAGCAGTTTCGCCAACACGACCTACAGCCCCAACTCCACATACACCAGCCAGAACGTCACCAACACCACCCTCAACACCACCCACCAGAACCAGACCCAAAACTCTTCGTACAACAACCAGAATCAGTCGTACACGACAAGTCCGGCTACAAATCTAGCTTTCAGCGGTCAAAATGCAGCTTACAGCGGTCAAAATCCACCGTATAGCGGTCAAAACGCCGGTCAGAACACGTCGTACAACAGTCAGACGCAAAATACGTCGTACACGACGCAGAATACGTCGTACAACCCGCAGAGTACGGCGCAAAGTCCGCACAACAATGGCTATTCGGTCAGGTACGTAGAAAGGTGGTTATTTCCTAAAAATAAACTTTTTTTTAAAGTATTTTACGGCTCTGAATTCTAGTCCTTTAGAGCCCGTATTTGTTTTTTTCACTTCTTTATTCCTACTGCCTAACCCTAACTTTACAAAGGTTTGGTGCAGGTCCTTTGATTGCTTCAAGGGAGCTTCTGGCAACAAATCTATACGTGTCCAATGGTTTTCATAGCCGATTGAGTGGCGGACGGCGCCTAAAGACGCCCACCACAGTCCGCAAATAAATATCACTACAGCCGCACTATGAGTGTCCACTTTAAACATTTTACATATTGTCCATGAGCATGAGCATTTATAACATCAAATTACACCAATTTCATATCATTAAGTCCACTAGAATCAGTTTGCAAAACAATTTAAAGCAAACTCCAACTGAACCCCATAACTTTATTACTATACTATTTAACTTAGTAATATACTCGTAATGTACCCTTATTTGGCACTCAAGGTCTAATAGCTCAGATAGTTAAGTATTAACATAAGTACATGACTGTATGTTGCCAAAATAAAATAAAATCTTCCTACCAAAAACTGCCAAAAAAAACTATCAACGTAATTTAAAGTCTTATTTTTTATTCTCTTTTATTTTTTCTTGTTTTTGACTCCCGACAAAAAATATGGGTGTTACAAGTTTGACGTGTATGTGGCTGGCATAATTGAGATGATTTTTAGCTATGTTTGATAGAAATCGGTTCAGTGGTTTAATAGTTATTGGGGGTTGCACCCTTGAAAGTCGAGGGATGTTTTAACCCTTAGCCAGGCACTGGTAGAGTAACTACCACATTAAATTTGAACTTAATGCATTTGACATAAAGTTCATAACCAATGAAAAAAAATATACCTACGATGCCTAGCGCTAAGGGGAAATTTGCTTGACAAATTTGTGATTGTTTGCTCCTTGTACGATAATAAATAAATACTCCTGTCACAGGCCTACTGAAAGAGATCTCTTTTGAGATAAGTTGTGCCTTTGTACAACTTTTGTTTGATGTATTCTCTGTATAAATTTCACGTTTATATAAATTGGTAAATATAAATAAAAAATATGTATTCGTCCCCAGGGAGGAAAAATACACCGTCCAGAGCCCGACGTTCACGAGCTTCCGGCCCGAGGAGCCGAAGCAGGCCTACGAAGGGTTCACCACTCGGTAAGAATGGTTACGTCGTGTTTTGAGGTTATCTTCTTTGTGATTGCTAATAAAGAGCCCTGACTCTGTGGTCAAATCTTGGTTTGATTCGAAATAAAAAAAAATTATGAAAAATTTTTTTGAACAAAAAAACTTTTTTTTTACTCGCTATGTCAATGGATAAAGTGAATTTGATAGTTAAAATGAGCGTATTCGATGTTATCATTTTTTAAACATGTCTTTTTCAATAATCTAAATCTAAATATATATAACTCAAAGGTGACTGACTGACTGACATAGTGATCTATCAACGCACAGCCCAAACCACTGGACGGATCGGGCTGAAATTTGGCATGCGGGTAGATGTTATGACATAGGCATCCGCTAAGAAAGGGTTTTGATCAATTCTACCCCCAAGGGGATAAAATAGGGGATGAAAGTTTGTATGAAACTTTGTCAATTTTAAACAGATCGGGCTGAGACTTTGCATGCATAAAGCTACTATGACGTACGCATCTCCTAATAAAGGATTTTGATAAATTACACCCCTACGCGAGCTAAGCCGCGGGCAAAAGCTAGTATTTAAATAAAAGCAAGTAGATAGGTATAGAATGTAAAATACATGTATGACAACAATCAAAAGAAATATATCGCATACTTTTATTATTAAATTCGCTAAAGTACATACCTTCCTTTGATTGATAAAAAACTTGAACGTTTGTTTTTTTTTGACATTGGGGTGAAAGGACTTTATTTTAACTATCAAAATTACTTTTTTTTAAATTAGCACATACCATTGCCACATTTCTATTTTTTATCACAAGTGCACAAAAACTACAAAGAAAATAACCTCCCCCCCCCCACTCTAAATCAACCTTCACTAATATTCCAGCAAAATTTTAATATTAATACAACTTTCTCTTACTAATCTATCTCTCTCTCTCGCACGCTGCTGGACCGAAACAGATGAAACTAGTGCCTTCACACGTCTCTTATGATCCGTGCCTATAATATACATTTTAAGTTAGTTTTAAGACGCGAGGGATGTTATAACTTATAAGGTTGGTGTTTATATCATGGTGGGTAGCTTAATCTTTATAACGGCAACACGAGAATAAGTCTATATTCTTTGAAAAGTTCATAATTAATTAATATACTAGTTGCCGGTTGTGTGTCAAAAGTGGTCATCGACCCATAAACATTTATCTCTGTCTCTTTCCTACATTTGTAGTGTCTACTTTATCTTCAGTTTTATTACAATTAATGCAAATGGTCTTCAGTCTAGCAGTGACTGTTGAATGAACGCTGTTGACCCGTAAAATGGTGATTAGTATAGTTATTTTCGGGCAAACGCCGCGTCAGGCGGGACCACGCGATGGGTGCAGTCTATCTCTGTCACAAACTCCAGGTGCGAGAGAGATAGCAGAAGCCGTCGTGTGTTGCCATGTCTCTGTCGCACATAGAGTTTGTGACGGAGATAGACTGAGCACTTCGCGTGGTCCCGCTTAATTAATGCAGCGTACGCCCTGAAACTGTAGACATTCTAAATTGGAAAATATTCACATCTTTAGCATTATTATTTTATAAACCAATGCATAATTTAATACGTATTTGAATGTTGCTTTTATTAAAGATTAAGTTACCAAATACAAACACAGTAAAGTTCGTTCGCTGAAATGGTTTGAATACTGTCGGCGCGCCACAAAGGCCGAGTCTTCAAAGCCGCTTTTGTCGGCACGCCGACATTATACTAACCATTTGAGCGAATGAACTGTATACATTACATTTAACGAGACAAGCGCATGGCTTCCCGCTTGTACCACTCTGTACCTTACGATTTTCAACGATACTTTTCAAAATTGGTTTAAAATTGTACTAAATGTTTACTTTGGTTCAGTATTGAAAAATAAACAGTTTTAAAATGTAATTGCAGAAAAAAAATATGTTAAATTTATTATCATATTCAATTACCTACATTTATTAATTATTCTAAATTTGTAAAAAATTAACATGACATTTTAAATACTGAACTAATAGTTTTTCTTTATTTTTTTGGCAATTGTAACTTAAAACATGTTGAAAATCCCTCTATATTCTTATTCCGCACCGCAGACCGGTAGCATATAGCCTGTGTCTAAATAATAATATAAATGTAGACAGCTAAATTAGAAGACCTTTTCATGCGACACATTTTAGAACTAAATTTACTATAGGGCGTTCTGGTATCTCTGTCGCACGTAGGGTTAGCGACAGAGAGAGAGACTGAACCCGTTTCGGTGAAGGAAAACATAGTGAGAAAACCTGCACACTACTCCCCTAGGGTTGAATAATGACTGTTGTCGCTAGATGACGTCATTGAACTACGTCCGATGACTTTAAGCAGCTCGAAAAATGTAAAACCTATTTTGTTAACACACTCGCCAAGATCTACTCTTAACGCAGTTTCAAGCATCAGGTCTACTAATTTAGTCGCAAACGTGTAGAATACATATATAAATAATGTTCCGGTTGCAGAAATGCCACAAGAAATGACAGAACGATGACTAGTAGGAATAAGTAAGTCGTGGTTGAACATTTTCGTATAGTGGTGGCCGCAATTCGGGTGAAATTATGTAAACAACATTGTTAAAACAAGAAATTAGTATTTGTAGAATTTATTGAATTCATTTCAATGTTTATATGTCAACTACGAGTACGTGGTTATTATATTTATATATACTCAATAAAAATTACGTGAAATAAAGGTGGACTGACAACGCTTACTCTTGTTGTAAATATAAGTGTTTGTGTTAAAATCGTTCTTGTTATTTGCATTACCGTTAATAAATTTTATAAGTATGCGACTTAGTTATAAAATGACAATGTTAAAAAACCTGAGCACCCTCAATGTTGACACTCGGGTAAAATGCACTGCATATTTATTTTGACAACTGTAATTACGTATAGTAAAAGTTCTCAAAAGAAAAAACTACCTACGCCTTTTTAAATTCTAATTCTATCCAAATATATCTTTATTATCGTAGAATATTTATCAATAGTTACTACATTTTGCATCGAAGATACATTTGTTTACATCTTTTCACCTACTGGCCCTCACTATACCCGCTTAGCACACCATATGTATATACCCGTGGCTTCGCCCCTGCGGGCCGTCATATCGTTCTGTTTACTGTTTGTTTTTATTTTATTTGTCTTTTTATAATTTGTTTTAATTTGTGTTAGCGTAGACGCTTCGTTAAAACTATCACAGGAGCGTTTCTCAATAGGTATCGGTTTTTTAACCACCAATAACAAAATTATAAATGTAGTTAGTTAATACTAAAATGCTTTTACTGAGAAAGTTTTTAAAATTATTGTATGCGGCATGTTTGGCAGTTTTTTTTTCTCTTCACACCAATTGAAAATTACATGATATAAAATTTGTCTAGTTTATGAAATTTATATTGACAAAAAAAAATGTATTTTATACGCTTTACATATTTGATATATACGAGGGGGGGTCAAAAAGTTCGCGGAACGGAGGGGAAGGGGGGTGAAATAAAATACTGTACTATTTTTCTTTTTCAATATATTCCCCCTTAAGTCGAATACATTTTTCAGATCTCTCTATTAACTTATTAATACCGTCGAAAAAAAATGATTTGTCTTTGTCCTCAAAATAGGCCGAAATCGCCGACTTGACTTCTTCATCATCGGAAAATTTCTTCCCCCGAAGCTCTTTTTTTAATTTGGGAAATAAAAAATAATCACAGGGGGCTAAGTCTGGACTATAGGGAGGATGGTTTAACATTTCGAAGCCACAGTGATGAAGGGCAGCCATCGCAACGCGGCTCTTGTGTACCGGTGCGTTGTCATGCAAAAGCAGCACACCCTTTGTCAACTTTCCCCGCCTTTTCTCCTTGATTGCTTCTTTTAATTGTCTTAGTAGATTAGCGTAGTATTCTCCCGTTATAGAAACACCCTTATCTTTATAATCTATTAATAAAATACCCTCTGTATCCCAAAAAACAGTTGCCATGATTTTTCCAGCCGATTGTGACACCCTGTATTTCTTAGGGGGGGGCTGACCCTTTTTATGCCACTGCATAGACTCTTGCTTCGACTCAGGCTCATAATGATGAACCCAAGTTTCATCTGCAGTAACAAGTCTTGCAAAAATTCCTTCCTTGTCGGCGCTACAGAGGTCTAAAAACTCCTTTGAATACTCGACGCGCAGCTGTTTCTGTGGTGGTGTGAGCATTCTTGGCACCCATCTTGCGCTGACTTTTGACATCCCAAGATTGTCGTGTAGAATATTTAAAATGGTTGTAGGTGATACTCCAACCATTTCTGCAAGTTGTTTCTTCTTCAAACGAGTATCCTCCAGTATAAGATTCTCCACTTTTTCAACGATGTTTGAGGTGGTGGCCTCAATCGGCCGTCCTGAGCGAGGGTCGTCTTCAAGAGACTCTCTGCCTTGCTTGAAAAGGCTATTCCACTTGTACACCATGGTTTTCCCAGGGCAAGAGTCCCCGTATACTGATAACATTTCTTCCAAAATTTTCTGAGGTGGTTTTCCTTGCTTAGTGAGGAACTTTATGACGGCACGAAACTCGATTTTTTCCATGTTCAAGTTTTTCTTCCGGATTCACTTGTTTGATCGACGACAGGTCAAAGGTTATTGACACAATCAGGTTCAAACTTGGCATATATACTCACAAAGAGTTGCTCATTAGTTACTACCTGCGGCAGGTCCCCCACCCCCCGCTATCCCCTCCATTCCGCGAACTTTTTGACCCCCCCTCGTATACATTACCTAAAAACTGCCATTACTGTCCATATTGTGGATTCCTTAAAAAGTAACAAACATATATTCTGACTTTAAAGAAATCATTTCAGTTCCGGCAGTGTTGTCGGATTCAATCACAAGCCACATTGGGCTTTATTATAACTTGATAGAGCTTATTTTGGTTCGGTATTAAAGTCAGAGTAGAACGTACATTGAGAAACGCTTCCTAACCTATTTAACCCTAACCTTGTTTCTGTTAACGTGCATGCGGCTAACAGTAGAAGCATGACCGAGGAGGTAGTGGTCAAGGCGCTCCACCTGCCGGAAGTGCGGACGGCGGTGCTGGTGTCCGAGCAGCCCTGGGGCGGCGACACGGCGCGGGAGGGCAGGCTCAGGCCGCCGCCGCCCCCTCCCCGGAGGCCTAAGTATGGAGAGGACGCTTGAGCCTGGGTGGGTCTCTTTTGGTGCTATCGCACGGGTCATTGTTAGGTGGGATGGAGTAGGGTGAGTTTGGACGTGGTCAGGCGAAAATTTTGAAAAAAAAAGTTTTTTTTTTTATTAAAAAAAGTTTCTTTTTATAAAACAAGATTTTTAAAATCATTAGGTATTTTAGTACTCGAATGTCATAAATCGTTAAATGAAAAAGCTATATTTTAAATATTAATTAATAGAAGGAAAGCAGAGAGTACTTATATAAAAAAAAAAAAACTCTAAAACTACTTCTTAAGGGGCTTGATGAATTTTCCGGGGTCTAGTGCTGCCCCCATTTGAAACAAATCATTTGATAGGAAACGAAGACATCATTTAAAATTTAACCGTGATCAGACCCTAGATAACCCTTTAAACTATTTTATGAACTACTGTTTACAGTTTAAAGTGAGAACGTGAAGCTTTCCTACGCACAATTGCGAAAAACGGCCACTTTTAGCGTATGTGCGTAGAAAAGCGTCACGTTCTCACTTTGAACTGTAAACAGCAGTTCATAAAATAGTTTAAAGAGTTATCTAGGGTGTGATCAAGGCCAAATTTTAAATGATGTCTTCGTTTCCTATCCATTGATTTATTTCAAATGGGGGCAGCACTGGACCCCGGAAAATTCATGTAGCCCTTTAATAAAAAGAATTCTAAAACCATTTTTCGTTTATATTTTCCATAATTAGTCGATCTTATGGCACGTGTCACGGGTCATATCATAATTTCTTAAGTCACTTGTCGACCACGTTACATCCAGTAAAAAAAATACTGTCAGTCAATTTCTATCATCAGGTCAGGTAAAGGTAGTCTCGATTACCAAGGTTTGCACAGTTTTGCGGATGCTACTCGTGCTTTTGTGTGATTGTAGTTATTTTTTAATTTTTGAAGTAATAAAAGATATAAAAATTATGACTTATTAACATTTTTGTTAAAATAATAGATAAATAAACAATTTTTATTATCATCTCCTGTTGTTTATTCTAAGGAAGTACATACCTAGGTCACGGCTTAGATTCTGTTATAAAAATAAAATAAAAAAGCAATCAAATGAACTGAAATCCATACAACGTCGCAATGCTGCCAGCCTTCTGGGCACGTTGCCGCAGGGTAAAGAATTACCGGGCCTTTTTTATTTGTAAATATTGGTGTGTACTCGTAATGAGTATAAGTTTTATTCTTAATTTAGTTTCAAATAAATAAATAAAGTGAAATTTGAGCGGATGGTGTAATTCTAAAATTATTTCGATTTTTAATTTCTATCAATTTCTTTCTTTAGATTGGATTTTATATTTGCAATTGTTGAAAGTAAATATTATTATCTTATTGAGTCCCAACCCTAATTAAAACGACCTTTGCTGAGAAGAAACATCAAAAACCTACAATTTATTATTTAAAATATAGCTACAATACTACAAAAAAATACTTGCTCCGTAAAACTTGAATGTTCACTGTAACCATGGGGTCCACCAAACTTCGTGAGATCACATTAGAAGAAAGTATCACAAGTCAGCACACAGGCGTACGGCCCGCCCGATGGTACGTCAGGCGTCGGTTTCAAAGGCGTTAATATCGTTCACGAAATTATCTTCAAGCTTTACAAAAAATACACAGGTTTTAAATTTATACTGTTTTTTTTTAAATTATACAACTTAAAAGGGCCATATTCGCAATAAATCTAACCACGGGCTATACTATATCACTATAGTATTATGTAATTAATATAATAGCCAAAACTCAAAAAAATCGGCAAGATTTAAGTATGGGAATGTGAATATACTTTGTTTTTGGAACGAAGTTCCTTACGGCAGGCTTGGAGGAGATAGGGATTTTGCTGCGCGACCGAACTGAAAAAAATGTGATAGTAAAACCGTAAGGATGACCTCGTTAAATAAAACCGTTGAATGAGACGTGCGCAGGCGCGACAGTCGTATACACATTGTGTCGATTCTACATTAGCCGAAGGAACTTCGTTCCTACCTGGTGTCCCACGACACCACATTTCTTTTTTTTTTGTTGTTTTTTTAATATCATTCTACTATAGTGATCTAGTCGTCGGTCGTGATTTAACTTATTACGGGTATGTCTCTTCCACATTGCAAATATATTTTTTAATTATACTGTAGAAGATACATTTTTAACCAGAGGTTTTTTAACAGAAAGTTCAGTCTGTGAACATTGACAACTCATAATAAAAAATTGATGTATAAATTTATACTGTTTCTTTTAAATTATATATTTATTTTAAACTATACTGTAGAAGGTACATTTTTAACCAGAGGTTTTTTTAACAGTAAGTTCAGTCTGTGAAACTGTTTACATTCATAAAAAAGACACTCATTATTTGTAATATATCGCTTTTTGTTTCCGCCGAGATGTATCGGATATCATAGACTATTTACTGAACCTGCTATATAATCTTGCCATCCTATAAATAAATCAATAAACAGAACATATCTTAGCGATATCTTTGCCGAGATTTGACAAAAAACACAGAAACGTCGCGATATCAACGCCGTTTCGGCCGACGCCCGTCAAAGGTCGCTTGTTATATCGGTGGGAGCTTCACTTCACCTTCGTACTGCGCTTCGTGACTAATTTTCACTTTCCTAATCTTGGTGTTTACGTTTAATGCATGGCTTATGGTGTTGGTTATAATTTATTATATTTATAAGGCTATAGGTTACATTGCCCTTGGAAATAAAGACTGGAAATTAAATTGATATTGAAATTTCGACTTTATGACTTGGCAATAGGTATGAAATTATATTAGTTGAGAAAAGTTACTTCACTATTTAAAAATGGACCTTATGTCTTCAGGATAAGATCTGTTATTAACGATGTTAAAAAAGTAATATCAAGTTCAACGATGAAGTTGCATGTTTGGTCAGTTTTTCCATACATTTTGTATGAAATAGTTTACTTTAATTGCGATTTTTGAGTTAATCAATATAAGTTCATGATAATAAGTATTTTTTACTGATGTGGCTTTATATACCCTTTTCAACTAAAATTGTGAATTGCCAGCAATAAAACAGCCTTATTTCTCAGCAGATAAAGTTCATAATACGATTTTATCACAACTTATTGCAAAACAATCATTATGTCTCAAAATATTGTTATTTACAAACCTATCGCCTTATAAAAATGAAAGGTAAAGGAGTAACGGCATAACAGACTAATCAACACAATTTTGCAGCTACGAGACCCGCCTGTACGACACACCGCGCCCCGCGAACGAGTACAAAGAAGAGCGGTTTGAATCCTCACAATTCCATAAACAAGAACAGAAATTCGGGTACGACACCCCTAAAACACCCTTAAGCCCAAAATTCAACGCGCGAGAACTCAAATTCGACGATAAAGAACCCTTATATTCCACTCTAAAAAAACCTACAACCCCAAAATCACCTTTTGACGGAGTTGGTCAGAGTTTTACTGAACATCAGAAGTCAACAGAAGCGATCCCAGGAGGAACTAAACATTCGGAATACACAGTCAAAAGCGAATCGTACCAAAGTTACCCCAAAACCGAATTCTTCAAAGAATCAATCAACCAACGGCAAGAAGTGAAATCTCCATTCTCTACCTCAACTCCCGCGAAGGAGTTGAGGACTATGGATTTAGTCAAAGCAGCGACGCCTGATTACGAAAGAATTTCGTCGCCGTACGGCAAAGATACATACAGCTATGGCGGTCCAAACTTCATGGAGGAAACCACTACGGAAGTCAAAGAAATACCCAACGGAACCCAAAAAGTTACTACCACAAAAATATACAGTTCATCCCCAGTCAACATAACAAGTACTAATACGAAGTACGAGCCAATAAAGCTGGAAGGAATCGACGAATTATCGAAGTCTTTTGACAACGATTCGAGATACAGCACAATGGACTCTAGGTTCAACACTTTAGAGTCGAAAATGAGTTCTGACACGAGCAGATCTTTCATGAGACCTTCTGAGTTCCAGTCCGAATTCGGTACGACGAAGAAATCGTCGGATTTGGTGAAAGAGATAGACGGCATGGACAAAAAGTTCTCGAAGCAAACGATTACATCGGAGACCATAGAGAGGAAGTCCGTGATGACGAGCTCACATAAGTCCGAGTCCAGTTCGACCGTCACGAAGAAGTTTGGCAATTTCTAAGGTATACAGGGTCTAACGAAATATACTGGAACTAATTTAAAGGTGAAGTCAGTCCATCATACTGAACAATATCCCCCAAGGAACACATATCGAAATATGAAAAATAATTTTTAGCTCCCATACTAGTTCACCGATCAGCTGATCCGTGTTACTATGAAAACCAAACAATTTGATTTCTTGGAGGAAGTTGTTCAGTATTATGCAGTGAATTTACACTTGAAAAGTTTCAGTATAACTTGTTGGATGTTATAAATTGTGTTGAATGCAAAGTTTTCACTAATATTTTTCTCTATTATACAAGCCATTGAGTCAAAATTAACCAAATTAAAACACGTGATGAAATTTTTTATTTTAAATCCTTCTTTACTTTAATCAACTTTTAATTCATCTAAATTGAATTAAGTTGAATACCACACTTCTAAATAGTGGGTAGTAGTGAAGAATAACGCATGCTTCAAATGCGTGTGTACTATGTGTTGAGAAATTTCGTCAGGGTGATTCACGGTAGCACAATTGGTAGTGCACTCACGGCGTTAACGTGAGGGACACGGGTTCGAATCCTACTCGTGGCGAAAATTTCATCAATTGTTTTAATTTGGATAATAATCCGAGCATTGTAGTGCTGTAAAAAAAACTTTTAGTCAAAATTAAAGCAAAGAAATGAAAAATGACAAAATAAAGTTATTTTGTTCGTATTTATTCAACTTAAGGAAATATTAGTACACAAAGATGAAAATATATATATATATATATATATATATATATATATATATTTTTTTTTTTTTAATAAACCATCATACAAGTAATAAAGTTTCACGTAGTTTGAAATATAAGTGAAAACTTACTTTGTTTTCCGTCGACTTACAAGCTTCTGTCGTTCGCTTCGCCGTTAAACGTCAAATTGACAGTTCTTGCAGTGGATTTGACAGTTCTTCTGACAGTGTGATATTGGAGTGCATTTGTGTCGTTTCGTATTGTTGAATATTAATTTTTAATTTATTGTAAGATGTAATTATGTTTTACTTTTAATTAGATTTTTTCCAGTGTATATTTTTTTTAGCAACTGACCATCATAGTGATCGATTTTTTTGTAAGAAACATTGAAAAATTTAAAGTTGATTCCCTGTGATCAGCTGATCAAGTCGAATTTTTATTGTATTTTTCCATGTTTCTTAGATAATTAATTATTATCATGGACAGAACTTTTTGTAAAAAATTTACAATGGATAAAATCATGTTTAAGGGCTAGTTTAGTCCTAGCGATGTCTCGAACAAAAATTTTAACACTTACACTTACATGCATGTGTTTGATGTTTAATCAACATAATTCAAAAAGGTGTTTTGAATTTAACACTAACAAACAATTTGCTAAATATATTCGCACTTTTAGAGAATATTTAAAATCGTTTGTGAAAATATACTCCTGTAATATTAAGTACAAGTTTAAGTTATACTTTTACATTAAATAAGAGTTTTAATTATATAACAAAGTCGATATGAAAAATCACAACAATAGGTCGGTTCCTGAATAGAGATGCTGTTTGAATAATTGAATCCTATGTTTCACTTGTCATTGTGATTTAGAATCCGTAGGATTTAAAATTAGAATCCCTCATTTCGCTTTGGATTCAAAATAGAATCCTTAATTTTGCAGTGGAACTAAAATATTACCCCCAGGTAATTTTTTATTTACAAAATCTAAAGAAATTAGTTATGTTTACAATATTATCAATTACATGCAACTACTTTGTTCAATCCCAAAAAAAATGAAGCAGTAATTTTTTTATATTAGCTAATTAAAATTTAGAAGCAGAATAATGTCAGTTTATTTCTACGTCTCCTGATACTGTGGCTATCCCCTAAAGCTGTTGACATCTCTTTTCAGACATCGGCTCTAGTGTAGCGGTGCTATAGTTTAAAGTAACGCGGTGCCTACTCCGCCTTATTTCGATTCAGATTTTATATACAAGATGGCGTCTATTTAATTATATTTGGGAAAAAATATTACATCGTTTGACCGTTTATATATTTCCCAGATCTGCAAACACCAAACGCGTATTTTTTTTTTTAGTTTTGTAAAGGAAAATAAAATTTTAAACGACGTTTCTTACTCGAATTAGTACAACTTTATATATATAGTATAGTAATAGAATTTTCAGTTTGTTCCAAATGTTCTACTTTACAGTTATAGTAAAAAGTGAAGTACTTAAATTAAAATTTTGAAAAACATAATTTTTGAATTTTCATGTATGCGTTTGGTGTTTCACAATTATTATTAATCACACGCACACTCTTACACATAACATTACCTTCAAAACCGGTACGCTTTAGTGTCAAAAGTTACATAAGTGTTTTACATAATAATTAATAGATGAGTAATTACCTTCTGCCGAAACCTTTTCATATACAAGAATGGGATTTGGCGGGAGCGCCACATTACATCAACTTCTCCAAAGGGCTTCTACGTGTTGGATCTGTATCCCCACGCAAGCCTCCCTACGACAGGGATGTAAACATCATCATCAAACAGAGATGTTAATTAATTGTACTAGCTCTAAAGTGAGTGTTAAAATTTTGTTACATGAAAATGTGTGTGCGTGTGGTTGTCCTTTACGCCTGAATCACAAAGTGCTAGCCCTGCGGGGACCTTATATTTGATGCCTTGGGATATTATATTGTGTTCCTCGACGGAATACGCAGCTGCAAAGTCAATGGGAAACTACATGAAATTCGTTTGATTACTTTAGTACTGCATCTTAAAAGCCTTTTAAAATACATAACAAATGTTTTAAATATAAATTTTACACGCCACAGGACTATATAAAGACGATCAGCTTTTTCTTTTGAACTGAGATATACGTTATTACAGTTTAGTACATAATTATTATTATTTTCCAAGGCTTTAATAAAAATTATGAAAACTATATGTTCAAATATGATAGCCAACTTAAAAATAATATGGTAGCAACCATTTTTAAATATATACGTTCAACGAGTAATGAAAAATTATATATACAAAAATATACATTGGATTTGCAGCTGACAACACATTTGCCTCGTGTGCCATTATATATTTATGTTAACATAGTGCCTTGACGTGTGAAACAAAATTATATATGACGGTATTGTGCGAGCGAGTGCCACATATAATATATAATTCTATATAAAATATACAGAAGATTCTTATGAAAATGCAATCAGAACTCGCCCGCGCAAAACCCAAAAAGATTTCGATGTGCCATTGCCAGCCATGTATAAAGTATAATATATATTTGTAAATATATTGTGTGATTCTTTTAGTATGTACTAGTAGTGATTTCTGGTGCAATTCTTCCATGACTTAAGAATATTGACTGTTTTCATGCAAAACTGTGTTTAAATGACGCGAAATCTCAAGTTTTTATGATATATTATAAGTATTATAACCAATATATTATCTAAAAATATAAAACTATGTATTCACAGTTTTGTGGTGATAGTTTTAACTGTAACACAATGTAAGTTAGTGTATATTTATATCATTAACTGATATATTAATATATAAAGTGATTCTTCTAGTTTTAGAATTAATTATACTTTTTTATATTATATACTTAATTACTTACTTAAACAGATTCTAATACCATGAAAATCACTTTACAAAACATACTAATTATATTGTAGGCAGCTTATGTAACAACATAGCTATGATTTGGACATATATCAAACTATTATTTTTCTTTTTATAGCAAAATAGTGACGGTGTCTTCAACAGAAGTAGCCTGATTCGGCGTAAACTTGCAACATAGTCATATAAATTTCAAAACATATTATTATATACTCTTGCTATGTATTATTTCTATATAATACACGTTTTAGAGTTGTAACGTGCCTTAATTTGCGACTTAAAATTATATATTTTCCAATATACATTAAGAGATGCCCGCGAAAGCGATTCGTCCACTGAAGGTATGGAAACACCAATTCGATAGATTTAGAAACATAGTATATATTATGTAGTTGATATAAGATATTTAGATATAGTGTATATTTTTACGCCATATGTATCGAGGCGACTCGCAGATTTTTTCTTATATGACCGAAAGTAAACAATTATTTTTAGTATTTGTAAGGTAGTTACTTCAGAATTGAAGTAATTTGTGGGCTAAAATTGTGTCTTATAAATTAACTTTGAAATGATTGTAATGTGTAATCGTTTTAATATTTGACTATACATTTAAATTAAACGTAACTCGCTTCCTAGCACTAATTACTGAAATTATTGCATAATAATGTAGTTTTTATACTTATGTGTACTTTAGAATAAGTATGTACTCGTATAAAGGAATGTCAATGTCAGAAAACCAAATAAAAATACTAATTATTTTTATTGTTTACTTAATTTATGGTTCGGATTTGATTTCTTATTGATTTGTTAATGATTTGAGATTTTATCGTTTACGTAGGGTAGCGTAGCCCGGTGTACCGTATGGAATATTGTATGCAATAAACTTAACTAAATAATTAACCTCTGTTGTTTTATTTCGTGTACCTCTTAGTTAATCTGCACGGAAATCGTATACAAACAGCCAACTCAAGCTTCATATTTATTTGCTTTTGTTATAAGCTAAACATTTTGAAGATTTAATAATTTTCAATTGAATTAATTGGATCACTTGGTTTCTAATGAGAACTGACGCCTAGGAGAGCAAGCTATCTACTTTGAAATACACCCCTAGGGGACTAAACGGTACACCGTCACTCTTCCAGTCCCCAGGGTAACTTGCAGAAAATAGAGTTCCTAATAATAGGCTAGTAAAACAATTATGCGTTTTCATCCTTCACTGTTACACCCGTATTTTATGTGGGATTTAGCGGAAATGCGTCTTGCGACGCCTGTGCGGAAGTGCCATTATTGAAACGTGGGGTTCACCTAAACGAATGGTTTTTCCATACAAAAAACTCGTTTAGTGACTCTGTGTTTATAAAAAGAGCACCACAGGCTTGTGTTGTCATTCCGCTATCCAAAATATACATACAGTTTGTTACCGCTTCTTCTGTACTTGCGCTTTGGAGGCGGCAGTAAACTTAGTTGTAAGTAAATGATCTAACGTCAACAACTCACTATTAAGAAATCGAAAGAAAAAAGAAATGACAATTATCAAGTGATATAAATAGCCAAAGATAAATAAATTATTTTTTACTTTTTTTTATACCCGTGCGGCGCCCGCTTCGAAGTGAGAAATTCACTACTAAATCCGCCGCTCACTGAATCAGATTTGTTTAGGTACTTAGGTCAGTTCAGACAGAGAGAAGAGAAGCTCGAGCAATTTATTAACTCAATTGAAAATAAGCCCGTTTCAACACGACAAAATGCTCAAGCGATCTCGAGACCGCGCGAGCTCTCGCTGAATGCAACCCCAGCAAAATGTTGCGCCTTAGAGAAATGAGAGTATTACAGATACTAAGTTCATAGTAAGCCTTAATTACACGAGATACCTGGACCTCGGCTGCTACGTGACTTGGACTTAGACATCAGGAAGACCATCTTCACGTGTCAACTTAGGGTTCCGTAGTGAATAAAGACCCTCTTGCGAAGTTTGGCGTTTTTCTCCAAATCTCGAACCCCAGTTTCGTAACAATATTTCTGTCATTAAAAATGGATATGATCATGACAAGTAACATTATTCGTGTGGTAACATTTTCTTTACAGTACCAAATAGTTTATATTTGACCCAGGAAAGCACCCAATTCCAGGTCTATGTTATAAAATATGTAACAAAAACCCTGTCCGATCCTTGTGGGAGCAACTCAGACCGGCAATATGAACAACTTATCCTATGTGACCAATGCTTGAAACTCGAAAAGGAAATCGTCATTTTCATACAAAAGTATTCAGCCGGCGCGGCAATTTGTATGAGAAAGTCGTTTTTTTTTTTTTTCGAGTTTCAAACATTGGTCTCGTAGACATTGTTTATATTGACGGTCTGAGTTGCTCCTACAAGGATCGGACAGGGTTTTTGTTACATATTGTATAATAAATAAATATAAATGAAAGGGGTAGAAAAATAAAAGGGGTTTAATTTGCGTAGCGTGTAATATATTTCAATATGAAAACATACAAAAATAACGCAATGTCAGTCTGCAAAACAAGCGAACGTTTGTATACAACACAACCTCTAGACAAAACCAGGGGATTACACTAGCTAGCGTTTTGCGCTGATTTAAAACTTTAAATTAAAAAATGTTGGTGACCACCTCTCCTATCAGATTTTTAAGAGCGTTTTCACCTTTGGTTTGCTGGCTTGCTCGCACACTCAAAAATTTTAAGTTTTGATGACCTTATTCCCGATACACACACACATAAACAATAAAAAAAACATGTCTACAATATCTAACATTTAAATATATTGAAAGTTTATGAAACACTTTTCTTCAAATGAGTCACACTTTTTAAAAATGTTTAAAAGTTTTTGATTGTGCGAGCGAGACAGCCAACCAAAGGTGAAAATGCTCTTTAGCTGGTTTATACACGCTGACTTTTTATTGATTTTAGAAAAAAGAATGTCATGTAGTCAATAAATTCCTCTATTGTGTATGACATAAGATAAAAAAACGAAAATGATTTTCGATCGAGACCACGTAGTTACGCCCGTTCATAACTGACGCGTGAACCCGATGAACTCGAAATCTAGCCGGCCGGCGGTACTACTAGTTGATCTCACGATTTTACTTTCGAGTTTCAGTCAACATATTTTGTTCCTGAATTTTTATTTTGACTAGCTAATTAAGTCTTGCTAACGATCCTTATGAAGTGGCCTTCGGCTCCAAAACCGATAAAAAATCACCGCGTATATCTTTACTGCTGGGTAGTGATAGTAATCTGATCCAACGGCAAAAAAGTCCTTCTTGAAGCATAAAAGAAATAGTTCAAGATAAAATGTCAAAGGAAATTCGAATATACCAGGAACTTGCTTTACATATTTGTACTTTTTGACTTGAAAAAAATTACAATTATTATTGTGTCCCTTTCTTGTGTAAAATATAAGATGGCGACAGAAACTGGCTGTTGAAATTGACAATGACAGTCCGCAGTGGTTCGTTTCGTGTAACGTAATCGAGCAGTATTTATTAACTATTTAACCGCGAACGTCGGATTTATCCGACAATTATTTTTCTTACCGAAACGTCTGTCGGATAAGTCCGACGTCCGCGGTTAAATGTTAAATTTATTCACCACTGCACAAATGGTGGATTCAACATTAATGCTTCTCGAATCTTTTGAAAAAAGTAAATTTTATTGAATGCAATTCAATTCATTTATTGCACTCAAATCAATTCTTAGTCCTACTAATATTACCACTGTCTATAGTTAGGTACAGTATGAACCTTGTTGGGTGTTGCAAGAATAAGATAGTACGGCAAGCGGGTGTTCTATTTCCATTCCAAGTTTTTTGACATTTAATTTTATAAGCATTATAAATCGAGGATTTTTGTGATATTAACGTATAAGTAATTATTTGATTTCATGCAATTTTTACTAACTTATCATGCCCTTTTTTATGTATTTATTTATAATACGTTTTTTTAACTTAGAATTTTAAATCAGCATTGTTTTCTCAGATATCCTAGCAACATTCTTCACGTGTCCATCTACAAGACTAACACATACGAGTATCTTACACACACATCTACGCACATCCCAATCTATATCATATTCATAAGTTTCTTTTATTTGCATATACAATTTTTCTACTTACATTTAAAAATTATAATACAGTAGATAACTATTTGACAATTCCTTTTTTTATAAAAAAAATATGACATAGTTTGAAAACGAGTTAAGATACAAAAGAATAAAGTTAATCAATAAAAATAAAAAATAAAACAAGCTTTATTATGTGCAATAGCTTTTCTTGTACTTATGTTTAGGATATGGCGTCATAATGTACACTGTAGTACATACAAAAAGCACCAAACTTCTACTTACATTAAAATTTCGAAAAATAATTGGATAGTTTCAAATGATCTATGTTTTATAATGGAGGACAATATGTTGTAATACTATTTTTATTATTTCGTGCAGACGATACTTTACTAACCCTTTCGTCCTTCAAAACACTAAAATAAAAAACAAAGTTTCATGAAATGAATAAGTACCTATTCATTTTATAAAAATATATATTTTTAATACAAATGTTGATAATAAAAAATAAAATAAAAAAAGTGCAGAAAATCTTTTTACTATGTATCTACAAGTTATTGTGCCATTATATTTTTCATATTTCCTAAATTGTAAATTTTCATTTAATATTTACAAGTTTCATCAAAAAATATCAATCTATAAGGTACTGAGATTCAAAACACAAAAAAAAGTATCTCGTTTTTATGGCAAGTTCGCAATTTAACAAAACATATAACTAAGTAGGAATTATTTTAGTAATAAAAAAGTTTTAAATCAATTATAATATTAATTTTGATTTCTTTAAGACGAAGTGGTAGCTCAAGTGGCGCCCTCATTTGAAATAAATTGTTTAAAACTAAATAAGGTGATAATTGAAAATTTGATTTGTATAAATGTCTAGAAAGACCTTTAAACTATTTTATGAATAACCTTTGAAATTATTACTAATAGTAATAAAAGTGGCCACTTTTGGCGAAAAACAGTTTTAAAACTAGACGGACTACCAATATTACTTTCAAAGGTTATTCATAAAATAGTTTAAAGGTCTTTCTAGACATTTATACAAATCAAATTTTTAATTATCACCATATTCAGTTTTTAATAATTTATTTCAAACGAGGGCGCCACTTCGTCTTAAACTTTTTTAGTTCTAATACATACAATACTAAGAAATATTAAAGCTACAAATTAAAGAGACTAAAATATAACAAAAAAGATTTTTTTCAGATCAACAACTAATTTTTTACTTCAATTTTGGAATGTAACAAAATTTTGTTACTATACATACAAAAGGTACACAATACTGGCCAAGTTTTTATACGACAAATGTATTTCGTTGTTTTACTTAAATCTAAAAAATAGCATATCTTAGAGCAAAGTAGTTCCGACTCAAAAGTGCGAAATTAGATATCACCATAGAAATCCGGATTCGATGGAAAAAGACAAGTCTCAGATCACTGTACTTTATTGTCCAGAGATCACGGATGCTATTGCTATCAAAAGTATGGATATGACTATAATTTTTCTAAACTAAAAACCGACTTCCCTCCTAAACTACACAACCGATTTTGATAAAATTTCCATGGTACCACCTGGAAAGTATACCCTTTCAAACAAAAAAGAATTTTTAAATCGGTCCAGGCGTCTGTGAATAATCGGTGAACATACATAAAAAAATAAAATAAAGGATCGCGACGAATTGATAACCTCCTCCTTTTTTGGAAGTCGGTTAAAAATTCTCGGGATTTCTCGGGAATCGGTGCCTTACGAGTAGTAACGGATGTAAATTTTGTAAATACATTACAAGATTTCGAATGAAGATACTGCTTGTAGTATACACAATCTTTCCCTGAACTGAATAATAGGAAATTAGAAACTAAGCTATGTAATTAAAATATATCCTGAAATCACATAATAATGATTGTTTTACTTACTTAGTTTAGTTCCCAATTTCCTATTATTCATTTAAAGGGAAAGATTAAGGAGTAGAATAATATTCATTCCAAATCTTAGTAATGTATTTACCTCCATTACTAAGTTACTAAGGTTTCGATTCTCCAGAAATCCCGGAACTTTTAGTCATATCCATAATTTTGATATGATACCGATCTCTGATCATAACGTCGTTGCCCTTAACGGAGTCACGGGACAGACAGAGCTCAAGGCTGTAAGACTCGAGGCCGCTTTTAGCTTGACAAGCGAGAAGGTGGAAAAAGGAATCAAAATAGTGATGGGCTGCTAGCCGCATCGCCCTTTTAACAGGATCGCATTTTCGTCCATTACCTCGATCGGCTTTTATGATCTGCGCCGGAAGAGAAGCAGGTGATATGTTTAAAGTTTTATCTTTTCTCCCAGACCAGCATCGGAATCAGAAATAAAACCGGCCAGCTGCGATTCGGACTCGCGCACAAAGAGTTCCGTAGAATTCTACAAAAAATCGCGTTTGTTATATTTTGCCCCGCTTAAATATTTATTTTATTCTGTTTTTATAGCAGCAACAGAAATACATCATCTGTGAAAATTTTAACTGTCTAGCTATCACGGTTCGTGAGATACAGCTTGGTGACAGACGGACAGTGGAGTCCTAGTAATAGGATCCCGTTTTTGCCCTTTGGGCAGACTTAAGACCCCGGTAATATGTGATTTGAGACATTCTTCATCATCGACAGACGTTTTCGTTCTCCCCTGACCAGAAGTAACTTTTAACACACGCGAAGCGGACGTAAAACAGCTCTTGATGTCCGGGAAAACAAAAATTAATTTACGGCCCCCAGTAAATTATCTTAATTCTCTATTTAATACAACATGGCAAAACATGCTTTATAAATACTAATTATAACTTGTTTTTGCGAGCGGCGGTATGACATTCCAGACCTGTGTCACTCTCCGTTTGGGTATCGAAAAAATACCTACATTATTACTATGCGAGCGGCAACCACTCCGGAGGGGGAAATTCAGTTACATGAATCGTTGGTCCAGAGTAATAAGAATGAAATTGGCTTGCATTGGATGTCTAAGTATCTTAACGAAGAGGTGAGGAGTTCTGACGCGAGCTAAATTAAACCAGCGCGCTAACCACATTAAGTAGATATTTCTTTGATTTTATTTATAATTAAGACTTCTGTACGTGAGTACTTATTCTGTGCTAATACTAGTAATCTATACAAGGTTGTTTTCAAATCAAGTACCAATATTTAAAGGGGTGATTCAGTCCATCATTTCGAACTTTTCCAAATAAACGTATACCGAAATACGAAAAAAAAATTAGGTTTTCAATGTTATTATACAAATCGAAGTTACATCGTTACTATGGAAAATAAATTTTATTTTTCGTACTAAGATATAGGTACATTTATTGGGAAAAGTTGTTAAAAAGGATACATTATTTTCTGTATTTGTACTAAATGCACCTGTTATATACGTTTAGAATAAAAAAATCCGTTTTTTTTTTTGATTTCGCTAAAATGAAAAGGGTAAGTCACGATAGCTTAGTTAACCCAAAGATTCAAATGTTTATTCAGTAATTAGACCTTTACAGGCACTTTTACACGTCAATAAGCATAATTTACGTACGTACGTACTCACGGCACAGTCGTGAAGGAGAGTGGGTTCAATTCGATTCGCGGCAGTGTTTTTCAACGCCTATAGTCGATTTAAATACTAACCATAAAAATTACTAAACGTTTGCTAAACCTCTTTTAGTTAAACATCCATGAATGCGCGTGGCACGCTGTAACATAAACACACACGAACTTTCGCGCAAGCGCCCTGCGCCGCCTAAACGAAACAGCAGGCGCAGGCATACATTTTCGCCGCGCCGTGGAAAGAGAGGGGGATACTTCCTCTCCTACGCCGCGCCGGCTGTCTACTCTCCATCCGTCTTACGAATTTTCGATCAGGTCACGTGTCCTGAAACCCTGACGCGAGTATAACATTTTTTATCCATAACAAAAAAAAGTGTACAACGCCGCTATAGAAGTTTTCACTTCAAAAGTTTTTAGTCTCGTACTTACTCTGTC
Source organism: Acrobasis suavella (assembly GCA_943193695.1). Classification (NCBI taxonomy): domain Eukaryota; kingdom Metazoa; phylum Arthropoda; class Insecta; order Lepidoptera; family Pyralidae; genus Acrobasis; species Acrobasis suavella. Next base: position 10,545,249 of record OW971955.1, on the reverse strand, counting down.
AAATATTGTAAAGAGAGAAAGGGACAAAAGATGTTTTAGCTAAGATTCAACAAGCAGTTGGTAATTTTTATGAATACGAGGTTTAGGTATGATAGACCACAACGCCGCACGTAAAAAGAGGGTGTCATTATTCTAGAGAACTACATGTAAATCAACGGGACAGACAGGTCCGGTCCCGTGCTCTCTAGGGAATTAAATGTGGGGAAGATCCATATCGCACGAAACAAAGTAACATTCTATCGTTATCGAATATGTTAGTGGCCAACACTGATGTAAGACTTTCAAGCGATAACATCTGGGTCTATCTGCTTTACGAGACACGGAAGATGAACTTCTGATTCACATTTTTGCCCACTCCCTCGAAAGGTTTCTACGATCTCCGCGGGAAGAGAAGCAGTTGGTATATTCTAAGTTTTTTCTTTTCTTCCAGACCAGAAGAATTAATTATCAAATAATAAATAATTTACAAATATCAAAACATCAAATGGAACGAATCTCTTCACTCTAAGATGCTTTGTTTTTATTTTACCTTTATGGAGGAGCTCGGTGGCCCGGCGGGAGTGCGGTTTGTTAGCGCTTTCGCAAGTTAAGCGACACCGGGCGTGGTCCGCAACTGGATGGGTGACCTAAAGTGGCATAAAATGTCTCAAGCTCCTCCGTGCTTCGGACGGCACGTATAAGACGTTGGTACCGGCTGTCATTAGTGTATAAGTCGTCAAGCTATGTCAGATGCCTTTAGGCAGCTTGAAAAATCGTTCACCAGTGTTGGCCCCTTCCACACAAGAAAAATCAATGAACCTATACTTTCACACTGCCTGGGCAGCGATCTCCCCATATCCTCACTTGGATGAGTGAGTTCTCAGTTCTTTTTTAGTACTTTGTTTCATGCGACAGCTTTAACTTAGTAATAAATAATACAGGGTGCATACAATTATTATAATTATAGTGTCTTTGTATTGCTCAAGTTATATCTATCACAGGGTGAGACAAACATATAGGCGTAAAAAAAAAATTGTAAAAAAAATTCTATATATAAAAATAGCACCGTTTTTTCTTTTCATAAATGCTATTCTCGAAAATCATTCCAAAAATTTAATTTAATAATGAAAGGAAAAAAACAAATCATTTTAATACGATGTTTTTTAATGATATTTTCAAAACTGGTTAATGTGTTATGAATTTGATGAAAATATGTTATTTTTTCATGAGATTCTTCGTTGATATGGAATGTTGATATAATGAAGAACTTTACCCATCTTATTATAAGACACGGAATAACTTAAAGTTAGGTTTAAACTCTTTAACCGCGATGTCGGAAGTCCGACAAACATTGTCCTGCTCATTCCGCGAGGGTCGGATATTTCCAACAAAAACAATATTCTCGTAGTCCACAACTTAAGAAACCACATCCCTTTTTATTATATAACTAGCTTTTGCCCGCGGCTTCGCTAATAAAAACATTAAAGTGTATTTTTGGAATAACTGACATACCGATATTTTTTCAGTTTTTTTTTTGTAGATAATATTTTGTCTAATATCCGCACACTTTGTTTGATCAAGTATAAAATATACACATTATATTAGGTTTAAACTATTATCCACAATTTGAAATCCATTAAAATGACTCTATCTCATCTGTCAATGTCAACTTGATTCAAGCGGATATGCAGAACATGGCTTAAAACTAGTTCAATAGATAATGGTTTAAACGTAGAAACCCTTATACCGCGAACGTCGGATTTATCCGACAAAATTGTCGTGTCGGGTATTTCCGACAAAAAAAAATGCTCGTATTGCACATAACTTAGGTATCCACATCCCTTTTTGGTTGTAGGTATTTATTTTAGATTTACTACCCCTCGCGCACGACAACTGATATTGTCTCGCGGTGAAAGAGTTATATAGATAATGTTTTAAACCTAGTAATAGATAATGGTTTAAACTCAACCTAGTTTAAAGCTAGCCCGTGTTTAATAATAAAACGTAAAAAAAATGCAACGGTAAAACTTAACCAATAAGTTTAAAACCACGCTATAACGCGTATAAACTCCGGTACCTACTAAATTTACTACATATGCGCCATCATTTAAAGTTTTTAAACAAATTGGTCGTGCTTTACATCACAATGGCTTAAGAAAAATCCTCCACGATGACGCAAGAAAAACCTCTTTATTTTTTTTTTCGACTGTTAAAGCAAATGGGCCCAAAAATCTGCCACTATGTATTTCTAAAATTGCCTAAAGTATATTCGGAATAGCAAAGCTCTGACTAATCCGTTAAGTAACAAGACGTAGAGGGTTTTGTCTTAAACCAATAAGAATGAGCTATACCATCTTTACATGTAACATACACATTAAAGCTTGTTTTTGTATATAAATGCATTCTAGAGGGTAGTGACGTGCCGCGCTGCAAATATTCAAAATTTACAGGAATATTCCCACATTTATGGGAATATTTCCGTAAATATTCCCCTAAATTTTAATTTTTAGGAATATTAACTTCCGTACTGATGTTATTTTTAGGCATCAACAATATCTTTTCGGGTTCCGTCAACGTCTGAATTCTTTTTAGACTCCATCAAGGAATATTTAATTTTACCGGTAATATTGCCCGAAGTTTCCGAAATTCCCGAGAACGGCACATCACTACTTCAGGGGCTCCCGACACATTTTGAACTTTATTTACATGTATTTAAAGCTTATTTTGCCTACTCATCCCCTTATGTGAGATTTAGTCCCTTTAAAATTTAATGGATACGTTATACCGTGCAATTATAACACATATACAACTAGCAATACAGTTCATTTTTCTATAACATTACACTCATACAATGCACTTACACAAATAAGTTGAACAAAAATTGCGAATTTCAAAGCATTTTTGTACAAATTCCCAGCACGTAGGTTGAACCAAAATGGCGGTTATCGGCGCAGGTACAAATAATGCGCCGACGACCGCCATTTTGGTTTAATTTACGTGTCGGGAATTTGTTCAAAAATGCTTTGAAGTCTGCCATATTTGTTCAACTTATTTGTGACGCATCTGTCCTTTAAATTTCTATGTGTAACAAAATATAATTACTGAAACTATTTCAGGTGTGAATTCAATTAATGGTACTGAACAACTTTCCCTAAGGAAAACATTGTAAAAAAACCGCTTTTCTGAGTTGCTATTGGAAGCCACAATTTATTTTTTCATATTTCGACATATGTTTCGTGGGGAAAGTGGTTCACAATCATGGTCTGGATGCACCCTTAAAATAGATTCAGTATATTTTGTTAGGACCTGTATAATCAATTTTTTTCTAAAGATATTAAAGACATAGGGATAGAGAGTGTAATGTTTTCTCTAGTACTTTACATAACTACTATAACTTGCCATAATTATCACACTTATTTACATGCCAATAAATACCATTTTTCTTTACAAAATACTGACACATTTCAAATTCACCATCTTAATTTTCAAAATGGCGGTTTTTTTTTATTTATTACTTTTTAGTAACTTTCCGTCTTATTATAAAACGTCTTATCATAATTTCAGCCGCATAACGTCCACTGCTGGACATGGGTCTCTCCCAAAGATTTCAAAATGACCGATCTAGAGCGGCCTAAATCTTCATCTAACTAATTTAAAATCATTACAATGCAACACAAATAAATTGAACAAAAATGGCGGACTTCAAAGCATTTTGTACAAATTCCCAACACGTAAATTGAACCAAAATGGCGGTCGTCGGCGCATTATTGGTACCTGTGCCGAACCACAGATTTGGTTCAACCTACGTGCCGGGAATTTGTACAAAAATACTTTGTAGTCCGCCATTTTTGTTCAACTTATTCGTGTCGCATTGTATCCACCTTTAACAAGTTGACATTTAGTAAAATGACACTCTCCTGTGTCAATGTTGACTTGATTTGGGCGGACAATGTGAGTTTTCCACTTAATAATGACCAATTTCAACAAAACAGGAGTTTTAAAACACTTTAACACTAGATGGCGACACTGAAATAGGCGGGGATTTAATCCAAAATCTCCAGTGCGGATTATCCTGCCACCCCCTCCCAATTCCCCACCCCCCCCTCACTCTTATAACTCACCCGCAAAATTTTCAGGTTCACAAAAATCTATTTGTACTTGCTACTGGTTTCTCTGCGTAGACGATAACGGAACGGAACTGCATTATCGAGTCCGGTACGGCGTTGGGTTCGAATGAAACCAGTCTGGCTTTTTCAAGCTGCGCTCTTATTAGTAGTGCCATCTATTGTCAACTTTTGTAAACCATAAAGAAATCTACTGATATCAACATTATTCTCGAACACCTTTATACATTTAGGCGAGAAGGGAGTGACCCCCCCCCCTGTCTGTAATCACCAGACAAAGCTAGTAAAATATCCATCCGGTGTTGACAACAATGAGTTTGTACTTGCGACTGGTATCTCCGCGTAGACACTAGCGCCACCTACCGCTTGTTGGCGTCGAACTGCTTCACCACGTCCGGTATGGCGTTCGGCTCGACAGGAACCAGCCGGTGCAGCTCTTCCAGGCTGCGCACGTAGCTTAGCTTGCGGAAGAATTTCGAGCTGTAAAATTAAAATTTTCTTTTAAATACAATTGTTTTCTAACTTAATAGATGAAGTTAAAAGATACGTCAGCTGTATGCCTTGGATGCAACTGGGAACACCCTCGGATGGGCGAAGTTATGAGTTGTAAAAAATGCCATTTTCCAACTTGCCCGGGGGATTCCGTGGATCCAACCCGAGGCCTCTGGATAGCGTACTAGCATGGTGACCACTACGCCACGGAAGTCATCCACCCAGTTTTACCCAGTGCAAATCCCTATTCAGCAGCAAAAATCCGCCGTTTTGTTTTGTATTCTTGATATATTTAACCTTGTGTCACTCTATCATTTCAGAGGAATCTAATGTTCTTATTGCACGCCTCAAAATTAAAAATTCAAATGTTTATTCAGTAATTAGACCTTTACAGGCACTTTTACACGTCAATAAGTATAATTTACGTTACGTGTAGTTTATATTGAAATTTAATTTATTTTAAAGAAAAGCTACCGATACCAGCGCTTCGTAACGACCACTGCTGAGAAGAAACGCCGAAAGAAACTCATTTTCACAGTATTGGTCGCCTACTCGCCAGAAGGGCTTTGTCATATTATTATTATGTCTTTTTTTGAATAATAAATACTAATAAAAATTTAATATAATACAATGTTGACACAGTATAACATGTAATGCTTGCGAACAAGTAAACAAACATAAATTGCGTAATAAAAAATAAAGAATATTAAGTAGTCAAAAAAGCGAAGCCGAGCTGACCAGTCCCTCCCGGCAGCACCCGTTCACGAGTTGACGCACGGATCAGCCATCGTTAAACTCAACCATATTAGAGGGAATCCAACGACCCGACCAGCGACGCCACCATCGGATTGGACATTTTAGTGAGCATGAAAAGCCAGATATTGCCTCATGAGCGGAGCGTTGGGGTAGTGCTCAACTCTTAATATGTCAGCGTCAGCGTATTCTAAATGTGCTAATAACACATTTAATACTTGTAGAAAATATTTGTCAAGTGTATATAAATAAAAAAAATATTTAAAAAAATGTCCGGAAGACGTATACGTAACGATTACGCTTGAAATACTGAAATGTATTTTTACCATTTTTTTTTTTTTGAGGAGCCCGGTGGCCCTGCCGGAGTGCGCATTACTAGCGCTTTCGCAAGTTAAGCTACACCGGGCGTAGTCCGCACATAGATGGGTGACCACGAGTGGCACAAAAATTTCTAGAGCTCCTCCGTGCTTCGGAAGGCACGTAAAAGCCGTTGGTCCCGGCTGTCATCATTGTATGGCAGTCGTCAAGACACCAGTGTTAGCCACTTACACACTCGAAAAACAACAACCATTTTTTTTTGCGTTATGTGAAGTGCATTTTTGGATTTTGCAAACTTATTATCTTTTGTATACAATAAAAATCAACTTTATTGCACCATAAAAGACACACAAAAATTACAAAACAACAAGAAACAGTATAGGCACAAAGGCGTACTTATCGCTATAAATGCAATCTCTTCCAGCCAACCTTTAGGTGGAGAAAAAAATTATTTGAAACAATGTTTACATGTTTTTTTTGTTCATTTCCAAAATAAGTTTTAAAAAAATCTCTACAATTTATTGGAGTCTCCTTTTAAGCATAATAATACCTGTGCCAGGAGACTCCGCTCTTCTAATATCGAGACAAGTATATTTAAATGTACAATCGTTTTGAAACTACGATATAACATATATATAAAATACCTGTCGATCATATCCGTTTGTCAATAGTCCGTAATGTGTTACATACCGAAAAAAAATCTTCTATCTATTTCTTTTTCTGCAAAATCAGCAAACAGATCGCTCTCACCTGACGAACGGCTTGGTGAGCAGGACAAAGGACTTCAGCCAGAACGTCGGGTGCACCAGATACAAATGCTTCAGATTTTTTCGTAATCTGAAAGCAAAGGAACAATATTTAAATATATATAAATATTTCACGTATTTATTTAGTAGTGAGTTTGCGAACACCATATTTTTTTTTTTAATTTTAATTCAAATTCTTGTAAGCGTCCAGTCAAAGAAGGGGCGAGAGAAATTAACGGCAATAGTATATATAACAGAGTTAAAAATATCAGAGCTAAGTAGGGTTTACAAATTAAGACGAAGTGGTAGCTAAAGTGGCGCCCTCATTTGAAATAAATTGTTTAAAACAAATTAAATTTTTAATTATCACCATAATTAAATTTTTAATTATGGTGATAATTAAAAATTTAATTTGTATGAATGTCTAGCATGACCTTTAAACTATTTTATAAATAACCTTTGAAATTATTACTAACAGTCCGTCTAGTTTTAAAACTGTATTTCGCCAAAAGTGGCCACTTTTGGCGAAAAACAGTTTTAAAACTAGACGGACTACCAATATTACTTTCAAAGGTTATTCATAAAATAGTTTAAAGGTCTTTCTAGACATTCATACAAATCAAATTTTTAATTATCACCATATTTAGTTTTAAATAATTTATTTCAAATGGGGGCGCCACTTTAGCTACCACTTCGTCTTAAAAGTTACAGTCAACCAAGTAATAAAATGTATTCAGGAAATGAAAATTTCATACAAATTTAATAAAATTATTTGCTAAGGCGGTTTTAGTCGTTAAGCGTGGGGCGTGAATTTAAAGTCGGCATTCAAGTGGCGAGTTCGGTTATGAAGATTTGGAATGGTTTTTTTTTTTACGAAAAAAAAAACAATTCATTGGAAAATATCGACTTAACTGACCTTTTTAAAAAAAAAACGGAATTACATTGACCTTAGCCAAAAATACTGACTTTGCAGACTTTACTGACCATTTTCTACCCCTGCATGATTAATAGGCGACCCCTGATAGTGTGTATCACAGTACCTCCTGTCCACCAGCTTGTAGCACTCGTGCAGCCAGTGGAAGCTGGGCAGCCTCCTCCCCCCCGCGCTGCCGTGCAGGTACACCAGCACGTACTCGTCTGTCACCAGCCGCTCCAGCGACCAGATCACGTACCTACGACAATACGCATGACACGGACGTCCAGAAAAATAATCTCATACATGCTCGGAAATGTGGGCATTATTGTTATAAAAAAGAGGACACGAAGTTTGTATTTCTTGGCTCATGCATTACTTTACTGGTGTAGGCCAGGAAAGTAGTATGAAAATTCATTCCTGGCCGCTGCTCAAAACAAAAAGGCAAAACGTGTATTCAGAGTGACATTGACGTTTCAGATGACAGTTCTGTTTTTACATTAGGCAAAAACATTTAGCGTTTAATTTCATCACTTGTCATACAACCAATTGCTACCAATTGGGTATTTTGCTGGTTTATAAAATAAATTGTTTTTTTACTGATAAGAATATAAAACGTCGCAAAATAATGTCACTCGTCTTTGAACATTTCAACGTGATTTTAGATATATTATTGCAGAAAAAACTGATATTAGAAGCGCTATTTAACTCCAAGAAACTATGACGTCATCTGCCTGTATTTCATACAAACCCCGTAAAAAAATATTGTTTTGGCGTTTAGAAAAAAAGTATCTGATTTGACTTGTAGGTAAATAGCGGACAAAAAAATATTGCACACGTATATTTTCTTTTCTTTAAGCAACAAAAAAAAACTTCACGCCTAAGCACGATTTTTACAAAGCGGTTACGTTACTAGCCCCCCCACTCCGAAATTTTGATGCTCCGTATCTTTATAAATTTTCACTTTTTTAACAAACTGAAAAATATGGGTCCATTGTTTTTGGATAATCCAATAAGAATAATACTTTTCTGACCCTATTGTCACCCCTAATAAAGTACCTGGGCTACCGCTTAATGCAAAACGCATTTTCTGTCTCTAAAAATGTTGCCTAGCTTTGTTAAGCAATTTATTTTTATAAAAGACAATAAAAATAAGAACTAAGTGGCAACACTTGTGTGATTTTTCAAGCTGCGTAAAGGCATCTGCCATATAATGACGACAGCTAAAACTAAGGGCTTACACCGCGTAAAATAAAGACAAAACGAGGTTATAAATGTTATAATGGACAATTACAGAAACATAACGAGACATAACTACAAAAAAAAGTTTTTATTATTATCAAAGATTTCTCACAGCGCCGCACCCCGACCGTCGTAGCTTCCGCGGGATATCATCCTTTCATATGGCTTTATCATTTTATAGAACACTAACCTAAAAATCTCAATTTAAGAATCATAAAATCCAATTTTAGAATCCCAACCTTAGAATTCTATCCTAAGAATCCCATGCAAAGAATCCCGCCCTAAGAATCCTATAAAATAATACTGTGTAATAACAAACAATACTCACAGGAACAAGTTGTCCATGACGTATCTGTAGTCGGGGCGCGCGTTGTCCGGCAGGTGACACGCCCCGAACACGATCACCGCCGCCCCCCGACCGTCGTACCCCCCGTGGGATATCACCCTCTTGTACGGCTCTATCACCTTAAAAATAGATATAATGGTCAACCAATATGTCTTAAGGGGCTACCTGAATTTTCCGGGGTCCAGTGCTGCCCCCATTTGAAATAAATCTGTTGAAAGGAAACGGAGATATCATTTAAAATTTGGTCTTGATCAGACCCTGGATAACCCTTCAAACTATTTTATGAACTACTGTTTACATTTTAAACTGAGAACGTGAAGCTTTTCTACGCACATACGCTAAAAGTGGCCGTTTTTCGCAATTGTGCGTAGAAAAGCTTCACGTTCTCACTTTAAACTGTAAACAGTAGTTTATAAAATAGTTTGAAGGGTTATACAGGGTCTGATCAAGACCAAATTTTAAATTATATATACGTTTCTTTTCAAATGATTTATTTCAAATGGGGGCAGCACTGGACCCCGAAAAATTCATGTAGCCCCTTAAGAGTAGATTAATTAAAGGACTAATGACAAACATCTCTTGCTACAACTGCATTCCCAAGGACGTTTGACGTATGGACGTATGTCCCCCCATCTTTCAACCGTCTTTGGAACTGGGAGGAGCGGCCGCTTGTAAAAATTTTATATAATGCATAAATCGCATAAATGCTTTCCCATATACGGTTGACTTTAGGCGATGAAGGAAAATCAGATATTGAAAAATTGGCCAAGTGCGTGTCGGGCCACGCGCAGTGAAGGGTTCCGTAGTAACATTCGTTCGCCAACTTTGAGTTCATGTCACTAAAATCGTCTTAAAACTAATTTTCTATTGAATTTGTACGAAATTTTCCTTTTCCGAGTACATTATATAAGATGATCGCCTATAACTTTTTAATTTATAAACTCTACTTAGCTAGCACGTGTCCATATATAACCGTTTAGCAGATAGATGGGGGGGACACTTGACTCTAACAAAAATGTTCACTTAAATCCAAATATTTCTTAAACGGATCCCTAAATTGAAAAACGTTATTAACAAGCTCATAATATTTTTGAAAGACCTATTCAACGATATACACATGCTTAGTTAGTCGTAAAAAAATAGGCTTTTAACTTTGCTTGTACGGGAGTTACACTTAAAAAATTTTTTTTTTGTATTTTATTTTACCACTTTTTTCGCATAATTAACATACATACCTATGCCAAATCACAGCTTTCTAGTACTTATAGTCGTTTAGTAAAACTGCGGACAGCCAGACAGACAGACAGACATGGCGAAACTATAAGGGTTCCTTGTTTACTACGGAAAACTAAAAACGAGCCGTGTGAGAAGTTGACCAAATTCTATCTCTCTCTTTACCGTCATATCGCAGGTGTGTATAGCACACCACCGCGGCACGCTGACGAAACTCCTTCCATTCTCTCTTATTCTATTTCTCCCTCTCTCTCACTATCTCTCTCCCTCTCTCTCTCTTCCTCTCTCTCTCTCTCTTCCTCTCTCTCTCTCCCTCTCTCTCTCCCGATCTGTACCTTCATATCGCAGGTGTGTACAGCGCCCCCCCTCGGCACGCTGACGAAGCTCCTCTCGTTGCTGAGCTCTTCCGCGGCCGAGTACTCCGGTATGGGGTCGCTGCAGGAGCTGAGGGTGTTCGTTGATTTTGATCTGAAAACGAACGCAAATACCAGTATAACTATGGTGCATCTCCACAGACTATGGCTTACTTGCTGAGTCACCCAGCGTGCCCTTACACCTGCACGCTGGAGGAACTGTACTATGCAAGCCCTAACGCAGTTCAGGTCGCTGACTACTGGGCCCAGAGAAATATCTGATCACATGAACATCGACATGCTATGAACGAGAAGACTATGTGTGTGTTTTTAATCGATTATTTTATCCTGTGTCAAAAATATTTTTTTTGGTACTGTTAAAAAAATTAAACGTCCCAAAATAATGTTTCTTGTCATGATCATATCCATTTTCAACGTGATTTTAGATGTATCATTGCAGAAAAACTGATATTAAGACCGCTATTTGACTATTAAGACTCCAAGAAACTATGACGTCATTAGTCTATATTTCATAAAAATCCCATATAAAATGTTTGTTTTGACATTTAGAAAAAAGTTTCTCAGATCGAGTTGTTGGAGTAGCCAATTTTGTTATTTCTAGATAATATAAAGTCACACAAAATATAAGCGCAGTTCGGAATGACGTCTAGAAAAATGTTTCCAAATAGTTTTGTGGCAGATAAAAATTCACAAAAGTTATAAAAATAAATGACGATGAAAAATATAAGTTATTTAGTTTTTTGCAAATAACTCGATACGTGCTAAAGAAAATAAAAATAACTTTTTAAAGAAAAGAAAATTTCTAAGATTTTTTTTCAAAACTAAAAACAGGCTTCACTTCCAAACTACGACAACAATACAATACAACATTATATACCTTTATTGCAACATAATAGACACACAAAAATTACAAAACAACAAGAAACAATATAGGCACAAAGGCGGACTTATCGCTATAAATGCAATCTCTTCCATCCAACCGTTGGGTGGAGGAAAAATTTATTTGAAACAAGGTGGGCGCAGTTTTTTCGATAAAATTTGGGGACCACCTTACAACACCTGACAAAGTATGCCATTTCGAACGAAAAAATAATTTTCCAAATCGTCAAACATTAAAAAAAAGATTTCGACGAATTGCTAACCTATTTTTTTTTTTAAATCTAGCTATGTATATCTTGTACCTTAATATCTATGATTGTAAACTAACCTCTTAGTGTCCTCATCGTCGCTGACCTCCTGCTCTTGATGCTGCACGGCATCCTGCATGGGGGGGTCCACCTCGACATCTTCAGATTCCATGGAGCAAGCGCTCACACTGTCTATGCTGCAGCGGTCCTCTTCAGGCGGCTGGACAAGAGGAATTAACTATTACTTTCCAACACACTTGCTCGTAAAGTCGATCTAATTTCACCGGTTTTAGATAAATAAAGCAGCTCATAAAACACGCGTTGCAAATAGTGAAGTTATTTTCTATAACCGCACTATTTGCTCTTTATATGCTTTATAGGACATTACGATATAAGTGCGTTATACTGGTTATAACACACGAGGAGGAATTTCAGCCCGAGCCGCAGGCGAGGGCGTAATAGAGCCGAGTGTGTTTAACCAATATTAATAAATAAGCGAAGAGGTGAGGAGTTCTGACGTGAGCTTAATTAAACCATAGCGCTAACCACATTAAGTATATATTTCTTTGAATTTATTTTCTTAGTAAGACTTCTGTACGTGAGTACTAGTACTTATTCTGTGACTCTGAAACACTGTTTTTAACCTGTATATAAACGTTGTTTATAAACAAATGTTGCCGAATGACTTGACTTATTGTCCTATGTCCCTTGGGTGGGGCAGAGGGCCGCTATAGTTCTTCTCCATCTCATTCTGTCAAGATAGCCCGATTGTCTTCATTTCCGCTGTTACCGACCGTCGCCAGGTCTGCTTTGGTCAACCACGCTTCCTCTTGCCCTGAGGAGTCCATTCCAGTGCCTGCCTTGGAATGTGAGTGGGATCCCAACTAAGCGTGTGGCCAATTTATAAAATATCTTAATTAGCGAAGAACGTGTGATACTTTAAAGTTTCAATTAGAAAGAGAAGTCCGATATGGACTGGTGACGTCAAAGTTCATCTATACATTTACCTTAGAAAATAGCGTTTTTGCGAGTGAAACAGACATATGTTCGTAAAATCGTTATATCTCGTTCGTTTATCAACAAATTTTTATTCTATTTTCACTGTTAGTACTTTACTTTTGAATATTTATGGATAAATTGATCAGATGACTCATATTTTTTCATGCATATTCCCTATTGTAGAAATTCACAAACTTACATACAAGATTCGCACAAAAAACATAACCCTTTCTAGGCAGTCGAGTAAAAAGGTATCAAATTCAACTTGAATTGAAATGGAAAGTTGTTTATGAAGGTTGTAAAAACACAACGGTCACATGTCAAGTCGGATAACAGTCCCACGTTGTTCGACGCAGTTTACAAACAATGGCGTTTGCGAGAAAACGCGACCAAATGTACACACGGCGTTAACACGAGGTTAGAGCGGTTTCAACGGAAATGTTGATCAAAGTATGGTTATGAAAGAAATGGGGTTTAAAATAACATACATTCCAGAAGTTGGGCTTCATTCCAAGCCGATTCCCATCAAGTTCCCTTAGGGGTTTCTTATACACGGTGATTTTTCATTGGTTTTGGAGCCGAAGGCCATTTCATGAGGATCGTTAGTAAGCCCTAATTAGCTACTCAAAGTAGAAATTAATAAGAATAAAGTCAAAGTTAAATACATAAATAAATATTAGGGACAAATAACACTGATTGAGCTAGCCCCTAAGTAAGTTCGAGACTTGTGTTATGGGATACTAACTCAACGATACTATATTTTATAACAAGTACATATATAGATAAACATCCAAGACCCAGGACAATTTGAAAAAGGCCATTTTCCAAACTTGTCCTGACCGGGGATCGAACCCGGGACGTCTGGGTGGCGGAGTAGCATGGTGACCACTACGCCACGGAGGTCGTCAAAAATTAAAAGGAAAAAAACGTTGTAATGAATATATTTTTGAAAGGTTCTAATTGAACCGTTTTATTTGATACCAAACACGGTATGATAGATTTAGTTAATTTTTTCATAAACAAAAATTGTTAAATGAAATTCGAAAGTAAAATCGTGAGATCAATTAGTAGCACCGGCGTCTAGGTTTCGCGTTCGTCGGGGTCACGCGGCAGCTTTGGACGGGCGTTACTACGTGGTCTCGATCGAAAATAATTTTCTCAACTTTTTTATCTTATGTCATACACAAATTCGGATTACGTATATGGATAGAGGAATTTATTTAACATACGACATTCTTTTTTCAAAACCAATGAAAAGTCAACGTGTATACCAGAGGTTCCCAAACTTATTTTGTCGAACGCCCACTTTAAACAATAAGTTATTTTGTAGCGCCCCCCATTTTTTTCACCATAAAAACCTGAATCACATATTTGTCTTGCCTGTAGTTTAATTCAACCTATATTCTAAACTAGACTTTTTTACAAGAGAGAGCAATAATAATACATACACCAGTACATTAGAGTATCTTTTATAAAAAATAACAATAATCAACATTGTTAATTTTAAATAAAAAAATAGCAATAATAATACAATTTTACAATAATAAAGAGTATCGGAAGTGGGGACCTCACCTGCGAAACTTTAAAACACGAAATTTTTTCAGTGTTTGATTCCTTTAACGATATAAATAGCGTTGTGAACGCATTAAAATAATAAATATTAATTAAATTTTTAGTTTATATTTGTACAATAAAAAAGGACATAAATATGAACTAATAAATGGATGTTGTGTAGTAAGAGGATTTTAAATTTCAGTGAATTTTAAAATATGAAATAGCTGAAGTTATAAATCACTCATTGCTTAAATCACATCAGCGCCCCCAACTTTATTCTGGGCCCGTTACGCTTAAAGCCTCCAGCACCCACAAGGGGGCGTTACCGCCCACTTTGGGAAAGACTGGTGTATACAATGTGGAAGGGACATACCCGTAATAAATAGAACCACTATATACTAGATCACTATAGTATAATGAAATTAATATAACAGTCAAAAAGCAAAAAAGAATATTGACATTTTCATACAAAAGTGTTTTCATACAAAAGGCGATTCTTATGGGAATGTCGATTTTTTTTTGGTTTTTGACTGTTACTATTATTTTATACATATAATTTTTTTTGCTGATAAGTACGTTTATCCGGTGACAGGGACAAGCACAACAGGGAGAAAAACGTTGTAATGAATATATTTTTGAAAGGTTCTAATTGAACCGTTTTATTTGATACCAAACACGGTATGATAGATTTAGTTAATTTTTTAGTTTCTTCGAGTTTGGCCTATAGAGGGCGCCATATTGAATGTGACGTCACATAGCCTTTACCCAGCGTACAGCCAAGACGCTTCCAACGACACCTCATTTGTTAAGGTACTATGGATATCTTAGGAGATACGAGGGCACAGACGAACACACATACATAGCCGCGAAACCAAGGCTTGGAACCGGTACCAAAAGTACAGGATCTGTATTGGTATTTAGAGCTTCTTTTTTACTTCGGTACCTGGGTACCTATACTAGATGGTAACTGTACCAGACGGGACTGGTCAGCTCGGCTTCGCTTTTTTTTTTGACTACTTAATATTTTTTATTACGCAATTTATGTTTGTTTACTTGTTCGCAAGCATTACATGTTATAATGTGTCAACATTGTATTATATTATAAGTATTTATTAATTAAAAGACAATTATAATAATATGACAAAGCCTTTCTGGCGAGTAGGCGACCAATACTGTGAAAATGAGTTTCTTTCGGCGTTTCTTCTCAACAGTGGTCGTTACGAAGCGCTGGTATCGGTAGCTTTTCTTTAAAAATAAATTAAATTTTAATATACTTTACACGTAACGTAAATTATACTTATTGACGTGTAAAAGTGCCTGTAAAGGTCTAATTACTGAATAAACATTTTAATCTTAGATGGGTACCGGTACTCTTCCTTAAAAGTGCAGGTACCTAATGTAGGTACCTGCTGCTGTCTGCTTTCTCACTCTGACGTGATTTGTACCGGTACTGGTACCGGTATAGTACGGATACTGACGGAAAAATAATACCGGTACAGATAGTACAGGCACTATGTCTGGCACCGGTACCGCACCAAGGTCAGTGGTACCGGTTTCCATAAATACCGGTATTTCAAGCCTTCGACATAACACTGTTTGTTCTTCGTCTATGTAAGTGGATAATACTGGTGTCAGATTTTTTCAGGCTACCTAAAGGCATCTGACATAGCTTGACGACCATACAATGATGACAGCCTGGACCAACGGCTTATACGTGCCTTCCGAAGCACGGAGCTCGAGAAATTTTTGTGCCACTTGCGGTCACCCATCCAAGTGCGGACCACACCCGGCGTCGCTTAACTTGCGAAACGCTAGTAAAGCGCACTCCCGCCGGGCCACCGAGCTCCTTACACACGTAACACTTAACCCTCCTTTTACCTTCGCCAAAAATGAAATACATACCAGTTGTATTTTCCTGCGTTGCGCGGCAGGGCTCCGCTGCGGCTTGGGGCGGAGCGCCACGCTGCCGGTGTACGGGTCCAGCAGCGCCTGGTACGCCGAGCGGTCTTCCTGAGTGGACGACGATAGCACGTCGGGGGAGTCTACGTCCTGAGGGGGGAGGGGGAGAGACATTGAAAAATCACGTGTCGCTAAACGAATACTTTTTTTTTCCATGCAAAAAACCGTTGGTTAGTCCACGTTTTAAAAATAGGGTACCCACGATCAACAATTAATTATTACGTACTAATAAGATAATCGACGAGCAAAAAATAATTTACGTTCTTAAAGTGATAATCTAATTCCTTCATATGCCAGCCGCCAGACAGAAAATTTAAAGGTTATGTAAAGAAAGTACTTTGTGTGAAGGCCTATTACGGAACCGATGATTATCTTAAAGAAAAAACGTCTGGCTTGAGCTTGGCGCGGGTCCCTCTTAAAGGTTTGTATTTGTACACTGACAAATGTCATAATTTGAATACAATCGGTACATGTACTTTATTTACAAATTGACATTAATTTCAAATTTGACATCATTCTTAATTAATAATTATGACATAACAATGTACTCTCGGTCCACATATCTAACTTTAATCATCATCATCATCCTCCCGTATTCCCGGTTGCATCCTCAGCGGTAACGCTTCAGAGCCCGGGGTCCGCTACCTAACCAAGGAGATTTGACGAGGTTACTGGATTTTACACAGAGCGACTGCCGTCTGACCTCCACAACCCAAAGGACAAACCAGGAACCAATCCTTGGATAGTTTGATGATCAAACGCTAGGTGGCGTTCGGGACCCACAGTTTTACGTGCCTTACGAAACACGGAATCATCTTTCTTTTCGCATAATCAGGTGATTCAAGCCTGCAATATCCTATCCAGACTGGAAACAACTTTTCACAAAGTATGCTTTCCAGTGGGAATCGAACCCATGACCTCCGCGTCACAAGGCGAACGCCTTGACCACTGGACCACGGAGGCAGTCAACATATCCAACTTTAATATCAGTATAATTGTAAGGTTGACGTTTTTTGAGAAAATGCTGCAGTACAGTTTGTTACCGCTTCTTCTGTACTTGCGCTTTGGAGGCGGCAGTAAACTTAGTTGTAAGTAAATGATCTGACGTCAACAACTAACTATTGAGACGATTTTTATCAGATTGACCTGGGTCTTGGATGTTTATCTATATATGTATTTGTTATAAAATATGGTATCGTTGAGTTAGTATCCCATAACACAAGTGCCGAACTTACTTTGAGGCTAGCTCAATCTGTGTGATATGTCCCTATATATTTATATTTATTTATATAGTGCTGTCTCGCTCGCACGATCCCCGCTCATCTCACTGGCAGGGCAAGGTCTATATATACATATATAGTAAATACTAGCTTTAACCCGCGACTTCGTCCGCGTAGAAGGTTCTCCCGCTTCTGCTCCGGCTCGCGTTCCCGTTCCCGTTTTACCTAAACACTAATTCAAAACGTCATGTGTCTCGCTTTAAAAATGGCGAAGATTCAAACAAACTTGCAACCCCCATTTCACCCCCTTAGAAATGAAAATTTCAAAAATCCTTTCTTAGTTGACGTCTCCTATCACAATCTACCTTCTTGCTGAATTTCATCTCCATTGGCTAAGTAGTTTTCGAGATTCCGTGATGAGTGAGTGAGTAAGTGATTTTCGCTTTTATATTATATGTATAGATATTTATTTTAATTAAAAAAAGGACGATAGTATCGGAAGATCGTCGTGTCATTTGATGGAGTAACTGTGCAGGTGTACTCACGTTGTGGTCGCCTAAACTGCTTGACATTTCTATCGGCAGTTCGAAGTTCGGCAGAGATCGCAAATGCGATGGAGACTCGCACCACTCTGCCACCTGACAACAAAACCGAACTTGAAAATCGGAACAATCACTAAAATTAACCCTTTCACCGCGAGACTTTATATCAGTTGCCGTGCCCCCAGCGCGAGGGGTATGAAATCTAAAATAAATACCTACAACCGAAAAGGGATGTGGATACTTAAGTTATGTGCAATACGAGCGTTTTTTTTTATCGGATAAATCCGACGTTCGCGGTGAAAGGGTTAAGAGTGATTGTTTTGAATGCAAACACCATAATAAATTTTATAACAAAAAAAAAAACAACAGACTTCATATTTTTCAGGAGTTCTTTCATATCTCCAAAGTTCTTCATCATATCTAAACCAAATCAATATGAGACCAACTTGATAGTAAAGGATTTCAAATAAAAAAAGAATCATCAAAATCGGTCCACGGTTGACGAAGATATCGCGCAACATACATACAAAAAAAGTAGCCTAATTTATAACCTCCTCCTTTTTTTAAGTCGGTTAAAAATAATGTTAAAGTGCCTTTTATTCACTGTCTTCAGTGAATGATGGATTTAGAACCTTTTATAGAGGATTCAAATCGTGGGTGTAGATAAAGTTATGTATGCAACTGTAATAATTTGGTATTAAAACACTCATGTGATACTATTATCCACTTATAACCCACATTCATGTTTTAATGCCCCATATTATACTACAATTGCATAAATAACTATTATGCAACAGTTGTCAGGTTAAAAAATGCTAGTGCCGCAGGCTACGATGCGAGCTTAGGCAAGCATCGTAAGGAGACGCCATTGAGCATTTTTTGACGTACTTATACAACTTTGCATACAATACTTTTTCTTCGACTATATTTACTAAATCAAATACAAAAAAGAATAAAAACAAAAACAAAGAAAAATATATAAATGTTTGACAATATTTGGTAGATACTAGGTATCAATGGTATAACTTTATTTTTATAATTGACGTTTTCCTAGTAATTATGTTTAAAAACATTATTATGTTGGCAGTATGGTAGATCTAAAGAAAAAAAAACTATCTGGGCAAATAACGACACATGTGCTGTTATGGGGAATAGACTAAAGACTTTTCTGAAATCATATATTACCAATGTTCTTATAATAGAGTTCGTGACTATTTAAAAGACAGGTAACAGTACAGGAGTAGAAAAAATAAATAAATGAAACTATGACATTACCCTGGAGTGTAGCTCGTCCGGCTCGGGTGCTGGGACAGTCTTGGGGGTGCTGTGCCCCCCCTCCCGCCTCTTCTTCTCGATGTACTTCAGCACGGCGCCATCCCTCGGTCTCGCTTTGGGGGGCGTGTCTTCTATGCTTATTTTTCTTCTGCCAAAAAGAGATAGCAACATTCGGTTATTGATTTTTTACTTCCGTTTTATAAAATTTACGATAACGTCTAGGGAATGCAATCTCGACTCGAGATTGACGAATCGATATGGCTTATTCGCAAAACGTCTCTTTCGCAAAATGTCCCCTAGTCGTAAAACGTCTCTTTCTCATAATGTCTCTTTCGCAAAACGTCTCTTTCGCAAAAGAAAATCGTAATTTTATTCTAAGTCCCTGTCGCGACATTTTGCGAAAGAGACATTTTGCGAAAGAGACATTATGAGAAAGAGACGTTTTACGACTAGGGGACATTTTGCGAAAGAGACGTTTTGCGAATAAGCCCCTTATTCATTGATCAATAATTATTAAATTGAATAAAAACTTCCTGTCTATGTAACTGTTATAATATTTTGTAATTAAAACACAATAATAATTGAGCAAAAATTTTAAAATCAACTTTTATTACAGAAAAGGTAAGAATTACAAGAGATTCAACAAAACGAATCAAATGTTATTGTTTTGTAAATAACTTCTCAGGAAGCATAATTTATTCAAGGTTGATACCTTCAACCATGCGGCACCTAAAATCTGTAGCAATATGTCCCGAAAGCCCGCTCAGCCTTCATGCTGATTGGAACTACAGAAAGAAAGCTATTTATATGTGAACTTCAATTACTGTCCTCTTTCTCCGCCGCACTTAAAAAGATTCATCTTTTTTTTAATATTGCCCATGTTATCTTCTGGTATAGCTTTCAGTTGGCTATCATTACATCCCCTTAAAACTTCTTCCAGTTCTTTTGACGGCTAGAAGCTCAGCTCAGATCAGACAGAGCGCTGTTGATCGATGAGCACGTAGTTTTTTCATGTGCGCTCAATCTCGAATGTGATCTCGATCGATTTGGTCGAGATCTCGAACGATATTTTAAAAATTGGCCAAGTGCGTGTCTGGCCACGCTCAGTACGAATGCCAACTTTGAGTTCATGCCACTAAAAACGTCTAAAAACGAATTTTCTATTGAATTCGTATGAAATTTTCCTTTTCCGAGTACATTTTATAAGTCAATCGCCTATAACTTTTTAATTTGTAACCCCTACTTAGCTCTGATAGTTTTCCTTTAAATTTCGTTATATATCCTATAGCTGTGAATTTTTTTACATGTCCATGTATAACCGTTTAGCAGATAGAGAGAGGGGGGGGGACACTTGACTCTTACAATTTTTTTCACTTTAAAAGCAAATATTTTAGAAACGGATCCCAAAATAAAAAAACGGTGTTTACAAACTCACAATATTTTTAAAAGACCTATTCAACGATACCCATTATGACTGGTTAATCGAGAAAAAAAAATGACTTATCACTTTACTTGTACGGGAGCTAACCTAAAAAAAAATTTTTCTACATTTTATTTTACCGTTTTTTCCGCCTAATTGATATACATATTCATGCCAAATTACAGCTTTCTTCTACTTGTAGTCGCTGAGTAAAACCGCGGACGGACAGACAGACAGACATGGCGAAACTATAAGGGTACCTTGTTTACTACGGAACCCTAAAAACGAGATTATCTATCTTCGAGATTGAATGTCGAAAAATTTCTCGAGATCTCGCAAGGATCGAGATCTCGCGAGATCGAAATTGTATTCCCTACCAACGTCTGTCAGTCTGTCTGTCTGTGGCATCAGACTGACAAGACATTAGCGTCATAATAACACCCCACTTTTCATCATCAACAACCGCCGCTCGTCCTCAATGCTTTTCCGTGTTAAGCAACCTTGAGTGTGGTCAGCTCTTGGATGGGTGACCAAAAGTAGTAAAAGCATGTAAAGTGCCTTTAGACAGCTCGAAAATAACACCTGTGTAGGATGCCTTTAGGCAGCTTGACAATCTTACACCAGTTTTGAATGCCTTAAGGCCCCTTAAATTATGACATCTGTTTTGGATGCCTTTAGGCGTCTTCAAAGCACCCGTGCTGGAACACCCTTAGGCAGCTTGAATGCCTTACGGCAGCTTGAGGAATCCTAATCAAAAATTTACCTTTCTGGCTTCTCCCATCTCGCCAGATCTGGCGTCTTCTCCAAAAGCTGGCTGTCTGGTGTGACGAAATTCTCCGTAAAGTACAGATTATTCTTGGACGTGTTCCTCTGCGGGCTGCAGAAGTAGCCGTTGGTCTCGGAGGGCCGCTCGTCCTCGATGCTGGAGAGGCTCAGGTCTTTCTCGTCGTCTTTTATGACCTTTTTCGGTATGACATCTGGGTAGTTGTCTCCTGGGCTGCCTAGAAACGAAAATAATTTAAAAATACCGCCCCCTCCCCCCATTTTTTCATGGTAGCACGATGTACGAGGTGTGATGCGAGGGGGGAGCATAAAGAATGACTCGAACGGGGATAAAAGCGGCCTGCATCAAATAGTGTTGCTCAGGTCGTCCGACCACCTAGTAAGATGGATGTCTTAAGCTACGCATGTTAAAATGTAGCCGCCATCTTGGACATGAAGCTATAGTTTATTTTCTTATTTTTACCCGGCTGCGCCAGAAGGAGGGTTATGTTTTTCGAGAGTATGTATGTATGAATGTTTGTATGTATGTATAATTGTTTGGCACGCTCTGCAGCCTAAACGGCTCGATGGATTTTAGCTTGAAAGGTGTCGTAAGATTCGTATTAACTGTGAGAATGACACTGGGTATATCAAAATACCTAATAACAAAAAAAAACAGGCAGTCTTGTATTTTGTTTTTGGAATAATTACTTGTTCCTTAGAAACTTTGCTGTGTACTTTCCGGCCTAAAATAAGACCACAAAATTTATTTCCGTTAATTACGTAAGAGGCGACTAAAGGTCTATGCACAAATATCTGGTGCAACTGCGTCCTCAAGGAAGGTTGACGCCGTTAAAAACGCCGGTTTAAAAACTTTCCGCACAATTTGAATAAAGGCACTCACCTAACCCCATCAAAGGATGATTTGTAGTTATAGTTAAAGTGGAGCTGAATTTCGGCGGGCTGATGCCCAAGTGTCGAGGCCTGACGTCCTTGGGCGAGTCTATGTTCAGGTTCGCCATCTTGGATGCCAAGCTGTCGTTTCTCTTGTTGTTATCGGGGTCCGACAGGCGGAGGACCTCGGGGTTCTGAAGCCGGAGGACTTGATCGCACTCCTCGAAGTCTGACGACAGAACCTAAAATAAACTTTAGGTGAGTATACTAAATAATACTAAATAAATATACAATATGTAACAAAAACCCTGTCCGATCCCTGTAGGAGCAACTCAGACCGTCGATATGAGCAACTTTTCCTATGGGACCAATGCTTGAATGTCGAAAAAAAATCTACATTTGCATACAAATTGCCGGGCCGGCCGAGCACTTTTGTGTGAATATGTCGATTTTTTTCACTATTTAGGCGCACGAGCGAGCAAAGCGAGAGAGAGCACACTCGAGTTGAACACTCTACTTTTCATGAATGAAAAACTATTAATACAAATGTGGTTAGAGAGAATATATCTACTTAAAATAAATGAAAATTCCTTTGAAATCGAAGGAAATAAAATTAAATTTGACTTGACTATGCTTTCATAGTAAGTAGCAAGCTAATTTTAAAAAATATTAAACTGTAACATAATGTTATCAATATTCAATAAACAATAGTATTGTTGGCTGATACCTACCGAGTTAGGGGTGTCTTGGGAGCGAAAGGATTCCGACCCGGTGTCCATCTTCTCGTCGGAGGAGGGGGACGTGAGCGACTCGTCATAGACCCCCGTCCTGTACGCGCTGCAACCAAAACAAGAATAAATCCCCTCCGTGGGCGTATCGAGACGGGGGCGAGTGGAGGCAGCTGCTCCCCTGGATTTTGTTTCCAATGCGACACAAATAATTTGAACAAAAATGGCGGAGTTCCAAGAATTTTTGCACCAATTCCCGACATTTTAAACCAAATTTTTTTGGTTAAATTATCTGGTTGTGTTTTCCCAACAATTAAACCCGTAAATTAAACGCATTCGCATTATTTTTACCTGTGCCGATAACCGCCATTTTGGTTCAACCTAGTTACCGGGAATTTGTACAAAAATGCTTTGAAGTCCGCCATTGTTGTTCAACTTGTTTGTGTCGCATTGTACGACCCTAATAACGATCTACTTTTGTCAATAAAAGTTAAGACTGCTTCAGTTAAAAGGTCATTCAGCACATTCAGACGCATAAAAACGTGGCTAAGATCGACTATGATCGATGATAGATTAAATGGGCTCCGTATGATCAGTGTGCATAGAAAATCTGTTAACGCTATGGGCGATACTTTCACTGAAGACGTTACAAACCGTTTTGCTGAAGACCCTCGAAGTTACTTTTAAAATAGATATTGTATAAAATTAAAGAATTTATATAAAAAAATACGTATTTTAATTTATATTTATTTACTTGACTAAATGTTTATTAAAATCTGATTTGCCTGAGATCCTTTATTCTAATCGTAAAAACATACATTTTGTATGGGACTTGTATGAAATACAGGCTTATGACGTCACAGTTTCTTGGAGTCAGTAGCGCCCTTGATATCAATTTTTCAGATAACATATCTAAAATCAAGTTGAAATGGACATGATCAATAACAAATGACATTTGATTTTGTGACGTTTATATTTCTTAACAGTACCAGGCAGGCAACCGGGAATACGAGAGGGTGGTGATCGGTTCGGCTCAAGTTTTTTGGATGAACGTCCACCGCTTTACATATGCCTCTTCCAAGGACTTCCAAAATTACCAATCTAGATCGGCTTTCCAGCGACCTTGACCAGGTCGCCTGACCACCTTGTGTGTGTCCTACGCTTCGCTTGCTAGTGCGTGGTCGCCATTCGAGTATGTTCAAATAGGTCATAGAAATGTGCTCTGTGCTCTCTCGCCACTTTCACTATCGTGCGCGAACACCATTAGCGTTTAGAAACCAAAAGTGATGTGTCTAAATGACTCATTTGCACGTGCACACAACGGCAGAAGTAGTTAGTGTTAACTGGATACTTTTCCGCGTCAAAAATTACTTGGTTTTGTCGTAGAATAAGTACTTGTACTTCACGTACAGAAGTCTTTCTCAGAAAATAAATTCGAAAAAATATCTACTTAATGTGGTTAGCACTATGGTTTAATTTAGTTCGCGTCAGAACTCCTCACCTCTTCGTATAGATAACTAGACATCCGTTGCAAGCCAATTTCATTCTTATTACTCTGGACAAACTATTCATTTTTTGTAAATGTATAGGGACAAATAACTGATTGAGCTAGCCCCAAAGTAAGTTCGAGACTTGTGTTATGGGATACTAACTCAACGATACAATATTTTATAACAAATACATATATAGATAAACATCCAAGACCCAGGACCCACAACTTGAAAAAGGCCATTTTCCAAGTTGCCCTGACCGGGGATCGAACCCGGAACTTCTGGGTGGCGGACTAGCATGGTGACCACTACGCCACGGAGGTCTTCGTTTGTGAATTAAAAATGTATATTATACTGTTATATTGAAAGAATCAGTGTACAGGCTAATAAATAAATAACTGTACAAAAAGTGCTTCCGTTTAATACCCCACTCAGGCACAGGCATATTTGCATTATGGATTTCTTCCAGGGAGTCTCGAAATCTTGAGTCTCGTCACTTTCTCTATCGCGACCGAGACTTCGAGGCTCGAAAATAGAGACCAATAAAAAAAATTAATTAGGCCCGGCAAAGCCAGATGGATAAGCTAGTTATCCCTAAAATCCATTTTTCGTCAATCCATCCATTCGAAACACCATTATTCATTATGTTGGTCATATCACAAAACAGCATCTAAATTAATATTCTTTGCTAGAGTCAAGTTTTTACATTGATTAGGTGTAAATAAGTAAGCCTTGAGGAGCTCGGTGGCCCGGCGGGAGCGCTCATTACTAGCGCTTTCTCAAGTAAAGCGACACCGGGCGTGGTCCGCACTTGGATGGGTGACCACAACTGGCATAAAAAAATCTCGAGGTCCTCCGTGCTTCGGAAGCATGTATAAGCAGTTGGTCCCAGCTGCCATAATTTTATGGCAGTCCTCAAGCTATGTCAGATGCCTTTAGGCAGCTTAAAAAAATCTGACACCAGTGTTGGCCACTTACACACGCGAGAAATAACAGTAGGTCTTCCGCCACCGTTGAAGAATTCGAGAAGGTTAAATTAATGTTTTATTTTTTAATTTATAACATTACATTGTTTTTGATGTTTTTTTCCAAAACGAGAACAATAATGTTATTTTATTTTAATTGTTAAACCCTGGCTAAAAAGAGGGGTGCTGTAAGTTGGACGCTAATGTCTGTCTGTCTGTGGCATCGTAGCGCTAGAACGAATGGACCGATTCCAATGCGTTTTTTTTTTACAAACCGTCGTTTTTTTTTACGTGAACGCATGCTGCGTTCATGTAAAAAAAAACGACGGTTTGCACTCCGGGAGTGCCGGCAGAAGTGAAAACTTGAATAATTTCCATGGATGCGCGTGGCAAGCTGTAACATAAACACACACGAAGCGCAAGCCTAAACGAAACAGCAGGTGCCTGCATACATTTTCGCCGCGCCGTAGAAAGAGAGGGGGATACTTCCTCTCCTACGCTGCGCCGCGGGTCTTACGAATTTTCGATCAGGTCACGTGTCCTGACGCCCTGACGCGAGATCACATTTTTTTACCAATACCAAAAAACAGTGTACAACGCGGCTAAAGAAGTTTTCACTTCAAAAAACTGAACTTTGAGTTGTTTCTTAGCCATGTTTTATGAAAAGCGGTTGGGCCGTTTTAAAGCTATTCATGTTAACGCTTGAAAGTCAGGACTTTCTCTAGTGAATATTAGATGGCGCTACGGATATCCATCTAAATATGTGCGATGACGAAATTAAAAAACCCCTGATTTAGCAAATAAACTTGTAGCCATCTTATTATAAAACCCAGACTAACTTTGTTACTAGGTTTAAACCATTATCCGACCAAATCAAGTTGACATCTAGTAATATCACATTATCTCACCTGTCACTGTCAACTTCATTTTGGGCGGATAATGGTTTAAACCTGGTAACAAAGATAGTCTGGGTTTTATAATAAGACGGTTTGATTTGATTTGATTTGATTTATTTATTTTCACAAAATCCACAGCTCTTAAATAATTTACAATATTAATCTTAATAAGTACAGCACTGACAGCCAATAACGGATTTACTTTTTTTAGTTTATTCTTAAATACACAACAAACATTATTATATTATGCAAATATTATTTTACAGAGCAAAAATTTAGGTACAATAAAGGACAGCGTCTAATAGGTGGAGAAAGGTGTGTGTGAGTGTGTGTGTGTGTGTGTGTGTGTGTGTGTGTGTGTGTGTGTGTGAGGGTGTGTATGTGTATGTATGTAGATAACTGAGAATACTTTGCAGTTATTTCTTCAAGGTATTCTCAATCACCTGGATTGCAGTTTTCCTGAAGGTGTGCTTTATCGAATGGAAAAGATCGATATCTCCAAATTTGCTGTTGTATGTACGGTGCAGTCTATTAATTATTGCATTTTTGGCATATTTGATTTTTGTAAAACTAGTGCAGAAAAGGGGAGTATGTCTAGTTCTAATGGTGGGAGTTAGGATATTTATTATTTTATTAGTCAGGTCGATGCTGTCAATGTTGCCGTTACACACATTATACAAGAAAATCATATCCAAAAGTGTCCGACGGTTCTTTAAACTCATTACGTGGTGATGTTCGCAGGATTCTTTATAGTCCAGTTTTGATTGTCGTGTAAAGTAGTTTAACCATTTCACTATGCCTAGCGCTGGCGGCACGACAACTGATATGAAGTCTCGCGGTAATAGGGTTTAAACTTAACATGTTTCCTAATTTTACCATACTTGTAGTTACATAATAATAAATTATAAATATTATATAAGAAAAATTATATTTATATATAGAATGAACTACATCCTCTACATATTATTTCTTGGAATTATTATTATAGCCATATTTTCACATGTGTTTAAGCCATTCCATAATGTCGGTTTTCTCTTTTTCTCCAGGTCGATTGCCCTTCGGTAAAGGCCTCCTCCATCCTCTTCCACTTCTTTCTGTTTCATGCCACTCTGTGGTCTTTCCTGCCACCTTGCTTATGACGTCGTCCCATCTCGTCTGTCTCCCTCTCTTTCTATGTCCTCTAGGATACCACTCAGACACAATTTAAATATAAAAAAAGAAATGTGGTGTCGTGGGACACCAGGTAGGAACGAAGTTCAAAAGTTCTTGTATATACGACTGTCGCGCCTGCGCACGTCTCATTTAACGGTTTTATTTAACGAGGTCATCCTTACGGTTTTACTATCACATTTTTTTCAGTTCGGTCGCGCAGCAAAATCCCTATCTCCTCCAAGCCTGCCGTAAGGAACTTCGTTCCAATATATATAAGGGCAAATCACACCAATTTATTTAGTTATAACATGAATTATTATGTTTGAATACTTATGAAATATATCATCAATCTTTATTATAGTGTAGGGACTTAAAGTCCTAGCAGACACAGGGAACTTTGATCCATCCGCTCCCTCTCCCTCTATTCCCTATTCACGCTTCAGCATGGCCTATGTAGTAGGTCAGCCCATTTCATCCCTCTAGGATTAAATTTTGAAAATTCCTAAAACATGTACTTACTTATTTACCGCCAGGAGTACTCCTGCAAAGTTTCGAACATTTTTTTTTCTGTATGTAAGCATATCTATATTGTATATAAATACGCTAATTATATTACGATTTAGCATAAACTCAGACTAATGAGTAATTAATCATTGACCTAGTTTTATAAAATACTTATTTTGTAAGAATGTGTCCATCGGCACTTTTCTTACTGTCGAATAAAATGGTATGACTTATCTTGTTTCTCCATATAAACTTTGGACTCCTGTTTCAGCCTTATAGGGGTGAGTTTTGAAAAATCCTTTCTTAGTGCACCCCTATACCTCATAAGTGTTATAATGTGTCAACATTGTATTATAACTATTTATTAATATAAAGATAATAATAATAATATGACAAAGCCCTTCTGGCGAGTAGGCGACCAATACTGTGAAAATGAGTTTCTTCTCAGCAGTGGTCGTTACGAAGCGTCGTAAACATTTAAATCTTTGAATCTTTGAATCTAAGTGCCAAATTTTAAGTCTCTAGACCCAGCGGTTTGGGCTGTGCGTTGATTGATCAGTCACTATCTATCTTTGTCAGCCAGTCAGTTTCTTCTCTTATACAATATGTAACAAAAACCTTGTCCTGTGAAAAAATCGACATTTTCATACAAAAGTGTTCGGACGGCCTGGCAAATTGTATGAAAATGACAATTTTTTCTTTGAGTTCCAAGCACTGGTCTAAGAAACGTTGTCCATATTGATGGTCTGAGTTGATCCTACAAGGAACGGACAGGGTTTTTGTTACAATCATATTGTATATACAGATAACAGAAAAAGATCGATTTCCATCTAGACCTGACTGGGGATCAAACCCAGGAACTCCGGTATGACAGTCAAAAGTCAAAAGTCAAAAGTCAAAAATCATTTATTTATCTTTGGATATTTATATCACTTGATAATTGTCATTTCTTTTTTCTTTCAATTTCTTAATAGTTAGTTGTTGAAGTCAGATCATTTACTTACAACTAAGTTTACTGCCGCCTCCAAAGCGCAAAGTACAGAAGAAGCGGTAACCAACTGTACTGCAGCATTTTCTCCAAAAACGTCAACCTTACAATTATACTGATATTAAAATTAGATATGTGGACTGAGAATACATTGCTATGTCATAATTATTAATTAAAAATGTCAAATTTGAAATTAATGTCAATTTGTATAAAATTCATGTACTGATTGTACTTAAATTATGTCATTTGTGAGTGTACAAATATAAACCTTTAAAAGGGACCCGTGCCAAGCTCAAGCCAGACGTTTTTGTCTTTAAGATAATCATCGGTTCCGTAATAAGCGTGGCATGATGATCACGAGGCCACAGAGGTTGTCAAGAAAAGTTTTACAATCACTTTGCTTTCCCTCTTACTACATGACCTGCCCATCGGCATTTGGATCTTCTGTTTTGGATGATGTCTTTGACTTTTGTTTTGTTTTTAATAAATAGTTGATTTTACTCTGTCAGATTTCCATGTTCCCAGCATACATCTCTCCATGGCTCGTTGGCATGTGGTGAGTTTATTTGTGAGTTTTTTTGACAGAAATAAGGGGTCATTTTAGTACCTAATGAATTGTGTGGGTCTCGAATTTGCTGGGAGTCTTGGGACTGGATTGGAAAGGTTCGAGACTGGTCCCAGGACCTTTTTGACTGAAATCCCTAATTTGCATACTTTGGGTTGCTAGCCCCCACTCTCACTCCTTATAATATTTAAACTGCTGAACCTAAAAACTGATTTCATCAAACTTAGCTAAGAACCATCTTGATCAAAGCTTTCAAACAAAAAATCCACATTGAAATCAGCCCATTTGTTTAGGCACTATGATGCTAAAGACAGACACACAGATCCGTCAAACTTATAACACCCCTCTTTTTCGTCGGGAGTTAAAAATTAGACCTATTTACATCTCATATTCTAATTCTATTATAAATGTATATGAGTAAAAATAGCAATTATTTACCATGAATGTAGACATTTTTGATGTAAACTTTTTATACATAAAAATTAACCTTCAAAGAAATATGAATCATAAAACTCCCTGCTATAAAATAACAAAACAAGTTCCTGTTTTTTTGCGCAGGAATATTTTAAAACGGAACAAGTGGGTAGGTGCGAAAGTAAAAAAAAATAGTAAAGGACATCGCAACTGATACGCAATGCATAACATTCCGATGCGGGACATTAAAAATCCTTTTTAAATAATTAACATTCTCGTAATCAAGGCTACAATGCTGATAACACGGAAAATAATAATGCTGCACCTTCAAAAAATTTAAGCTCACAAGGCTTAGACGGTAGAAAAATTAGAACACTGTGGACTTACCTCATTTGTGCCTATTAGTATCACTAAAATAATATTATTTAACGCATAAAACACAGAAATTTTACGAAAATTAAATATTTTATGGAAAGTGACTGTATGTTGTATGTATTGACTAATGACGTTTCTAAGTACGATGTTGCCACAGTCATTTATTTTCTACTATATTTATATTAAAAGTCGGTAGAAAATTAGACAGTTCATAAAAATCTAAAAAAATCTAGAATCTGTGTTAAAAATACACCTTAGAGAAAAAATTAATAATATAATAATATTTTTTGCAGCATAATTAATCACCTTAAATAACCAAAATATTTTTCGAAAACAAGATTCGAGACATAATTACATATCTGTCCCAAAGTACCAACAATCTCAACTCCCGCCACCACCCCACATATTTTTTTGGAAATACTTCGCCCAAACAACGTATAATGAGTGACATGATCGCACTACAACTGCTGGTGCAATAGTGATTCGATTTCAGTACTTACAAGAAGCAGATCGCATTGCCAAGTCTACATTAGGGTTCGTTATTGATTTAACTCAATCCCAATTTGTCTAAAAGAAACTTTGTGCATAGTTATTGTAAGCTAGTTTGATAGGTGACCTGGACATTTACTCCAAAAGTAGCATGGCACAGCATACGTTTGTAGGTGCCGCGCTGCATTGTCAAGCTAAATTGAGCATTACCAAGTTATGATAAAATCTGTTGAAATAGGATGTTTCTATTGGACTACTGTCAAGATACACAACAAAGACTATCTACAGAACCAATTACTATTTGTTAATATACGTGCCAATCTATCTCTCTGCTACCTTATCTAGAAAATAAGTATTTTTGACATTACACGTATCACTTTCCTTCTGGAGCAGTTGGGACATGGGAGTAATAAAATCTTGAGAGTCACTTTGTTTATCTAATAAGATAACTCAGGACCCTTACTCTAAAAACGGTACTCAAGACGTACGTAACTACGAGTCCGCGTTTCAGTGTCAAGCAACATTGAGCGTTACAGCATCAAATATGGTTTACTAAAGTAGTAGAGTCGTAAAGGACGACTAGTATTTATCGATTTAGATGATCATCATCAATGTAGTGTCAATATTTTAGAAATTAATTTTCTTGTAAAATTATATTATTTGGGAGAAAGCTTATCATATTTTAACCACTAAATTAATTTTCACTTTATGCCTTGATTGTATCATGATATTTATGATGCATGATATGAATGTAAATTCCTAGAAACAGAAACGTTCATCGCTTTGCGAGTTTGTAATTGTGACGGACAATGCCGGGTTCTTAGAATATACCATTACAACTCTAAATACCACCATTGTGGCATGGGCTGTAGCATGTCCAACAGTATTCTTTATCCTTCACGATCATTCATTTGTGAATCGGTGTTCAACTAGGAACTTACTCTAAAAATTGGGATCGTGTTTATTAGTATTTGTTTACAGAACACATATTGATAATAATTTAATTGCTTAATAAAATATACTTATTAGATCATAATTAATTACGAGGTGATACAATACGAGTACAGTGAACAATAAAACAATAATATGCAAATATTTTTTAAAGATTACATATTTATCGCAGAAATATGATTTACCTACCAATTGGAGTGATGTAGGAAGAAAGATTTTGTTTGTTGAAAAATTTTGCGGAAATCTTTGAATAACATTTTTGTTCTTTTTCGACAACTATCAATAGTGTCTTCTTTCAGTGTTTTTTAAATAACCTCTTCAGAAAATAGTATTTGTAGCAGGTGAACACTAGTTTAAATTCAGAAAACGTTGGGAATTTACAGTGAAGAGATCGGATTGCACGAAACATTTTGTTTCAGAAGTAGCTACTATGCAGTTTTCTGGGCTACTTTTAATAATTTATGTTTCTTTACCTACAATTTTTGGTGAAGATGTGAGCTGTAAGTATTAACATCAGATATTTTTAAAATGCAACATTTTCTTTTATTATATTTAATTTAAATGGGGTTTGCATAGAAAAAATCAGCAACGAAGATGATTAGAAGCGTAAAAGTGAGGCTTTTGCCCAGCCACTATGTTTTAACTATTACTGACCAAAATATTATTAATTATAGTTTAATGGTTTAAAAAATTATAATAAATATATTTGACACTTACTAGGTAAGTATTTGTAATCGCCACAAATTATAAAGTTCATTGGTTCGATAAATTTAGATTTACATTTTTAAATCTTTATTTAATTATATGCTTGCCATTGTTACAGATCAAGCCTGTGTTGACAAATATTCTCGGAAGGGCTACCAGCCATGGCAGGAATGGTCAGACCATTACACCTGCCATCGCTATCGTTGTGAAATTAGGGATGGGAAGTACTTTATCGCTGCTGTGGGGTAATTCTATTCACCCTATCTAAAAATCATACGATCTCAGTCATTATTATCTGCATCCGTAAACCTCCCACTGCTAAAAATAGGTCACAAATCTTGCTGACGATAAAAAAATTAAGGTTTTTTAAAAAAAAATACCTAGCTGAATCGATGTTTTTTGCCCCGAACCCCGCTATATATTCAATTTAATTATAATCGTTCGAGCCAATTTCAAAATCCTTATTTTATAATATATAAGAACTACTCATTTAAAGTAAAAGGTAATACAAAGTTCCAGTTTGCATATCAATAATTTACATTTAAAAAAATTCCATGATCTTAAATTATGCCTTAATAGGACTATGTGTGACTAGTGGCAATAAAAACTGCGGCTGAAATGATGATGTTTTAAACCATTTTTATGATTAATCACGAACTAAATATCTTTTTAGATGCCGAAAGCCTAAAATACCGGAGAATGCTTTAGAATGTCATGAATATATTGAGGATGAAAATGTTGGTAAGTGCAACATTATACCTACCTATTTACTTATAAGTTATATTTATCTTTTGAAATTGTTTCGACGTCTTATATAGCTAAGTATACTTTCAGAATTCCCTACATGCTGCGCGCGATTAAGATGTGTTGTTGAAGTAAATGGTGAAAGAATCGTCCAGACTAGAGGCCAACCTGGCGAACTGTTCCCTGACAAGTAAATATGCATAAATTGCAACTATATACTTTAATTACAAACCATACAGTTGCCAACAGTTAGTAAAAGGTACTAAACACGGTTCTTCTTATTTTTTGTAATTAATAATAATGTATATTTTTACAGACCATGGAAGGGACAACAAAATGAACCGAACCCAGTTGTAGGAATGGGCGCTATCCAGCAAAACAGTGTAGGTGGAGAGCCTCAAAGCCAGCCAGCTCCTGGCATCTTCAGCAGCAGAGGAGCAGGCAAGAGTAATACTGTATTATTATCTGAAGAATGAAATGCATTTTACCCATAATTTGTTTTATAAGACAAAAAATGTGGTCTACTTGTATATTTCATTATAATACCAATACACTTTATTGTTTTTTTAAGTAGCAGGTATTTTTGTGGCATTTCTTTTGTGGAAATGATTAAGTTATTTAATGGTCTATGATACATTAATTGAACATATTTCTTACGTCAAATTGTTTTATTAATAGCCAATAATGTCCCTGACAGCGGATGGCAATGATATTAATGGAAGAAGGTACGTAGACCCCTACCCAAGCCAGCAGATGCAGGAGTCACCACGCAAGAAGAGATCTACCATTTACCCCCTTTTTGATAGAAGTTCAACACATGACAGTATCGCACGAGTATCTTATCAAGTCAAATTACCGGGGTTTTCCCCTGAAAGATACACTTCTTACTTCACAAACGGCTTAAATGGTGATAAAGCCATGTCTGGTCACAAATTACACCTCAATTCATCATAAGTCAATTAACATTTAAATTGTTATGAAAAAGAAAACGTTACAAAATTATTTTACTTATAAAGAGATTTATTTATTTATTAATGTTTACATTGTTACTTTTGTATTGTTATAATTGCACACTGTGTTTATGTTTTATTCAATAAATTGTTGATATTTTTAATTCTTTATTACAGCTCCTTGAAATAATGTTTGACAACTAACAGAAAAAGAGTAGAAAGTAAAAATTAAAAAAAAAAAACAAAACCTTTGCACAGGTTTTAATCATAGATATTGGAGGGAAACGTTTGACACCAATATCTGTCTGTCTGTGGCATCGTAGCCCTCGAACGGATGGACCGATTTTAAGTTCCCTTGGTTTTTAGCTATGTTTGAAGAAAATTGGTATAGCCGTTTAAATGTTATTGTTGTGTGACGCTTGAAAGTTGAGGTTTTTTAATTTACATAAATATCAAATGATAGGCTGGATTTATTTTAATTTACCTGCCAAATATACTTCTTAATTTAAAAAAAACTCAATTAAAATTGAAAAAAGCATATCTTGCATAATTGTATAAGGTTTAGCCTATTGAAATGAGCTTTATTGAGAAATAAATAAATGAATGTATAATCGGTGAAAATTTAAGTGTCTGGCTAATACGGTTCAAGAGTTAGAGCCTTGTGAAGTTGTGAGAGATGGACGTTCAGAGAGCCAGATAATGAAACAAAAAACTACTTAAAACAGATATCTGTATAAAATAACGCGGCAACATTTTAAAATTTCGAATGACAGTGACAGTTGCTAACAACAGTGAAGTGAGTGACATAATTTATGATATTGACATTATTGACATTGACAAATTGATTTTTGTTGAAAAGAAGTGAAAGTATTTTACATTTGCAATTTTGCATTACAATACAAATGAAAATAAAATAGAAAATATGAAATTATAATCTTCAACATTTGTAAATTCAAAAAAATAATAAGTTTTCTTCCTTACATACCGCCTAACTACAAATAAATACTCAAAGCGCAGTGCAATCCATCGCCGATTTTATGGGGGAGAAAAGTTGGAAAAACCCTTGATTTACCTAGTTAAAATGGTGGAACCGGAGAAGCCGTTTGCGTGTTCGATGCCCGACTGTGGCATGACGTTCACCAATGAGGATCATTTGCATGTACACACGAAGAAACATGACATGGTGTTGCAGTTCGGCTTGGAACAGAAGGCGGCTTTCGTTGGTAAGTTCTTGGGTTTAAATCATATTGTAGAAGGGCTTAGACAGATAAAGAACCGTTTGCGATCCTGATCGGAGACTGCCGTCGCTGTCGACAGTTCGAATCGCGAGACTTGTCGGTGACAGGGGTCGCATTCTGTTGCGATTGTGTAAGAACCTGAAGGGGGCGTTGAGAGGGAAGGATTATAAAGAGCAGGAATAATATGTAGGTAATAAAAACCTTCAGGCGTTGGACATTTTTTGAGATGAACACCATTGAACTCTCGACACTGTTACTGTAACAAACACCAAGTTTTCACTTCTATCTGCACTTCCAATACTGTTTTTTTTGGAATGAAAACTTTAGGCGCCTTGGGCATGCAGGGAAAGCCTTGAACCTGCGACACTGTTACCGTAACTGGTATCAAGTAATTACTTCTGTCGGCACTCTTGGCGTGCCACTGTTTTTTTAGAGAAAGTACACGTGAAGGTAAACCTTTGCTCAGCAGTGGTACATGCTTGCCTTGCAAAAAAAGTGCAGCCTTAGGAGAGCTGTATAGATTTGCGCATATGCGTGGAGGCCTTGGGGCGGGCAAGCCCGTCAGTTGTTCAAGGAGATTTCTGCATGGATTCCGCGTCATTGACTCTTCAGGAGATCCAAGTGATGGTGCACATTACGACCATAGGTTGAGCCTGGCCATTCAACAGAGGCATGCCGCAAACCTCTTGGGCACCTTACCCTGAGAGCGCAGTGATTTGATGACCATTTTTTATATTATTTAATTTTATTTTTAGTTTAGTTACAAATAAAGTTTCAAAATAATTTTTGTAATAATAGTATGTCTTTTTGGTTAAATAAAGTATTATTATTTGTAAATGATAAATGAACAACACTCAAATCTCTAAATATGCCCCTGATATTGACCGTCTTGGATGCTTTTTATATTGCTCCTGATTTAAAAAAATTAATTAAAATAGTCACACCAAGTCAACTGAAATATAGCTTTAAAAAATCTGTAACAATGAAACTTACTTTTGCAGCGGACCAAACCCCGACACCAACCCGTTTCATCCGTAACTGTGAGGAGGTAGGCCTGTTCCTCGACCTCCAGAATGACAACCCGTTCGAGGAGGGTTTCAAGAGGGCCATGGAGACTGCCAAGTAAGCTTTCCCTTTTTGAGTGTCAGCCATAATCAGGGAAGAGAAAAAAACAGGCTAAGTGCGAGACTCACACACGAATGGTTGCATACTATTATCTATAAAAAAATAACATTTGTTGTTTTAGATTAGAGCCTCAGTTAAATATTTATTTTATTCTGTTTTTAGTATTTGTTGTTATATTGGCAACAGAAATAATTAATCTGTGAAAATTTGAACTGTCTAGCTATCATGGTTCATGTGATCCAGCCTGGTGACAGATTAATTCAATTTATTTATTTAGATTGACTGACGGACGACGGACAGCTGAGTCTTAGTACCTAATAGGGTCCCGTTTTTACCCTTTGGGTATGAAACCCTGAAAAGAAATCAAATTACCAGTAATACTGCTACCAGTTAATTCGTGCAGGGACTAAAACCAAATCATCATTTATTCAGTAACAGAGTGGTTAATAACTGGAATAGACTACCAGAAGAATTGGTCACTGCGTCTTCCATAAAAGCAGACTCAGAAAATGGATAAGGACAATTAAAGTGTTGTTAATGAATTAATGAACTGTGAAAAGACTTTATGGACCCTCAGCACTGTGTGGAATAGACATATCAGCTCCAAGCTGCTCGTCTATAAATAAATAATAATAAATAGTGACAGGTTGCTAGCTGCATAGCTTATTACATGGTTCGTATTTTTGTCCATTCCTTTGATCGGCTTTCGACGACCTGAGCGGAGAGAGAGTTTGTAAACAGACAAATTTGGGTATTTACCTGGGTCAAAAAAAAATTATTTGGTACTTACCTACTGTAAAGAAAAAAAATTTATTCTTCATGTTGTTATTTTATATAATTGTGTGTTTTCATAGTACAATAAAGTTATTACAAACAAACAAAACAAAAAAAAAGTCCCAAAATAATGTCGCTGTCATGATCATATCCATTTTCAACGTGATTTTAAATTTATTATTGCAGAAAAACTGAAATTAAGAGCGCTATTGACTTCAAGAAACTATAACGTCATTAGCCAGTATTTCATAAAAATCCCATAGAAAATGTTTGTTTTGACGTTTAGAAAAAATGTAACTGATTTAAGTTGTTGGAAAGTTGCGATTTAAAATAAGTTGAAACTTTTTTCCAGACACGGCCTCCCGCTGCCCCCCATGGAGCACCCACCGAGCACTGAGGACCTGCACACCCCGCAGATGTTCCCGCTCATAGACCAGACGGACTCTGCTCTCTTCACCACCAACAACCAGAGGAATATCACCATAAGCCGGTAAATACATATATATTAATAATAAAAATAATGAATATATAGGTACAAATAACACTGATTGAGCTAGCCCCAAAGTAAGATCGAGACTTGTGTTATGGGATACTAACTCAACGATACTATATTTTATAACAAATACATATAAAGATAAACATCCAAGATCCAGGACAATTTGAAAAAGGCCATTTTCCAACTTGCCCTGACCGGGGATCGAACCCGAGACCTCTGGGTGGCGGACTAGCATGGTGACCACTACGCCACGGAGGTAATAAATACATACAGACAAATCAGACAGATTGAACTAGCCCAGAATAACTACTAGTACTTACATACAGAAGTCTTACTCAGAAAAGAAATTCAAAGAAATATCTACAGTAGCAAGTTCGGGACTTGTGTTATGGGATACTTACTCAATGGTACTATATTTTGTAACACACACACATATATAGATAAACATCCAAGACCCAGGTCAGTCTGATTTTTTTTCCATTTTGACCTGACCGGGGGATCAAACCCGGATCCTCCAGTGTGACAGCCTGGCATGATGACCACTAGGCCACAAAGATCGTCGATAAATATGGTAAATATGATAAAAAAGTTGATCAGACAAGAAAGTTGCGTCTTAATAAGAGTAGCAAATTATAATAATATGACAAAGCCCTTCTGGCGAGTAGGCGACCAATACTGTGAAAATGAGTTTCTTTCGGCGTTTCTTCTCAGCAGTGGTCGTTACGAAGCGCTGGTATCGGTAGCTTTTCTTTAAAAATAAATTAAATTTTAATATACTTTACACGTAACATAAATTATACTTATTGACGTGTAAAAGTGCCTGGAAAGGTCTAATTACTGAATAAACATTTGAATCTTTGAATCTTTGAATCAAAAAACTTTTTATGATTTTTTTTTTCCAAAAAGCTGATAAATTATATTTTTAAGTTTACAACCACCATTTATGACTGAATCGACAAGGAAATCCTATATGTTTATAGAACTTGCTCGTAAAATTTCACAGTGGGTGAGAAGGT
This sequence comes from Acrobasis suavella, assembly GCA_943193695.1. Classification (NCBI taxonomy): domain Eukaryota; kingdom Metazoa; phylum Arthropoda; class Insecta; order Lepidoptera; family Pyralidae; genus Acrobasis; species Acrobasis suavella. The sequence continues at coordinate 10,506,412 of OW971955.1, read as the reverse complement.
GGAGAAAGGAATCAGTGATAGTTTGCTCGCTGCATTTGTTTTTTTTTTTAATAGATAATTGTTCTTATTTCTTTTTTTTTTATTTTCGCAGGTCTTCAAGCGACGAATCAGGCGCCATAAAGGAATACGAAACTACCACAATATCGAAACTGACCAACGAGGTCACCACCATTAGTAGACGGGTCGAGAAGCATGACATTGACAAACTGACAGACGAAACAGCCAAACATACAGACAGACAGAAAGACATCTCAGAAACCTCCGTCTCTTATACCAATAACGTTATAAAAATACGAAAAGACAATTTAGTAAATGTAGAATGTTCTAAAAATGGACAAAACAATCTTATATCTTATACGGATTCAGTAATAAAAGATGTTAATATAGCGAAAGATTTATTAGAAGTAGAGAAATTGCAAGTACCGCCTATCATGAGTCAGAAATCCATAGACTTTGTTGTTGATACCCTTACTTCAGAGATATGTAAGCATCCGAATACGGATGACCTTAGAAGAAGTCTAAATTCAGAAATATGTAGACTCCCTAATGCAGATGACCTTAAAAGAAGTCTTAATTCAGATATATGTAGACTCCCTAATGCGGATGACCTTAAAAGAAGTCTAAATTCAGATTTATGTAGACACCCTAATGCCGATGACTTTAAAAGAAGTCTAAATTCAGATCTATGTAAACAACAAAATGTAGATGATCCGAAAAAAGCCACTGAAGATAATAAAAATGACAAAACTAGTGATATAGACGAATACACTGTTACCATAACACTGCCAGGTGGTAAGAAAATTCAAATGAAACCCGTAGAACCTATAGAAACACCGAAGACTGTTAAAAATAATACTAAAGAAAAATTAAAGAATGCGATAGCGAACAAAGTTGTTCAAACGATACCTATTATACAAAATATACCTGTTGGTACGTTGATACCAGTAACTTTGATACCTCAAATAGTAAATAAGGTACCCATAGTGCCTTTAGCTGCAGATAGAGATAGATTTATAAAGAAACCTATTAAGAGAAGGAGAGCGAGTAAGAATGACGTAGCGGAGAGAGATGATGATTGTATATTGGTTGAGCCGCCTGAAAAGAAGAAGTTGACGAGAGAAGACTTGAATTGTAGAGTCGCGGCGTCTAGAAGATATCGGTAAGTCTTTTTTAACCCACGACAAAAAAGAGGGGTATAAGTTTGACGATAAAATCTGTCTGTCTGTTTGTCTGTGGCATCGTAGCGCTCGAACGGATGGACCGATTTCGATGCGGGTTTTTTTTTATTTAGTTTTTAGTTTTGAAAAGTTATCCATTCGTTATGCCTATTATCCTTTTATTTATGTATTTTTTACAGAATCAATAGCACTTTACAATATTATTCTTTTATCTTGTGAACTACTACTTACTGCCGATAGGCCACTTGACTTAGTTTGTTTTTTGGACAATATTTTATACGAATAACAAATATCAGTAACAAAAAGCCGTTTTCCGAATTTATTAAACGAGGCAGCAATTATCATTTTAAATATAAGAGTGGGAGCGTGGTGGGGACATCTTGCTATGTCTTTCGTAAGCGTGACTCCTAATGACAGTGACGTCACGCGGGTGTATTTGCATCCTTTTTCTATTATTTGACAGTTTCCCCTTCCACCGGATTTGAAAGGCTTGTAACTGGCTTATTTTTGAGCGGAGTAAAATTATGATTTACGTTTTCGGTTTCGTATTATGTAACTTTTTGACATGAAAAAGAAAAAAAATCGAGTCAAGTACCGAATTACAGATTCTCACTATTTATTATTTTTCTTATTCTGTCTTTTTCAGAGTCCGCCTGAGAGAGACGATGAACCACCAGGTGTCAGAGATCAGTCGCCTCAAAGAAAGCAACCAGAGGCTGGCATCCGAGCTGGCGGCACTGAAGGCCATGGTCATAGCACACATAAGGAACTGCCCCAATGCTGCTGATCTCAGTAAGTTTTCCACATTAACAAGGAATATGCATGAAATAATAATTCAATTTTTAACCCTTTCACCGCAAGACTTTATACCAGTTGTCGTGCCCCCAGCGCGAGGGGTAGTAAATCTAAAATAAATACCTACAACCAAAAAGGGATGTGGATACTTCAGTTATGTGAAAAAACGAGCACGGGCGCGACGCTCGTGGAATGGGCTCGTGGAATGGGCATTTGTCGGATAAATCCGCCGCGCGCGGTGAAAGGGTTAACAAAAAAAAACAACGGAGTTTATTTTCTTTCATATCTCCAAATTTCTTTATCATAATATATATCTACAAGCTCGTCGAATCGTCAAAATGAAACCACGGTTGACGAAATTAAGAAAAAAAAAATTTTTTTTTAATTAGCCATTTAAGTCCCATTGTTGGGCAAAAGCCTCCCCTCTCTTTCCATACGTCTCGGTCCCTTGACATCACCCTCCACTTCTTTTTAAACTGGGTCAAATCATCCGCCCATCTTTTTCTAGGTCGTCCCGGTTTTCTTCGGCCATTTGGTATCCAATTTGTGGTTATGTGCACAATGGAGTAACATACATAAAAAAACCACACAGTCGAATTGATAACCTCTTCCTTTTATTGAATCGCTTTAAAAATATGTGTTATTGTACAAGTTCATCCATTAACATTCAAAAGTAAATTACTAACAGTGAAAACAGAATAAAAATTGGTTGAAAAACGAACGAGATATAACGATTTTACGAAAATATGTCTATCTCACTCGCAAAAACGCCATTTTTTTATGGCAAATGTAGAAATGATATGGACTTTGACGTCACCAGTCCATATCGGACTTCTCTTTCTAATTGATACTTTAAAGTATTCGTCCTTGTCACAATTATTTAAAAAAATCCCACTGGGAAGTTTGTGAAAAGTTGTTTCCAGTCTGGTTTGATGATAGGTAAAGATGATTCCGTGTTTCGAAAGGCACGTTTAAACTGTGGGTCCCGATCGACATCGAGCGTTTGATCATCAATCATCCACGGATTGGTTCTGGCGTACCCTTTGGGTTGCGGAAGTCAGACGGCAGTCGCTCTGTGTAAAAACCAGTAACCCCGTCAAATCACCCAGGTTAGGTAGCGGACCCCGGGCTCTGAAGCGTTACTGCTGAGGATGCAACCGGGAATACGGGAGGTGGTGGAAAATTTCTACAACCTTATAGTTATTTTCTTTCCAGTTCAATTTTTACCGAAATATGACAAGTCGTTTAAAAATAGAACGTAGATTAAGTTTGTATGGAAAAGTCTAGGGTAAGGGGATTCTTAAATCCAGCAAGCCGTTTAGGCTGCAGAGCGTCCCATAGAAATAAACATACATACATACACTCGAAAAACATTACCCTCCTTTTACGCAATGAGGTCTTCTTCTTATATTTAAGGGTGGGGCGAAGGAAAAATAAAACTTGAGTTGTTCGGCTGTTTTCCTCCCACATCTTCCATTTTGGTTTTGAAGCGAGTGGTGGTATTGTGTATGCGATCTGTCTGTTTGATGCCCCGGGGGCTTACTCCAAAAGCGGTACACAACACGCACGTTACTGCGTCTCCGCGTTTCAGTGTCAAGTTACATTGAGCATTAATTTATTACGATAATTTCTGATTTGGTTTAACATATAAATAGTACGTCACTATCGGACGAGTGTCGTATTATTTTATGGAGTAACCCCCCAGTGTACCGCTGACAAACCCCGAGCTTGGACTTTGTGATAAGGTCAAAGACCAGTGTTTCTTATTACTATGTGTAATGTGACACAAATAAGTTGAACAAAAATGGCGGACTCCACTGAGGCCGACTGAAGTCCGCCATTTTTGTTCAACTTATTTATGACGCATTGTATAATTGTTGTTACAGGAATGCCTCAACAGAAACCCCACGTTCCGGAGAACACTTGAATTTCAATGTAGTCATATGTAAGTGTAAAGTATTTATTAAAAGCTGCCCGGCTTCATCCGGTGTATATTATTTATGAGGTGTAACATATTAAAGAAACTTATAACGGCTAATTCAGTCTATATTCTTAAAATAAATTAAATTTAAATATAAAGTACACGTAATGTAAATTATACTTATTGACGTGTAAAAGTGCCTGTAAAGGTGAATGTTACTGAATAAACATTTGAATTTTGAATTTGAATTTTATAGCTGAGAAATGATTATTAACAGCAAATAGATTAAATAAAGGATAATGTGAAAAGATTTTTTATTATAAATAATTTCTTTTAAACAATTAACAGTTGTATTAATATTCTTTATGAATTACTAGAGGAAAGTATGAAATCATTTTCGAAAATTTTATTTTAGTTACGCCTTATAAATGTTTTGGAAGATATAATTTTGATTCGCATTATAATCTAAAAATTTTAAAGAATTGTGCATTTATATCAATAAAAAATAAAATAAAAGAAATGTGTTGATGTTTAGCACTTTTTTTCTGATATTGTGATCACAACATTTTTATTGTTATTTTGTTACTGATATTTAAATATTATGACAATTTTAATTTATGAATTAGATATTTCGCATGCAAATGCAATATGAATATATTTTATAAGAAATTAATAGTTAATAAATATTTAAATCTGGAAACAGAATGTTTTATTAATTTTCTTTCTAAAAAATTGAGACCAGACGGTCTCAAAAAGTTAATACATACATTCATAGTATCACGCCTATTTCCCACAGAGGTAGGCAGAGGCTAAGGACCTCCACTTGCTACGATCCTGACAACCCTCTTTCGCTTTATCTACACTCATTCATAATGCCCTAAGCTAATAGCCATCTTTTAAGCCGATATTGTTTTTGGTAAATATAAAAATAAAACACAGTTTTTATAACAATATCTCTATAATTATGGCACTTCAGTATTTGACAAAAACACTTGCTTTATGTACCTTATTTTGAAGCTATAGACATGTGAAAATGACAAAACAATTTAGAAGTTACAAAATTTAAGAAAAAGATGTATTATTGGTAGACAATCAACAATTTTGCAAATATACATAATAATTGTTATAAATTATTACAATTCTACGACAGTTCTAACCGGCATATAATATTATTGCTAAACAAATATATTAACAATAAAACATTGAAAACACATAAATATACTGATTATACATATTATGATATTGCAAAAATCGAATTATTAAAACATCTTTTCACAGATTTTTTGGGAATATGTAATATTTCCAAAAATCTAATTGAAAAATATCTACTTAATTTTGTTTTCTAATTTTATTAATAATATACAATCAGTATTTAATATTGGACAACAAAGTCTTATTTAAAAAAAAAACCTCGTACTTTATAAAGTTTTAGTAATAATTACTGCTAATTTTCTTGCGAAAGCTTAAGAAAAGCCATGATTTTACCTAAAACATAATTTTGTGGTCGTCTGTAACACTTAATTATTTTCTTTTACTTAGCGGTACGTTATTTATATGCTTTAATTTATTTTATATATTTAGTCATATTCATAAAAATCTGCAACCTTTAACTCTTCAACAACCGCAATTTTGCAAACCCATTGTTATCAATTATTCTCTCGGTCGGATCCGACCGTCTGGAAGCTGACGGGTTAACAGTAAGTGACATACAAAGTATGCTACTGATTCAAGAAGCGCAGTGTTTTTTTTCAAATTTCACAGAATATATCAGTACTTCTATAATCGGCAGCATTGTATGTTTTATTTAACTGAATAAGGAAGTACGGATTTTTAATAAATACGACATATGACTTCATAAAGTAAGAGGTTTTTAAGTAAACAATCATGGGACCAACGAATAACATGAGAAAAATAACAAGCGGGCCACGATGTCTTTCATCGAAAAGAGTTTTAATAATAGCACTTTTATATTTCCAGTTTTTGAATATTTTTAACAAAGTTCCATCCACTGCACGGGACAAATAAATTCAAAAGAATCTTGATACTGCGTACTACAATGTATGTTTATGAAAATAAGTAACATTTTCGTCACCTTTTAAATGACTTTCCGCAAATCTTCATTTTGCAGCGTTCATTTAAAGCCACATAAATTCAACACACCCTTTTTTTATTTTTGATAAATTAATTTCGTAAATCTCGTAAAAATATTAATTTTAAAATATATATAAAAAAAAATATTTTTGTTTTTTATATTTTTTTTCTGCTATTATTACTGTCCTTTTCGAGATTTCATGACAAAACAAGGGCAGTTTCGACAGATTGTCAATAGGCTCGCCAAGCGAGCTGATTAGTGTGGAAATCAAATGTGCAAGTACGTTTTTGGTCAAACTTTGGGTAAAACGTAGCCTCAATTCAAAATAATAAGCTAAAAATATTCTAGTCTAGCATTTTTTATTTATAAATCAAAATATTAACATGACCAGTTTTACCCAACATAAGTTAATAATTCAAAATACATGCTCATGACCCTTGGGGTGCAAATGACCCGTGGTAGCTGCTTTTTTTTAACAAAACTGTTCTAAGAAAATTTGAGACAAGAAAAACCTCAACTCCTTTCCCTTAAACATTCAAAATTGAGCCTTAAAATGCACAACTTAAAGACTATTTGAATGTTTTTTTTTTATGGAGTATGGTGTGGTGTAAAATGTTCGATTTGCTTCAAATTTTACCCGACAGTTTCGCTGAAAATTCAGCCAAAAAGCCCGCATTTTCCCGGATATGTCAAAATATATCTAAATGACTAAATAACCGTATGGAAAACTATATCGTCTAAGTATAACGCGTGATATGCAGTAAGATAGGTGAAGAAAGATTTATTATTATCTCGAAAGTAGCGTGTTGGAATACATTTTTTTATTCAAAAATTGAGTAAAGTAACCAAAAATGTATTCCGACACTACATTGCTTTCTTATTATTAATTCTAAATTAAAGCGAAGGTAAAACTTTATCTTAACAACAGCGTTTATAGTAAAATGTCTAGATACAATTTTTGAGATAGCTGTGACGAGATGGGTTAAAAAAAAAGTTTTTTTCGTTTTTCTTAATTATTTTTCTAGCAAATCGGTCCGCTAGCGTATGATGGAGTAATTGTATTTAGCAACAAGACCCTATTCCAAGTCGATAGTCATTTTATTTTAATGACATAGTCACAATACTTCACATTTAAATTGCTTATTAATCATTTTTTACGAGGCTTCTAGTTCCTCACATGTAATAGATGTCTACTAAGATAGCCGTTGAACACCGATAACATGTCACGCAGCGAACGTCATTTCAATGTCAAAAAAAGGTATCGCCATCTCTGTCATATTTGTAACTCTATTAACCTGACGTTTGTCACTATTGCCATTCTTATTTACTCAAAACATTGATGGCAATAGAACATGCTCGCTTTATCGTGTCAATTTATAGTGGTTTAAGCAGAACTTACTACTAAAATTACAACTCGACGCGAGTTATAGTCAGCGACGTATAATACTATGGAAAAGTAACTTCAAACATTATCTTCGCGCGTAACGGACCCCACGAAATTTACACAAATGACTGTCGCATGACGCAGCGTCATACAGCAGCCGGTGATTGGCCTAGCAATTTGTTACTTTCCTGGGTCAAAACTAAATTATTTGGTACTGATAAGCAAATAAAACGTCACAAAATAATGTCACTTGTCATGATCATATTAATTTTCAACGTGATTTTAGCTTTATTATTGCAGATTACACTGATATTAAGAACGCTATTCGACTCCAAGAAACTATGACGTCATTAGCAGAGATCGGAATCACGCGTGCTATTGATATCAAAAGTATGGATATGACTAAAAGTACCGGGATATAAATAAAACAATTATCAGTGATTTTATATATTTTATCAGGATATATTTTATTAGTTACTAAGGGTTCGAGAAATCCCGAGACTTTTAGTCATATCCATAGTTTTTAAAAGCAATAGCACCCGTGATTCCGCTCTCTGGTCATTCGTCTATATTTCATACAAATTGTGAAAAGAAAATATCTGTTTTGACGTTTAGAAAAAAGTATTCTGATTTAAGTTGTTGGAAAGTAATGAATTCTCAAGAACTAACGTTAGTAACAGTAATGGTGGAAAAATAGATGTAGTTATTACGTGCCTATTTAAATATAATTTTGATAAAATATTTTTTTGGGCTTGTTTATTCTTCCATTGTATTACAGTTCGTTAACTTGAGTATATACAATGCGACACAAATAAGTTAAACGAAAAATGGCGGACTTCAAAGCATGTTAGTACAAATACACGTAGGATGAACCAAAATGGCGGTCGTCGGTGCATTATTTGAACCTGCGCCGATAACCGCCATTTTGGTTCATCCTACGTGTCGGGGATTTGTACAAACATGCTTTGAAGTCCGCTATTTTTGTGTCTCATTATCAATTTTGTTGCGTTTAAAACAAAGATCGAGGGGCGAGATTAGAATCATGTAAATGGGTGATGCGGCTAGCAACCCATCACACATTTTGATTATGTTTTCTACCTTAAGGCCCACCATCACGCTCAGCGTGGCTTTTAGGTCTTACAGCCCTTGGCTCTGTCTACCCCATCCGGAATAAAGTTGTGAAAATACCAGTATCCGTAAAAACAAAGATGGCGATACAAAATGGCCGTTTGACATTGACAGTTCGCCATGTGTCGTGTTAACGTCGCCGAGTCAAGTCCATGTGACCGTGACAGCTAGCTCTTTACCAAGGTGTTCTGGCAAGGTGGGAAGCACACTACTGTGCAGTGACATGCCATACCTTCCGTGTTTACCAAGCACTCATATTGATACACAAATTCATGAAGTTAATTTGCTAGGTTAATTTGAAAAACCCTCGACGACGCCATCTAGTGATAAGTGGCGGTACTACATAATAATCTAACTTAAGTGAAATTGATATCCGTAGCGCCATCTATTATTTGTGAGGTAAATTACAAAACCCGGACTTTGAAGCGTCATTACCGATTTTCATCAAACATGGCTAAGAACCACCGCAAGGGAAGTTGCTTTCACGTAAAAAAAAAAATGCATCGAAATAGATCTATCCGTTCGAGCGCTACGATGCCACAGACAGACCGACAGACCTTAGCGTAAAACTTATAACACCCCTCTTTTTTGTCGGGGGTTAAAAAATGAGGGGGGAGGCACTGTATGTAGCAAAAGTGATGAACGACTATTTTGCCTAGGTATTGATAGTATAGTAGATAACACGATGTTGAACGATATTTTAAGCTGTCATTAGATGATTAGTCGTCAAGTTATGAGGTGTTACACATGTCAAAATAAACTTTACGCGCGGCCGTAACCGTTGCCCTCCGCGGTCGCTGGCGCCGCCATCCGCCTGTCGCCCGGTAGATGGCAGTGACAGAATATGTATTTTTTATATTTCAATAAATTTACTTTCCTTGATAATCAACCTGTGTTTTTAGGTATTTCATATACCAGATATTACGATGTATTTTAACTGGCCTCTGTAATAAGCAAAATATTTTGAATTTGTGTATCTTTAAGAGTGTGTTTAATAACGAACGATTCCCTGTACCATACAATATTGCTTATTTCAATATATATTAATAAATGCATGCAATGATGACATTTCAATGAAATGGAGCCAGAAATCACATTTTTTTTTACAAAATTCTATTCCGTTTTTATTGCCTATAGTATTTTGCCAATTAACACGGAAATAACGGTCATTGATCTATAGCTAAATGTCTCTTTCTGTCACATATTTTTATATGTACGTAGTTTCGTGACGTTTACAAAACCGTCAGTCCTAGAAAAAAAGCACTTTTTGCGAATGATAAAGATTACCTACCTTTGTATAACCTTTTTATTCATTTATTTAACTAAAAAAAGTCTAACCTTGTTATTCATTAAAAAATGCAAACGCTGGCTAAACCTACATAATTGTTTTAGTTTTATTAAGATAGATAATAGCAAAATCTATTCTGGTTTGGCTAAACCCATTTTAGTCTAAATTTGTTTTGTCATACTCTCAAATAGATATAGCCAACGTTTATTTTTTTATGAATAAGAGTAAGTCTATGCTCGTTCTGACGCGTTAATTGGCAACCAACATAGCTTTACGTTATTAGCTACATTTATAATCCATTGCACGCGAAAAACCTGTGAATGTTGCTTTTACAGAACATCGACAAGTAATGGTAAGCTAATAACGTAAGTATTAATTAGTTAAATAATTAAAGTGATTTCTGGCGAATTTTATGTCAAGAATACGTGTCCGTAAGTCCTAAATAATTAATAACAATATAGGAAGATTATAATCTAATATGATATTATATATTTATTTTTATTTATTTTACAATTAACCTACTTTATATGCTTTGCACTTCGTATCGATAATATATTATTTACTTAAGGTACTTTTAAACGCCTGGCTCGGTTTCAGTGCTACGCGTAAGCACTGTTTTAAACGACACCGTTTGAGGACATCCGTAAATGAAATACAATATGGACTCCAAGAATTTTTAGTGATTGTTGAACATCAATTATTTTATTTCTTACAAAATTATATTTTCTATAAAACTACTATAAAATATTTCAATTTAGATTCAAATATGTTTTTTTATAGCTATTTTACGAATTATATTTATGCGTTGTGATTTATAATCAAATAACTCTCGAATACTCCTTAGCATTTTGAGTTAAAACATAGATAGATAAAAATAATTGAATTCAATTGACAAACTTCAAAAAATACTTGGAAGTTTTCTGTTATACTGAATCAATATGGATTCCTCTTAATGGAACAGATTTGACAGTTGTCATTAATTAAGAATACAAAAATTTAAGAAAAATAATATTACACAATTATTCTTAAATATTATTTGTAATAGTTAATTAATTCCAAATGCCCAATCCGACCAATACGGTATCTATAATGGAGAATGTATTGTAATTAATCACTAGTATCGCCCGCGCCTAATAAGCTAATTCCCTCTTTTCTTAACTCAACACATAAAATAAATGTAAAATTTTGATTTACCATGACATTTTGTATCAACCCAAAGTGATGTGTCAAAATAGGTTCGACTTAAATATCAAATTAGTTTTGAAATAAATAAAAGACAGTAAATAAAAACAAAGTAGCTAATAATTACCTAATATATATTTTTTTGCGATATTTTTACTTAAGTATAATTATTTTGCATGTTAAGTTGAGAACTGAAATAGGGAACTTGCCACCTAAATTATTGAGGAACTACGCAGTTAACTTCTAGTAGGAAAACGGTAATGGACAACAAAGACTGTAGGGGTAAATGTGAAAAAATAGAAAAAATAAGCTAACATTAAATCATTTTGGATACAAGTTTTGTTATTTGAGAAAAGAACTTATTAATTTAGAAATGAAATATTTATGGATCTTGTATAAAAAAATAGAGAATGAATAATAATGATAGGTCTTTGACTGAATTACTATGAAGAATCATAATACTAATGCAAACGTTTTAAGTATTTTAGTATTCGGAATTATTTGACCTATCTAAAAGTGGAATTAAAACAAACATCTCTTTATTTAATAATCGACTAATCGTTTGGTCGTTTGATTTAAATCTACTATGTTTTGCTAATATGCTATGCATAAAAAGGCATATCTTGTATGGTTGATAAGAACTATAATAATAAATAAATATACTATAGGGACAAATAACACTGTTAAAGTGTGTATAATTAAATATTATATTATTAACTTAAAAATTAATTTATACAGAAAATATATTCGTGATTATATTTTGTGTTTTATTTTAAATTAGCAAAAAATAAACTAATCAATACTGTAAAATCAACTACTTCTCATTTTATTTTTTAATAATTTAGATACCAATAAAGGAAACTTTAAAAGTTTATATTCTTATGTTTATTTTTAATATCATGGCCAGACTTAAAGAAAATCATATAATAAAATATTGATAACTGTCTATATTTTGTTTATCATTCCTACTATCACCGGCGTTTACGCAAATGTTGAGATCTAATTGTAGCTACTAATTTTGATATTCTTTGTGTAGTGCATAAAAAGTGTTTTTTCTCAATTCAATTTTTTTTTATAATTGTAAAAGGTTTAAGTGAAATTAATTCATATATAATATATAGCACTTTTTATGAATATAATTTTAACTTTTTACTTTCGTGTTGCTTCTTTCGTATACTAGTGACATAAAAAAAATCTTTGTTATAAAAATATTTATAATTAAACAAGTTCAAAGGTCAACAATTTAATTAGTGGGCCTGAAAAGATGGCGAAACCGTTTGTTTTTCAATCGTGTTATGGGTGTGGTTCCATTTTAAATTTAGTTTCGATTTTTGTGCAATATGCCGAGGCCTACTAACTTATTATTTATTAACCTTTAAAACAAATTATTAAGTAATTATTTCTTCTTTGAATTCTTGCTTTAGGATTGTCAACAAACACTATATGTAAATTTTCATTCCACTTTAATATAAATATTCTTAAGATATACTTGATTTAACAGTCTTTGTTGCGACCGCTCTCCTAACTAATTCAAACATATTGTACCTACTGATACTATGTTTTACTACAGTATGTCATTTATAATACATACCGTATATTTTTAAACTACGCAATTATTGCTCAAAAGTCAGTTCTTAAGACTGGTTACGTTCCCCAAAAAAGTTATAGCGAAATACGAAAAAAAAATCAAACCTTTGATCCGAAATTTTATCAGCTGCTGCAGGATGTTTACTCCAAAAGCAATACGACATACGTAGGTAGCTACGTGCCGGCGTTGCAGTGTCAAGCAACATTGAGCGCTTTGAAATAATGCTAAAGTCTTGTCACCAGCTGCTGAGATCAGTCTTGGAGGGATCTAATAATCCCTCCAAGACTGATCTTAGCCGCTGGTGACAAGAAAGCTGGCTGCTTTTTTGCACAACGTATCTGTATTGCGATTTAACGGAGAAATACTGCCAGCGTCCTTTGCACTATGCCACATGGGCACGATTTTTTAGATTAAATTTGTAGCAGGTAATTAACTTTTTCTTTTATTTGTAAATATGTAAATTATTCTAACTTATAAAAATAAACATTTTTGAAAGACAAAAATAAATGACCTTGGTTTGATATTGAAATAAGACTATCGGACGAATGTCGGGTTGTTTTATGGAGTAACGTCCCACATTAGGACTGGTCGTTAACTATTTATTTAACCCTTTTCTAAGGTAATTAAATAATATAACGGATTAAACTACCAGTAGAAATATGTGCACTGAAAAATATTTTCCTGAATCATGTCGATTTCGAATTTAGGTCAGATTTTTCATCGTATATTCATAAATTACTTAGTAAATTTTTACATCTCCATTCATGTTTATTTTTTTTTTTGCATTATTGCGTTATTCTCGGATCTTGCGACTCTTCCGTATGGAATAAAGACGCGAGCTTAGATTTTTTTCATCGTATATTAATTAATAAATTACTTAGTAAGTTTTTACACGTCCATTTATGTTTTTTTTGCATTATTGCGTTGTTCTCGGATCTTGCGGCTCCCCCGTATGGAATAAAGACGGTATTGGGTACAGTATATTTCCCCAAAGGCAGCACCGGCTTCATCACAGACGCCCCCGTAGGATAAAAGCCTATATTATTTATCCCCATTGCCATTGCCTTTAGTTGCAGGTACTGATCCAATATCATATGTAAGCATTTGGTACTGGACATAGCATTGAAAATTGTAGCTTTTTCGACATGTTTGATTGGTTTTAAGATTATTATTTTTCGTATATGACATCCATAGTATAACATAGTCTTCTAGCTAACTGTATATCAAACTCTAAGCTGAAAACTTAACAATTAAAATATTATCATACATTAACGATTAAAAATTTGGTGTTTATTTTCATAAAATTATTTACGCTATCTTACATTAAGAGGTCTCGTTATTACGCTAACTCTAGCTTTTAGTTTATCTATTCTTATCCTATTCACCCGTAAGCCAAACCATATACTTTGTTATTTAAAACACCATGCCAAAAAATCAAGACAAATATTTTTTTTTTTTAATAAAATGGGACTCGCACACACCACACACGCCCTAGCTTATCCGCTATTTAAATAACAAATTAACTGAAAATTGTAGAAATATTTACCTAATATTAACTTTTATTCCTTACTCCGTACTTTTTCTTCGAATTAAAATATACTTTGGAATTATGAAACTTAAAAATAATTAAAGATATTGTAAATTTATTATATACCTTTTTATCAAACCGGAGTAGGTAGGTGTATTCGAATTTAAAAAATAATATAAAGTAATTACTTAGTTAATTTATGGCTGACTTTTGTTGATTTTGTTTAAATTAGTTGTAATATTTGGGCTTGAACAATGTTTTCTTTCTGCGTAAATAAAGTTATATTTTTTATAATTAAAACTTATATTTAAAATTAAATATAATTGTGAAATTTAAAAAAAAAACATTTATCATTTTGAAGGCAACTATTAAAAATGGAATGGCGGAAAGAATATATTAAAATGGAAGTTTACCTGTTGATAAAATTTTAAAGTATGATTAATTGTAATAATTAAATTGATAATTCTATAATTTCTCAACTTGAGTCCCAATGTACTAAACGAATTTAAAACACAACCGTACTTTAAACCCTCTGTAGGCACCTATCCTCTAACCTTACGACTATTTCCCTTTTTTATATATCGGCAGTTCACGCTAGTTCAAACCTTTTTTTACTCTATCTAAAAAGTGCCACACGCTATTTTAAAAGTGCACCTATGAGCATATGGTCAAAATTGGACCAAGCGGAAAATCGCCAACCATCTTTCGCAGTGACTGAGCAATGTACATGCTATTTGGAAAACCTTTGCACTATAACCGTTGAAAGTATGTATTTTAGAGCAAAAATGCTGAACATGACAAAATTTCGCCTTAGATGAAAAAACATGTCCAGTTTTCACAACACAAGTCGGCCATTTTGGAATATGACTTAATAATAATCTGTGAAAATGATTGCAATCGTTATATATTTCATATTTAAAAACGTCGAATTTAGTTCTTTATAATTCGGATTTTATTGTTTTATTATTATTATTATAGGTAATAATATTGTTAATGTTGTGAAAACTAGGCATTTAAAAACTAATCTACGTAGCTACGTTGGACGAAGAATGTAATTAAAGTTCAATCCACTAGGGTTGTAGCCTGGTCGGGTCAGTCGATCAATCGAGATTCTCACATCACTATTATTGCTATCTTTTTGAATATTTGTATGCCTTGATTCTATATTTTAGATTTGCTGATTGCTTTTAAATTAAACCCACATTATTTAAATATTTACTGCCATTAGTGGTTGTCAAAATTGAAAATATATATTTTTGTAAGTATATAATATGCATTTTATTGAAACTTTTAACAGTTCACTTAAATGCATAGGTACTGTTATTGAAAATAAAAATATTCTGTTTCTATTAATCCATCCCAATCCTACCTTAAAATGCTTTGACGGATTCATTTTGCATCAATACCCCAAAAACTCGATGATATGACCAATGATATTAATGCTTCATTTTGGCAGTGATTCTAAATGCTTGCGCATTAGTGATGTCCTCACTTTCGATAAATCGAGTTACGTCAAATCGATCGACTGATCCACCAGGCTGACTAAAATCCTACTTCATCTCCATGCAGCAGCGCATGCTAGGACCAGTAATGCTATAGCCGGCGTGACTGCCTTCGCAGAGTTACACATATCTTCTTCACAGAAACACATGTGGCCAGTGCCTGTACTTTCCATCATGCAAACGTGGTCCACCATGAAAAGGTTGATTTGCAGCTGCGATGTGCACGTTCGGCGGACTACCTCGTACGCTGGAAAGAGAAAATTGTTTTTAAACAAGTAATTATTTAAAAACATATTAAAAAAAAAGACAGCTTTTTTTATAACATTCACTTGAATATAAAACTCGGTGGGGTTATGTTGTTTGATCACACAGATGCCATGGTCCAGCTCCATCATCAGATCACCTCCATATCATCATAATACAGCATTATCACGTGATATACGTATGCGTGCAAAATTTCAGCTTAATCGGACACCGGGAAGTGGGTCAAATTTAACTTGCAAGATTTGATTACAGACAGACAGATAACGGGACAGGTGAAACTTAATAAAAGCCTGTAAAATTGACGACCCCCGTGGCGTAGTGGTCAACATGAGTCCACCAAGGAAAGTGATTTTTTTTAAATTGTCCTAGGTCTTGGGTGTTTGGGGCTAGCTCAATCAATAATTGTAAATTCATTAATTGTAAAATTAAATATGAGATGTGTCTTTATACTTAATTTTATGTGTACTTAAGTGATATATGATTCTAAGATTTATAACATTGACCTGTAACAAAATATTATCTATATATATAAAAGAAGAAACTGAATGACTGACTGACAATATCAACGCACAACCTAAACCGCTGGGTTTGAAGCTCCAAATTTGGCATATAGGTTCCTTATAAGGTCTAGGGGTGCACTAAGAAAGGATTTTTAAAAATTAACACCCTAAGGGGTAAAACTAGGGTCCAAAGTTTGTATGTACAATCAAGATTAGTTTGACCATTTGATATGAAACTTAGCAAGAGTACTCCCAGCGGTAAATAAGTAAATAGTGTTTCAGGATTTTTCAAAATTCATCTCTTAAGGGGGTGAAACGGGGTCTAAAGTTTGTTTGGACAAACAAGATTAGTTTGACCATTTTGAAGCGTTCCGTCTCTTTCTTTCGGTCTAGCAAATGACAGGAACGGGAACAGGGAACAGGGAATAGGGAACAGGGAACGGGGCACGGGGACAGGCGACAGGGGACAGGGAGAGGGAGAGTCCTATAAGAACCATTTTCGACTTCTATGCGGACGATGTCGCGGGTTAACGCTAGTCAATATATAATAAACAATAACTATCTATCTAAAATTAAATTTTTTGGCATACAAAATGCATTCCTGAGGTTGACGTCAAGATGTCGACTGTTCGTCAAAAGTCAAATCGTTTTAACTGTTCCTACTTTTTCTTCGGCATCTCTTAGTAACTTAAATTTAACCATTAACATACATACATACTATCACGTCTTTAGGATCTAGGGGGGGGGGGGCAAACCGGGACAAAAAAAAACACCCGCCCCGGGAGCCAGTATCAAGAAGCGCCAAAATCGTCAAATATTAGTAGTCGTGTTTGTCGACTCTTTCTTTGGCTAGTAAACAAAAATAGTGGGTACTCTTTACCCTTTGGGTTGCGGAGGTCAGACGGCAGTCGCTCTATGTAAAAACCAGTAACCTCGTCAAATCTCGTTCGGTAGCGGACCCCGAGTTCTGAAGCGTTACTGCTGAGGATGCAACCGGGAGAATATAATACGTTTGGATGATGAAAATTATGATAATTACAAAAATAGTGGCTACTCACGGCTCTTGGAGTAGCGAACCATCTTGACGCAGCAGCCGTGGCAGGTCTGCAGCGGCGGCTGGTCCCGCGGCAACGCCGTGTAGTTGAAAGGGTCTTTACATCTGTAGTCCGTCCAACTGTCGCACTCATAGCAGTATATCGTGCGAGCTGCGGAGAGAAGTGCAGAATTTATTAGTTTTTGAGTGTAAAATTCAGTAATAAAATGGTGGTTCAGTGAGTGAAGATATACCTAGACACCAAGAGCGTCGCCAGTCGACGGCATAGGGCCCTTACTCTAAAACCGACACGACATACGTACGTAACTACGAACTCGCGAAATCGATGGTGGTTTAAAGTCATCAAGACTGTTGCCAGTTGACGAGACAGGAATGTTACTCTAAAAGCGACACGACATACGTAGTTGGTCTACCTTTTAGTGTCATGTCAAGCAACATTGAGCGTTACGGAATGGTGATAAAGTCTCATTTGGTTTAACATAGAAACAGGACAATATTATCAAACGACTGTCGTGTTATGGAGTAACGGTCCAGAAGACGCTGTGAACGTAATTCAATTGTTATTTCCACTGTGTCTACCTGTGTCCCGGAATGTGTTAAATTGATTTAACGAGAGACATTAATTTTTCTGGGTCCAGTGTTACCCTGAACGTGAAGTTTAAAAGTAGTTCATAAAATAATTTGACGGGTTATCTAGGGTTTGGTCAAGACAAAATTGTAAATGCCATCTCCGTTGCCTTTCGAATAATTTATTTCTAATGGGGTCAGAACTTGAGCCGAAAAATTCATGTATTGACCCCGAAAAACTAACAAGTTGGTGGGGTAAGTACTCGAAGGAAATATTACAGTCAAAAGCACATTAAGTTTCACAGTGATAAAAGTACAGAATCCAAGTCTTCCCTTATCTACCAGTGCCTTTAAATGTATAAAAGAGGATGTAAAATCCTACCCCGCCGTGGCGACGTCCTTGATGATCATTTAAGCGATGATAATTCGGATCTGCGTGTGAAGATACCCCTCAAAGATCAGTTATGCAACCAGGTCTACTCTGTCTTCAGGGGCTTTACTCCAAAGCACTAAATCATCGAGTGTTTGCGTTGCAGTGTCAAGCAACAATGAGCGCTATGTAATGGTGATTAGGTTTAATTTGGTTGGGCGTTGTGTGGGACCCTGACGAAAAAGAGGGGTATTATATGTGTCTGTGTAGCTTTCGAATGGATGTACCGATTTAGATGCGGTTTTTTACTTAAAAGCAAGTTTCTTAGATATGTTTGATAAAAATCGGTTTGGCCGTTCAAAAGTGGGGTGAATGCTTGAAAGTCGGGAATTTTTTAATTTGCTTGGCAAATTCGGTGTAAAGCCTCATTACGCAGACTGTATTAAAAATCTTAACAATCACGAGCTCCTGTCCAGTGAAGATAAAATATGTAAATTATTTTAAAAAAACCTACAATCGCAAGTTGACTATACCGATATATGATTTCCACTTAAAATAAGAAACAAAATTTTGGCCTGCCATACAACTTGATCGAGCAGCTCATCCGAATATCTACTTTAGCAAAAAAAAAAATATTATATGTTCCTTCGAAAAAAAATGTTCAGTATAACGCACTAAATTCAACCCTTCTAATAGTTTCAGTATAATATCGAATATTAAAACAATATAAAATTAAAACTTATAAGTTATATTAGAAATCTGTAACAATGACCTGAACATTATAGATTTTTATGGGGCTAGCGGGTGATTACTGCGGCCTAGACCTATTTTAACCTAACCTGCATCGCGGGGTTTCGCAGTCACGCAACTTGCGACAATTTATAGAAATAACGATTTTTCTAGCTCGTTGGCTTCGATATGATATTTGCCTACTTTTCATTCTTAGCTGACTTTAACAAGTAATTATTACAAAAACAAAAAACCTGGCAGCCTTTTTTTTTAAGGTTTATGTTATTTTTATATACCCAGTGTCACTCTCACAGTAAATACGAATCTAACGACATCTCTCAAGCTAAAATCCATCGAGCCGTTCAGGCTGCAGAGCGCGCCAAACATTTCAATTTGGCGCCAAAAATCCGCCATTTTGTTTTTTATTTTGAAAACATAGTGTCACTCTCACAGTAAATACGAATCTAACGACACCTCTCAAGCTAAACAGTTAGCCCATCGAGCCGTTCAGGCTGCAGAGCGTGCCAAACAATTATACATATATACATACATACATACAAACATATGTACATACTCTCGAAAAACATAATCCTCTTTCTGGCGCAGTCGGGTAAAAAAGGAGACGGGTATAGATTTTTTTATGTATGTTCACCGATTAGAAAGAAAGAATACCTATATGTTGATTACTCGAATACGCCTGGACCTTTTATGATATGGTCTTTTTGTTAGAGTTTTCGGCCATTCGTAGTTGTTATATTTATTGTAAGTACATGTAAGTTATAATTATGGAATAAATGAATCTAAATATATATAACTCAAAGGTAACTGACTGACTGACATAGTGATCTATCAACGCACAGCCCAAATCACTGGACAGATCGGGCTGTTTGGCATGTAGGTAGATGTTATGACGTAGGCATCCGCAAAGAAAGGATTTTGATCAGTTCTACCCCCAAGGGGATAAAAGGATGAAAGTTTGTATGAAACTTTGTCAATTTTAAACCGATCGGGCTGAGACTTTGCATGCATAAAGCTACTATGACGTAGGCATTCCCTAAGAAAGGATTTTGATAAATTACACCCCTACGCGAGCGAAGCCGCGGGCAAAAGCTAGTTATAATTATAAGTATTAGTATTTCAATTTATATTTAGTATTTTTAGAATCTATTTCAATTGATTTTATTATTTTTGTTTATGGACCAACAGAATTGATGTAGCGCCAGCCTAGATTGCTTGTTTATTTTTTTTATAATGTTTATTTAATATTATTTTGTTTATTTGTTGTCCTCGGAAGATCAGCGTTGTGGTCAGAAGGCCACAACATTATGCTGAGAGGAGGCCATTTTGATATAGGCACAAATATTTTAATAGCTGTGAACTGTTATTATTAATGTTAAACCGTGTTTGTGATGTATCAAATATATTATTTTTTGTTTCTTTCATGTTGTGATGGTTTTGATTGCCGAATAAAGCTTATCTTTCTTTTTTTTCTGCTATTATATGGTGATGAAGCCGGTTTTTAGTTTAGAAAAATTATATGCGAATTTATTTATATTCAAACATGTTTATGAAAGTCTAGCTTTTGCCCGCGGCTTCCCTCGCGTAGGGGTGTAATTTATCAAAATCCTTTCTTAGGGGATGCCTACGTCATAGTAGCTTTATGCATGCAAAGTCTCAGCCCGATCGGTTTAAAATTGACAAAGTTTCATACAAACTTTCATCCCCTATTTTATCCCCTTGGGGGTAGAATTGATCAAAATCCTTTCTTAGCGGATGCCTACGTCATAACATCTACCTGCATGCCAAATTTCAGCCCGATCCGTCCAGTGGTTTGGGCTGTGCGTTGATAGATCACTACCTATGTCAGTTAGTCAGTCACCTTTGAGTTATATATATTTAGATTCCCAGACAAGAATTGGTAATTACTTTTTATTTAAAAAAATATTATTTATTATTCTAAAATAAAATTTAAGATTTATATTCAATAAATAATATTTAGTAACTTATTTTTCATCCTCATCATAATTCTTCAACCTATTTAAATTATTTTTGTCTGTCGTTGATCTTTTTAATAGTCATTTGTACTGTACACAATTAAATTTTCATATGAAGTTGCTTACCCACGTATTTAATTACGAGAATTGCGTAGCCAAAAAATTTTATACTTATAAATTTAATATGTCTTTCTTCTTTAATTAAATTTTATATGTCTTTTTTTTATTAAGATTTATATACTTCATATATTTAAATATTCTTCAATCTTTTTTGGCTAGTTAATTTTGTATCTCAAACTGCGTCACTGACGCCTATGTAATCACTAATAATTACATATCGATCCATCGATCGACTTATTGGATGAGATTACATCCCTAATCGTGTAATGCTGGGGATTACCGTTTTTTCCCGCCTCTTCAGTCTCGTCACAGGCGGGATATATCAACATTTTGATAACTTATACTATAGTCTTCTTTTTCGCGCGAATATCTTGAATGTTGGATAGTAAATGTCGAATTTTATACATAAATATTTTTATTCTATATTTTGAAATTAATTAGAAAAAAATTTTTAACATTGGCTGACCACAGCAAAATATATTTTTGTAACAAAATTAAAATAATTTGAAATTGCAATGTTATTTAACTTATTTCTATTTTAATTGTGTCTCGGTTATAGCGTGTTTCGACAAACATAACGTACGTAAATATTGGTACACATACTCTCAATTTTAGTGTTAATGATTTTATTGTAAGGTCAGTACAGTATAAGATCTAATTACCTATGTACCTTATTAACTTTATGGATTTCTAACAAAAAATATGTTTCATTGCATTCACAAGGCAGCGCTAAATGTCTAATAATATTTCTACAGTTGCCCACATATTTACGTTATAATACGCCATCAACCTATTTTTACAAGAAAGAATATAAATTATAAAACATATGAAACGTGGCTAATACCAGACGTTTATAACAACAGTAAATTCTATTTTATGAAGCTTTTTAAAAAATGTCGTGACGCAATACAAAGTTTTAAATAATGTGTCTCAACTTACCAGTTTTCTACAAAATAATAAATTAAAATTAGCCATGCCGTATACAGTGGGTCACTGATTTAATGTCACAATCACAATAAATTACCAAGTAATTAAGTCTTTTGAAAACTATAGTGTTAATTGTAAGAGTTACCCATTGTACAACCATGAGATATTTTTATAGTAATGTTCAATGGAAATTAAAATAAATATGATTTTCATATTAGTATTTGTAGTGTTGTTCCTTATTTTTTAAATATTTTTAATGTTTACATGAGATATTAATAAATTTCTACAAACGAATCTATAAAATTATCTCGCAAGATACAAGCACATATAAATATTATCGACATTCTTACAAAATAAACAGTGACTCATTAGATATTTTAAAATAAAAACTGTAATGCAGATTTTATTTAAAAATTATCTAATTTACATGTCCGTGCTGTTTTTCTATACTTAAATATATAAGTAACTACTTCAAAAATTAAAACAATTAGTATTTCAATGTGTGTAAATGACTGGCATATAACATATTCAAACATTATATTCTCTGAATACACAAATGTAAAACTCCAATGTGTATTGTATTTATGTTTCTATAATAAATATTAAAACTTATGTATCAAAAGTGCGTAGGAGTGAAACTGTTGATTTGTGAATGACCGACCTCAAGCTGTGCGTTTGTTTTGATTCTAAACCACGAGACATCTATAAATAGATGCCCCGAAAAAGACAACTAGACAACACAACATGAAATGAACCAAATTGTCGTAATTTTTCTGACGATATTATATCTACGTTCGATGTTTTAATATTTAATTTTATGTATATAAGTATTAAACAATATTATTATAAATTTGTTCTTAAATCCATAAACGTATTAAAATAGACAATGTACTTACTTATTAATATGAAAACGGTTTTTACTATTTTTAACTCCCGTCAATTATAAGTTTGACGCCAATGTCTGTCTGTTTGTAGCATTGTAGCTCTCAAACGGATGGACCGATTTCAGTTTTTTTACGTGAATGCAAGTTGTCTTGCGGCAGTTCTTGGCTATACTATGTTTGATGGAAATGGGTTTAGCGGTTCAAAAGTTATGCGGGTAAACGCTTGAAAGGGTATTTTTAGTGTTGTGTGTTTAATAATCGAAAAGTGTGTAGTACATTATAAAAAATTGAGAAATATTAAAACATCGTTGCACATTTATTTGAAAAAGATACTACGTACCTATAGGAAAGTGACGCTAAGTATAGATAGGTATGTACTAAAAGTAGAAAAATAAAAATAGAATAAAGAGAAATATGCGAAATAAAAAACCCAGCCTACGGCATTTCTTCGACGATTTTTTTGTGATAAATAATACTGTAAATATATGAATATTGTTTTTTATTGTTTGTAAATTTACAATATGTTTTTGATTGTGAAATTGTATAAATTTTCTCGAATCTCAATGGTTGAATATTCAAATATTTAAAAGCCATACTAAGCTATACTGGCATGTGTAGCTTCAACGAAACTTTTTCCAAGCTTAAAAGCTCCTGTGATTTAAAAAGTTTTCTTTAATAATAAACGAGTACTTACTTTGGCATTCCGCCTGAACAAGGGGGCTGAGACTTAGAGCCCATAATGCTGAAAACCCATGCTTGAATTAGTAAAAAAGAAAATAAATATAGGAAAATATAGATAGGACTACACAGCTATATAGAGTGTGACATAGGTACAGTCCTGTAAATAACTGAATTAAAAAAAACCGTAGGCTGGGCTGACGAAGTTGGAGAAGGAAGAAAATAGTTTAAAACATACGTTTTTGTTGTATAAAATGTATGTTTCTAATCTTACCGACGCTACCGTGGTTAAGTGTTGTTTGCTGTGTAAATCGTTTAAAAAATAACAAGATCTGGAAAACAAATGTCAGTTATTCACAGGAGTTACAAGTGTTTTAATTAGGAGCGATTCTGTCGGCCAAATACTCCAGATCATATAAAAAATCTTATTGTTACTTAGCACTGAACTATTTACTTTTTAAACATCGTGAAACGATAAAAAAAGTGTGTTCAATAATACATTATAAAATCGCTCAAACCATAACATAATTAAGATACGGTAACGTCACCATTTTTACGGCTTACAAACCTCGTAGTTAGGGTTTATTAAAATATAATAGGCTACTGTTTTACATATGAGAAGTACTTTATTTACGTCTAGAACACCCAAATCTACAGAAAAAAACTATTTTTATAGAGATTCCGCGACAGAATCGACCTCATTATGTTGAGTATAGTGTACTATAATTAATTTTATCACATGCAAATTACCCATTCCTTGTAAACATGGCAACATACATTCCTGTGGACACTCAACACTGTAAACATAAAGCTGCGAATACATCGACTATCGAAAAACTCATCGACAACTTCACATCACTATTTTTTATTTTTTTAAGAATTGGCCAGAAATATTTTAAATCTTCAGCCAGTATTTTTTATATTTCTGGCCAGTTCTTTCTTGATAGTGACGCGACATATTCACAGTAAGAAATTCACAACACACAATATCTAAATATTAGACATCTATGAAAACTTGTCGATTTTTTGTTTTTATCCAAAGTTTTTATTACCAGTTCGTATGCACGAGTTTGCCTTTACTTGGTCCACTCCGAACCAGGACATGAGAAGAACTGGAAACATAAAAGAAATATATTTTTACAAAAAACAAATAATCTAATGAAAAAAGTAGGGTTTTGAGTTTTCTCAAAAAAAAAAAAAAGAGGAGAGACTTGCAACACCAACCCCCGTAGATAAACCTAGATAAAGTTTATATCGCGTGGCGGGCTAGTGCCATTCCATATATGATTTTAGAGTTCCACGGTCACAAAGACTGTTATTAGTATTACGGGATTTACCGCGATTGATTAATATCATTTTTAGCCAGATATTTCGATGACCCTTCTGCCGTCGTGGTCGCTGGCAGACTGAGGAACTGCGATGGATGTTCGGGTGTTAAGGGTAACCAAATCGGTCTACTGTCTTTCTTTGTCTTGATGCAAAAGTCCTTACACACAATACTGACGGTGTCCGTTTGGAAATTGTTTTTAGTTGTTCGCACACACTTTCTACAAAGCTCAATCGCTGGTTTCCACGTTTCAGATAACTTTAAGCCATCTTCTCGATTGAATTTGGGAGGCTTCTTAATTTCAATCACGTCTCTAACTAAGCGTGGTATATAAAGGTGTTCAGTCGCAAGTATTTTGGGTTGGTGTAGGTCAGTCTGCCATCGACCATGACGGCAGAAGGGTCATCGAAATATCTGGCTAAAATGATATTAATCTCGGTAAGTCCAATAATAACTACTAATAATAGTGCCATTCATAAATATTACCTAGAGTGAGATAGCAATAGACGATAGCGCTCAATAAACGCTGTCGTCGCCGGTACCACGGACTGGGGGTTCCCCTTCGCCAGAAGGGCGTTATTACGTATCTTCTCAACCAACATTGAGCATTAATGTATAATGTTAAAGTCTAATTTGGTAGAACTAGGAGGTCACTATCAAACTATCGTATTATTTGGTGGGGTAACCCCTCTGAAGTGCCATTTTTCAAACGCGGAGTCACCTAAACGATTGGTTTTTCCATACAAAAAACCACACGTTTAGTGACTCCGCGTTTGAAAAATCGCACCACTGGACTCTTACTCCAAAAGCGACACGACAGAAGTACGTATTAGCTACGGGCCCGCATTTCAAACAACGAGACCTTAAAGACTTACGAGTGACTCTTCCACGGAGTTTGTATTAATGTACGGTAATTGTTTGCTTTGGGCAGGCCTGGTATACCTAAACGGGGAGTGATCCCCGTTTAGGTATCGTAAATATACCTACATTATTACTACACGCGCGGCGACCACTCCGGAGTGGGAAAAATCAGTTACATGAATCGTTTGTCCAGGGTTATAAGAATGAAATTGGCTTGCAAATGATGTCTAGGTATCTAAACGAAGAGGTGAGGAGTTCTGACGCGAGCTAAATTAAACCATAGATAGTGCTATGGTTTAATTTAGCTTAAAACCACATATATATTTCTTTTGTATAACATGGCACTACCAATATCTGTATTATTTACAGTTGTTACACTAACTTAGTTGACCATCAAATGATTCGAACATTAGTTAGTTTATTATTATAAATTAAGTACAGTTTGTAAGCCTTTCAATTACTACCTAAAAGTGAACTGCACTTGACACTTAAATTGTATACCATAATAGGTTTATAACACTTCCCGTTTTTGTTACACAATAAAAATATAAACTACATATACTTATGTAGAATGAATAAGCGCACTTATAACTTCTTAGAATTACGCACTTTCTTGAATTTTTGCATGCTTTGCTTGGATGTATTTCTCCACAATTTGTAAACTTTTGATTTAAGTTGTGGCCAGCATCGCTGAGTTCACTGTTATACGAAGTTATTTAGTTTTATATGTTTAAAATGTTTATTTAACTGTGAACTTGTTTGTGGTCCAAATTAATAAATGAAAAAAAAAATTTAATAGATATTTTTTTGAATTTATTTTCTGAGTAAGACTTCTGTACCTGAGTACTAGTAGGTACTTATTCTATTAAAAATATCGAAAGAAAACACGTGCTTCGGATGGCAAGCTACGCAGTTGGTCACTATAATTTTATTATTAAAATAATATATAGGTCAATAAAGGTTATCAAATAAGTTAGTGGAACAGAAATGATGGCGACAACACGAACGTTGATGCATTAAATACCAAGTTTATTTATAGAAAAGAAACAAACCATTAAAATAAAAATAAAATCAAGTCTAAGAGATTTTCACCGTGCGGTCCCGAGAACGCTGGCTGCGTTTCCTCTCTGAATAGCTATGCTAATTCGTTGAGAAAAGAACGTTGTTTAATCTGGTTTCATGTTGTTTAGTTCGGATTTTTGCCGCTTCATTGTGCGGTCCACTAAGTTATTTCATGCGTAGAGAAGCTTCACGCTCAAACTTTAAACTGGAAACTGTAATTCCTAAAATAATTTGAAGGGTTATCTAGAGCTTGATCAAGACAAAATTTTAAATGATATTTTGGAGAGAGATGGTGTGGTGTGTTTAGTAAAACTCCAAATCATAAGATTGTAATGGAATGGAATGCTTTATTGAGTAAAATGCGAAGTTTATATACAAAATTATTTACAAGAGAAATTGTCATCAACCAATAATAAAACTTGAATTAAAATAATTTTAACCAATAACAAAACGTTAGATGTGTTTCCCCATGCAGTGACGATTGCTATCTCGCTTGGACACTGTTCCTCTCTCTGTCGCACGGTGCCGCGCGAACAAAACTGGCTGTAGCCATTTGCATCTCCCATTTTGTCAGCGGAGCGGTGGCGTGCGGGTGTGTCTGGAGAACTCGATCGGCGCGTCGCGCGTCGGCTGGAAAACGTGCATGGTTTTCCAGCCGACGCGCGATGCGCCGATCGAGGTTGGTTGACGGATTGCTGACTTGAAGAACTGCTTGCTGCTTGGGGAAGGTGCTTGTGCATGATGGTGAAGTGCTGTTCGTGGCGTTGATGCGGCGAAGAAAGCTTGCTCCACGACGAAGTTTGCACGCTATGCGTACAGTGCCAAAAGCTCTTGTCAGAGCTACTTGTACCTGTCTGTGTTTCTTTGACAAAACAGTTCTTATCAGAACTACGCTGTATCTGTGTTTCTTGATGAACGATGTGTTTACAAAAAGTTCTTCTTAGAGCTGGTAAGGTA
The DNA here is from genome assembly GCA_943193695.1 of Acrobasis suavella. Taxonomy (NCBI): domain Eukaryota; kingdom Metazoa; phylum Arthropoda; class Insecta; order Lepidoptera; family Pyralidae; genus Acrobasis; species Acrobasis suavella. The sequence goes on along the minus strand of OW971955.1, from coordinate 10,478,532 downwards.
ATCCGTGTTGGTTACTTGGTTTTGCGGATGTAACAGAGGTAAGGTAACCGGTAGGTATACTGTAGCCACAGTACTCCCCTTCAAGTGAAACGTACGGGCAATTTGACTAAACGGCCGTGACGTGTTTTCTTATTAGTCGGCTGTGACGTCACGTTGCTCGTCGAAGTAGCGGGGGTTTGCTGCGGCGAGGTAACTTCAGGTAATGTAACCGGTAGGTATACTGTAGCCACAATATCTGTTTCCTTTCAAATAATTTATTTTAAATAGGGGCAGCACTGGACCCCGAAAATTCATGTACAAAAACGTCAGAGAGGCGTCATTGTCCGGTATTGACAATCATCTGATCCTGGACTCTAGTATAATTATTTCTGAAGTGGCTACATTCCTCTCCATCCACCAGATGTGCGTGTGCTCTAAGGGCCACTTTCTCAGAATTCTTCGAAAACATGCTCAGGATTTAGTGAATATTCCCAAAGAATTGTGAAAGTTGGAACCAGATTTTGTGAAAATCAAATAAGCGAGTGGGATTTAAAGTTGGACCCTCAATCCACACATAGAGGATTGAGGGTCCACTTGTACCGGATAAACTAAGGGCTTTAAAGAAAAAGTATTTACGCCAAAATGTAAGATAATGCCAAATAAAAATTGTGGAAACAAGATATTATAGCAAAACATTGTATTATTTTCTTTGTCTCCGTTCAAAATGGACCCTCACGTGGAAAGTTGATTACGCTAATTATAACAAAACCAGTAACTTTTGGCTACTCTTTGAAATACTATATGATGGTAAATAATTTGTGAAAGCCATAACAGATCACGATATCACGTTGGTTAAAAATTATCACCTTGTGAAAATTCGGACCCTCAATCCTCCACTTTTTTAATTTAGTTTTATTTCGCTTAACGAATGATAACTAAGAAAAATACAAAATTATCTCCTATTGTAGAACAATGTGCAACAAATTGATATTATTGGTTAATAATAATAATTACGTTAAAGCTACAAATTTAAATACATACTGAAATTGACTATTAATGTATGTGGGTAGGGTGACAGACAATAATTATAAAAATAAAACTTGATTTTCTTATACAATAAAAGATGTTTAATTACCCAAGGGTACTGTATTTTTTGTCTGTCTGGAAGAGATCGCTCTAAGCGATAAGACCGCCCATTGTATCTATGTATTTTAAATTGTAAAACTTCATTTTATGTTATTTTTTTTTGTATTTATGCTTTTCATTCATTATAGTCTTGACGTACATGGTTTAAACAAAATTTTATGACTAATTTGCTACAGATATAAACAAATCGTAACCATTCTATTTAACTTTTATGACAAAGCTGTAGGAAGTGAGTTTTGGCAGTTGATATAAATATAGTTCTTGAAAACCTTTGGCCCCGACCCGACCAGCCTACACAGAAGCTGAGAGAAGCCATTTTGGTGGCATATTTTGTTTTGTAAGTGTATTTTTATTGTTGTTAATTTCCAAATAAAGTTTTTTAATTCCCATTTTCTAGTTCGCGTCTCAAAATACGTTCGTTTTTCGCCAAAGACTTAAATCAAAAACAACATTGAAAATGGAATTTTATGCCACGTTCAAGTTTATATTTCCATAATGCTTGTGTTTAAATACTTGAAGTTCCCAAAAGAGATGCCATTGGTTCTACCTCTTCTGACGTCTTTTTTAACCGACTTCTAAAAAGGAGGGGGTTATCAAATCTTCGTGATCTTTTTTTATGTACGTTCACCGACTATTCGAAGTTGCCTGGACAGATTTCGTTTGCCATTATACAAAATATTATATTAATTAAATATTGAAGGTACTTACATAAAATCTATATTGTGACAAAAAATATTTAAAAACATGTTTTAAAATTTTAATTACTGGTCCTAGGTCCTGGACGTAGCCCAGGGGGGCGGTCATGACCCCCCCCCCCTTGGATCCGCCCTTGTAAATAAGTCGGTTAATTAATGCTTGTAAAAAACCTCTTTTGAGAACGGTATTGCCACTTTGCAGGCATTCTAGATTGTATAATAATTTCTTTGATTTCCACTAATTGATCCGTGGATTGAGACGTACAGTGGCAACATTGGCAGCCGCCCAGCTGTGATTTGTAAACGTAAACAGTGGCTAATCAAAGTCAATCAAAGATTTATATCTTTTGATCCTCGATACTGAAAGTGTTGGCGGTTTGATGTAACGAAGTGTTGTTTATTTTTGTGCTTAATTCTTTATTTGTTTATTGTGATAAAAACGATATGAACCAATCACAATTATCACATATTACAATTATTAGATATGCATACATGCAAATTAGACTATTATTATTACCTAAGAAAAAATCTATATAAAATAAATATATGTCAAAAAAACAATTACTTATTCTGACGACCTCCTTGGCGTAGTGGTCACCATGCTTGTCTGCCACCCAAAGGTCCCGGGTTCGATCCCCGATCAGGGCAAGTTGGAAAATGGCCTTTTTCAAATTGTCCTGGGTCTTGGATGTTTATCTATATTATGTATTTGTTATAAAATATAGTATCGTTGAGCTAGTATCCCATAACACAAGTCTCGAACTTACTTTGGGGCTAGCTTAATCAGTGTAACTTGTCGCTAAAAAAAAAACCTTGTGTCAAATAACAAACATGTCCGTCCGTACTTAATGTCACTTATTCATCGTCATCAATATATCACCACTATTGGTATTATACGGTTATACCGTTGGTCACACAAACTTTCACTATAAATCAATACAGCCTTTACAACAATGGATGACCAGTTGCCAAAATTAAAATCAAAATCAGTGTTGGCGCGACGGCTTTAGTAATATAATATAACCTAATACTCGTATAACCGACAGCTACTCAGAGACTGCTTCCATAGTCCAGTGATCTAGGCGTTCGCCGGAGGTCATGGCAAGGAGATTACAGGCGTGAATTACCTGATTATCCGAAAAGATGATTCCGTGTTTCGGAAGGCATGTTTAAACTGTGTTCCGAAAGCCATCTAGCGTTTGCAATAAACCTATCCAAGGATTGGTTCTGGTCCACCCTTTGGGTTGGAGGTAAGGCAGCAGTCGCTCTGTGTAAAAACCAGTAACCTCGTCAAATCACCTAGGTTAGGTAGCGGACCCCGGGCTCTGAAGCGTTACCGCTGACGATGCAACCGGGAATACGGGCGAATGATGACGGCGACTCAGAGTAAGTTCCGAGTGGTTTTCGGCCTAGAATAGGAACACTTTCCGTCTTATTATAAAACCTAGACTAACTTTGTTACTAGGTTTAATCCATTATCCGGCCAATCAAGTTGACATCTACTAGTAATATCTCACCTATCAATGTCAACTTTATTTTGAGTTTAACTCTTTCTGTGGAAGTGACTAGGATTAAGCACAAACATAATATATCATCTGTATTCCCAAGGAGGGTCGACGTCAGGCAAGATCATTTTTTCGTTTTTTTTTCTCCACTTCTCACGGTTATTCGGCATCCTTGGGTAACATTGACATGTTTATTATCTAGCGAGTTATTAGGATCTTTATAGGAGAAGAGAACGAGACTACGAGTAAGATGACAAGTCTAAAAGTGATGTTGGAAAGCTGAAATATTACGAAAAATACTCTAAAAAACATTTAATGTTCTAAGAAAAAACATCTAGTAACACAAAAACATATTGACATCGAATGTTACGTAAAAGTGCGCGTTTCACCGGCCATTAATATGTGACGTTCGAATTTTATAAAAAGACGCGGGAAGTGGGGCACGCGTAGTGCGGGACAGATCTTTAAAAATATTTTTCGATATTTTATCGATGTTTTTCAAACAAAATTAAATGATTGATTTATGTGCGTAATAAGTAGTTTTTTGTATTTTGTAAAGTCTTATTAGTATACTAAGAATAAAATAAATTTTGTAGTTTTGTGACGTCGCTCAGTTAAAAGTATGAATTTATTTGTAACAAGTACTTAACTACACTGAATTTTCTGGGGTGCAGTGCTGCCCCCATGTGAAATAAATTATCTGAAAGGGAACGGAGATGTCATTTAAAATTTTGTCTTGATCAGACTCTAGATAATCCCATAAACTATTTAATAAACTACTGTTTATATTTTAAAGTGAGAATGTGAAGCTTTTATACGCACATTAGCCAAAAGTGGGCGTTTTTCGCTAAGTCGCCTTCTACGACATTCCCGGAAAGACGTGAAGTTGTCCTATTCTACTCTGCCGGAAATTAGATTTTTATAAATACGGTGACTAGAAACATACCATAAAACTTACCTATTCGAGGTAGTACTTAGCTTTTTAATAATAGCAATAAAATAAATAATTAACTGGCACTAATGTGTCTGGCTGAAGTAAATTATTTTTACTATAAATACAATGTCTTTTAAGCTGGCTGGAAGAATATAAATACAAAAAAAATAATAATTACTTAAAAAAATGTTTTATTTTTTCAAGAAACATTCAGGACTTAATATTTTCAGAAACTTTCGCTGACCGAGGTTAATGCGGCGAAATCCATTAGGTCACATTGGATTTAAAGCCGTCGAGACACCGATCAGCACTTATAAGCTGTCACCAATTACTCTAATTACTGGGTGTTTATCCCTTCTTTTATGTTAAAATGAAAAAACATTCAAATTATAGTTAAATGTTTTTAATTAATGTGCTAATGTGTTTGTAGGTATGTGCGTGTAATCTTGATTGTTTACAACAATTTTTACTACAAATTTAATTACTACAATATAAAGGTAAATATGGACGGTTTTGTTTATGTAAATATCTTTTAATGCCTTATTTTAATATTTCTCTGTGCGTTTGATCGCGCTTATCTCAGAAACGGCGTAACAAACTCGAGTGCGAATTTCATTACTGTATTGTGGTAAGCTTCACTTAAAATTTAATGGTTGTGTACATCAATCAGTTCAAAAATAAAAAAATCAACGTACCTAATTGTTCGATAACAATGCTATAAACTCCAGGCGGGTGAAGTCAAGGGCTATTACAGCTAGTTAGTTGTAAGAGTTTCTTTTAAGTGAGTATTAGATTATATAACGTCTAAAAAATATACTGAAACTAGTTTGGGTGAATTCAGTCCATAATAATGAACAACTTTACCTAAGAAACATATGTCGAAATATGAAAAATAATTTTTGTCTTTCCATACAAACTCGGATCAGCTGATATGTGTTCCTTGGGGAAAGTTGTTCATTATCATGGACTGAATTCATCCTTAAATTTGTTTCAGTATATTTTTAGATCTATACAATATGTAACAAAAACCCTGTCCGATCCTTGTTGTAGGAGCAACTCTGGATGACGGATGACTGCCATCTAGCGACAGCAGTTCAATCATCATCAACGACTTCACGAGCCTTCCAAAGCACGGATTTTCTTTACAAAAAGTGGGTGTACCTAGATGAAAATAAAAAGTGGGTGTAGATGAAAATGACCGTACGTGATTCAGGACTAGTGATGCCGAAAAACCGATAGTTTTACAATCGATAGTTTCAATGTAGTGTTTCAGAGGAATACTATTGATAACCAACAATAATATCGATAGTATTGATAGTTTATTCGTCATCAGGATCAATAGTATCGATATACTATGGAAAGTATCGGTTTTATTTAAAATAACACTTCCAATACTTTATCGATCGAGTCTATTGAAAGTGGACTATCGAGCGGCAACAGTAGTTAGGACTGTTACTCTTAAAAGCGACACGACATACGTGAGTAGCTACGTGATTGCGTTGCAGTGTCAAACAACATTAAGCGCTACGAAATGATAATAAAGTCTAATTTGCTTTTGAAATAGGATGGCACTTTGGGACGACTGTCGTATCATTTTATGGAGGTCCAGAATTTCGTCGTCTGTGCCATTGTTGGTCACCAAAACGAACCCAAAAGGTTCCCAAAGCGGCAGAAAGAATACAAAAAAATGATATAATAAATACCTGGCACGGGAAATATCCAGCGCATTTTCGCGTTCCTTGTCGAATAGCTTCAGCTGGACGCGGCCATCTCTCGGACAAGGCAATGCTATGACATCGAGTGATACTGCGGTCAGAGAAACACATGTACAACACATATATTGGGTGTAATTGTACCGCCGACTTGTGTGTGCGACTTGGATAAAACTTAGCCCTAGGGATGTGAAAATAACGATTATGAAAAAGAGTTATTTCTACCCGATTTTTTCTTAAGAAAAAAAAAACGATTTTATAATCCAAAAAAAAAAAGATTTTGGATTTTTTTATGCCTAATGTCACATCCCTACTCAGCCCGTCATAAATGAACAACGTTTCGTGCGTGACCAATGCTGGTAACTCGAAAGAAAATTCTAATTTTCAAGACAACTGAACACTTGAGAAATCAAGTCAATTTTTTTTCCCAATGATTACAGTCTCTCTTTTTTGTAAATACTATCACGTATATATTATTACCTACATCTTTATCCGTAAGAGGGACAGAGAATTTTGGGTCTTGCAGTTCTAAGCAGACATAGTCCAAGGCTGCAAAACCCAAACACTTAGCGTGCGTGACGGCAGGCGAAAAGGTGGAAACCGAAAGCAAAATAGTGATGTGTTGCTAGCCGCATCGTATTTTCGCCCATTCCCTCGATCGGCTTTTTCGATCTGCGCGGGAATAGAAGCCGCTGGTACATTCAATGTTTTTATTATCAAGAATTTCGCTTATCGAGTCTGTTAAAGCTTACGCTGGTGTCAGATTCCTGGAGCTGCCTAAAGGCATCTGACGTAGCTCAATGACTATCATCTAGTGACAATAGTCATAATAACAGGTTTTCCTTCACTGACAGATGCACAACAGTGCCAGAGAGAGAAAAGTTGTTCATATTGACGGGTAGGAATAACCCCTTTAAGTATATGTCGACCGTACATTAACACCCGGTTAGGCGCTGGCCGTCTTTTTACAAAATATGGACTAAGTTAAGTACTTGGTTTAAACTTTAAATCATTATCTACCCGAAAGAAAGATTTTGAAAAAGTGATATATTGATTTGATAGATGTGAACATGTTTTGGTTTGATCATGATTTAAAGCAAGTAATAAATTAGTCCACGATTTGTAAAAGTGCATTTACACTGATGTTATTCTTTGTGGAGACACATTTAGCAACATGAAACTTGAGTTACTATTTGAAATTTAAGTTTGAATAGAGAAAATGATTCGTTTTTTATGATTTTCTGAATGATAACTTAAATTTCAAATTAATTAAATTATCATGTTGATCATAACTGTGGATGCACCGATAGCAAGACGGGAAGGATACAGTTAGATAGCTATCAGGTCGGGTCTATCAGAATTGTTGCGTTTTCTCATAAACCTTAATAGGATAACTGATCTGCAACACCTAGGTGTTGCAAACCAGTTGTTCAAAATTAAATTATCAAGAACATAACCAAATGATGATTTTGATCCATTAACTTAGATTACGTAACAATAATTTCTATACCCTTTTAAAGATCACAACTCTGATCCATGAATCAGTACTGTACAAAAAGAAACAGCACCATTGTTACATAAAATATCGACATCTTTATCGACCTATTCCAAACACTACATTTTTAGAAACAATAAAAATAATTTGTCAGAATATACATATGGCGGGAAATGACGTGATCCGCAGTGGTCCGCTTCTTTTATCACCTGCATAAAAGTATAGACAAAAACAAGACGCATTAAAAATATATCTGTCTCAATTCATTTGATCTTTTCGTAATTTCACCGCGTGTTCCAGGGTTATAAAAAATATATATAATAGCTTTTACGTAAAAGTAATACATTAGAAAATCGTTTTAATCTAGCTCGGTTCATGGATAGCTATGTCATTATTAACATAAATAGGTTACGTCTTTTACTTAATAATATATATTTTTTTGATAACAAAATAGGATTTTCTTGGAAATAAACATTATTAACTTCTGAAATAAGATACAAAATACATTTGTAAGACTTGGTACGTAACGTAGACGTACCGTAGGGCAGTACAGCCCTCGCTGCGCGCACATTATTGATTTTACGAATCCAGTGCCGAGTTTCGCATTATATTTTACTGTTTACGAATATTATGTCAAATATTTCCACATTTAATGACACGAAACTCATTTATTAACTTAAATTATTAAAAAATTGATGAATTAATAAAGTGTTTCGTACAAAATTGACACTATTTTTTTTTGGCAGAGAGCGTGAAATTTTATTAAAAAAAAAAGAAATAAATTTTTTTGATGGGGTAAAAATAATACTGGCACATAATAAAAAATAAAGCACCTCAAATATGATTTCTTACCGGCCAGTACTACTAGGGCTGCAAGCAAGACATAGATTAAACACTATTTTTTTTGTAGGTTTCGTTATAAACACACTTCAAGCATAATTTGATAGAATAAGTTTATTTTATGTGTTTTATAATAGCGTTTTCCGAAAATGGAACGGTTTTGAGCCCATTGTATGCGGCACGTATTAAACGGGGCACCGCGCGTTTATGCGACTGACAATGTTGCCAGGATAGTGACAAGAAAAGCCCTGGGAAAATTTGGATAATTTTTTCAATAATTAGGGTAAAAATTCAGTTACTAAACACATTTAAGTGTATAATTTAAAAAATTGAATATACCTGCTAGGTATCTACTTTCACGTATTACATAGCCATTACTTGGAAATCCTGCCAAATTAGAGATCTCTGTAATCCTGAATGTAAGAACTTTATAAGTAATTGTGCTTTTGGTGTCAATATCATAACTTTAAATGTATTACTTACTTTGTGGTTAAACTTTAAATTAAAATCGAAATTAAATTTCGATTCGGTGAAATTGGATTAGAAATACTTTTATTTACATATTCCCATGTATTTTTGTATTCATAACATTCCCTAGCACATGTATGAATTTTTCTTTCTGGCAACACATTTAAACCAGCATTGGCTGTTCACTGCCGCTATGCGGAGATGTTAAAACGCGAATAATTATGTTTTATAAACAATTAATTGTATATATCACCGATAACAAAGATAATTACCAAATCAGTGAAATTAAATAACAACAAACTCCTTTAAAGATTCGTAGAGTTAAAATTTACAATCGCAAATCTTTGCTATGAAAAATCTGCAGGCGCATAACAAACGCATGAATCTAAACTAGCTCTTACATCATCGTTTTAAAGATGACTTTCGTTTGTCGTGATTTAATTACACGAGTAGGAGAAGCAAAAAAACATGCCGTTCAAGGGTTGTTTTAATAACACGACTCAGACAGCTCTTGTGGCTGGTCTAATTTGGAACGGGGAGGCCGGGGTTGCTTTTATTCATGCACACTTTGATGCACACCTTTGTTTGTCATGTTTGTCATATGTTTTTAAATAGTGTCAGAATTGTGTCTGAACATCATTTGTTTTCGTGCGAATTCGCTATTTTCCAATATATTATTCTTTTGTTTCCAACCACTCAAGTCAGACACAGTTTTTTCTAAACGTCAAAACAATAATTTTCTACGGGATAAGTATGTTATTTTAAAATAGACTGATGACGTCACAGCTTCTTGGAGTCAAACAGCGCTCTTAATTTAAGTTTTTCTGCAATAATAAATCTAAATTCAGGTTTATTATGCATATGATCATGACAAGTGACATTACTGTGACTTTTTATTTTCCGTTTTTACCCTTCGGGTACGGAACCCTAAAAAGTTAATGAACACAAGAGGAAAAAAAATGTCTGTATGTATGTCCACGCTAATCTTCGAAACGCAACTGGACAGATATTTACGCGGTTTTCAATAAAATAGCAACATTTAGGCTTTGTTTCATTGAAATCTTAGGTATATCAGGAAAAAAGATGACATTTTAAATTTCACGCGAACGAATTTGCGGGCACTGGCTAGAATGTAAATATGTCATCTTTTATTTAAATCTTCCTGAAAGGCCGGCAATGCTTCTGTTACACCCCTGGTGTTGCAGTTGTCCATGGGCAGCGGTGATCACTTACCATCAGGTGACCCGCTTGTTCGTTTGCCGCCCTATGACATTAAAAAAGAATACCAATTCTTCTTTTTTGAAGGTCGATGGTTTTTTTTTAAGCTTTATATTTGATCAGCATAGTAGAGGGCCACTTCAACAGCTTTATCGTTAGCCTCAATTAGATTATCCAGGGTGCAGGTCGTAAGGCACCCGTACCCAATTATTTTACTTACCTCGGTCAAAAATAAATTATTGGGTACTGTCAAGAAAATAAAACATCAAAAAATAATGTCACTCGTCATTGTACATATCCATTTTCAACGGATTTTAGATTTATTATTGCAGAAAAATTGATATTAAAAGCGCTATTTGACTCAAAGAAACTATGACGTCATTAGTCTATTTTTCATACAAGTCCCATAGCAAATGTTTGTTTTGACGTTTAGATAAAAGTGTCTGTTTTGAGTTGTTGGAAACGTCGAATTATAAATTAACGTTTTTTTTTATTTATTTATTTAGGTACGTAAAACGGGTTACAATCATTAACACTAATAGAAATACATACAACATTAAAAGACTAGACTGAAGCCCAAAACATACGCACACAGCGAGATCACAAATACACCAAACGTAAACATAATAATAATTATAAAACATTAAATCAAGTTACAATAATAATAATACATATAAATAAATTATAAAATTACTAGTATACCTACATATACCTACTAAATATAAAATATAAAATAAAAAAATTAGCTGCGTATATAAAAAAAAAACTGATATAAATAATGAGGAATTTGGGACTAGTGCACCAGACTGACTACCGTCAGTCATTTGCCAAAGCTTGAACCAAAGATGTCGAGTTCATCATTCTTAGCGAGGTCGTTATACAGTCCACACATACGAGTAATAGGATTATAATATGACGTGTTGTTCCTATGCACTGCTAGACGGAAGACTCGGGGATTACGTGTTACAAAATATCCATTTATGAAACAGTATCGGCGACTCTTTACGTGCCTACCGAAGCACGGAGTAGCTCGATAATATTTTTTAAGGCGTGGTCACCCATCCAAAACTAGCGGACAGCCAACACGCTTTCAGCGATACCTCATTTTTCAAGGTATCATGGTCTTTGAATATACGAGGGTACAGACGAACATACCATCAGATACAGAACATCTATTTTTTATATACACCTGGAAGGGAAGTACCCGTAATAAATCGAACCACGGGCTGTACTAGATCACTATAGTATAATGAAATTAAAATAACAGTGAACATACAACAAAAAAAAACGACGGGTTGCACTCCGGGAGTACAGGCAGAAGTGAAAACGTGAATATTAACGTTGTGCATTTTTGATATTTTGAAATGGTTAGGGAATAATTTTGCACGAATTGCTTTAATTATCAGTATAAAAAAACTATTATTTATGAATGCAATATTTATTTATTGCGCTATAGTACACACTTACATTAATTAAACACTTTATATACACCAATTTTACGAATACACAGCAGTGTGGCCACTACACGTCGAGCCATTAGCTGTCACTGTCACCATCCATGGATGCGCGTGGCACGCTGACATAAACACACACGAACATTCGCGCAAGCGCCCTGCGCCGCCTAAACGAAACAGCAGGCGCAGGCATACATTTTCGCCGCGCCGTAGAAAGAGAGGGCGATACTTCCTCTCCTACGCCGCGCCGGCTGTCTACTCTCCATCCGTCTTACGAATTTTCGATCAGGGTCCTGACGCCCCTGACGCGAGTTTAACATTTTTTACCCATTACAAAAAAGTGTACAACGCCGCTAAAGAAGTTTTCACTTCAAAAATTCGACAATCTCATACAAATTGGCGGCTGTACAGCTTTTGTATGGAAATGCCATTTTTTGTTTTTGTTTTTTGACAGTTATTTTAATTTCATTGTTCTATAATGAGCTATAGCCCGTGGTTCGATTTATTACGGGTATGTCCCTTCCACGTTGAAAAGGGACAAATCACACTGATTGAGCTATCCCCAAAGTAAGTTCGAGACTTGTGTTATGGGATACTAACTCAACGATACTATATTTTATAACAAATACATATTTAGATAAACATCCAAGGCCCAGGACAATTGGAAAAAGGCCATTTTCCAACTTACCCTGACCGGGGATCGAATTCGGAACCACTGGGTGGCGGACTATTATGGTGACCACTACGCCACGGAGGTCGTCAAATTATCTATAAATTACGTCACCAGAATTTCATGAGTTTTTCACTTCCCCCTGTACCGATTACCGATTTTTTGATTTAGTAAAAAAAAACAAGCATTTTTGTGTTTTTTACCATGGATTTTGCATTGTGACGTCACGAATCTTATGACCTCTCCCACATCTTATCACACAATGTCACACTTCATTGACCCCCTCCCTCCTCTGGCATGACGAATGGAAAAATATTTTCAGCCCTTCGGTTAGATTATTAAAAGCATTGTACACGTATTTTGTCTTTTCTCTGAGAAACAAGAAATGACAAAGATACAGCTACGAACCAGGCGCGGTCCGAAGGGGGGGGACAGGGGACATGACTAAGGTCAAATTGAAAAATCTCAAAAAATCTTAAAAAAATCCCAAAATCTAAGGTCAAATTGAAAAATCTCAAAACTTTGCCAAATAATAAAAGGAAATTTCTAGCTATCCCCTAACAGCGATAAATTTATAGTTTGCTGACATCTAGTGGTGTTTTTACGCAATAATGTTTATTTTATTCCAGATACCAATTTTTTATTAGTGTAGTGAGAGACCCCCTCCAAAATTTCAAGCTGCGGCCGCGCCTGCTACGAACTTACGTACGCTAGTACGACTCATCTCTGTGTTATAATCGTACGTACCTGCAATTTTTACATAGAGGTGACGTCGCAAGCCCCCACTCCGGAACTTTGATGCTTCGTATCTTTGTGGATTTTGACTTTTTAGCAAAAAAAGACGTGTGGCACTCGGGGGCTGCCGCGGTAAAGCTATTGCGTAGCATTTTTTATCGACTTATGCAATTATATTTTTTTATTTATGCAGTATTTTTTTTCTTTAATATTAATTCAAGTTTTTTCTTTGATATTAATTCAAGTTACTCTTTTTAAGCGTGGTGACCGATAAGAAATAAATTTTTTGTCTTTTATTGAATAAATGAGAAATTAATATAGTTTAAAATATTTTTATTATCTTACAATACATGTAGATTATTCAGGATTTTTTATTATTAGCAATTGCAGCTAGTCTCAGAGTTGGGCAAAATTGGCCATTTTTTTTCAATTTAGAGCATAGAGATTCTTTATAAGAGACCACAGGGACCCCAAATATCTATTTTCAAGGCAATCGGTCCAGAAACAAAAGAGTCCAAAATAGCGGCTACCTTTTTCAAATTAGAGCATAGATTCATTATAAGAGACCACAAGGACCCCCAGATATCGATTTTAAAGGCAATCGGTTCAGAAACAAAAATGATCAAAATGGTGGCTACCTTTTGCAAATTCGAGCATAGATTCATTATAAAAGACCACAGGAACCCCAAGATATCGAAATATCATTGTCACCCCTGCGAAACACATAACCCTCCTTTTGGCTGCGCAGTAGTCCGGTAAAAAGATCAAGTGACTGGGATTGAAAGAAAACACGAAATAATATGAACAATTTTATTATTCAATGAATAATACTTGTAAATGTACAAGTGAAATAATCACTCTACAATATATCTACAGACTCACATTTGTCGTCAGATCACCACTCTAGCTGAAAGTCGACTTTACAACAAAGTATTTCCTGCAATTGGGTATTTTTCTAGGTCAAAAATAATTTATTACGTAGTGTTATAAAAATAAATCTTTACAAAATAATGTCACTTGTCTTGAACACATCCATTTTAACGTGATTTTAGATTTATTATTGCAGGAAAACTGATAATAAGTGCGCTATTTGACTCCAAGAAACTGTGACGTCATCTCCTTGTATTTCATACAAAATCCATTGAAAACGTTTGTTTTGACGTTTAGAAAAAAGTATCTGATTTGACTTGTTGGAAAAAAGCGGATTCTGATAGTCAATTATCCGTCTTATTAAAAACCCCAGACTAACTTTGTTACAATGCGACACAAATAAGTTGAACAAAAATGGCGGACTTCAAAGCATTTTTGTACAAATGCCTGAAACGTAAATTGAACCAAAATGGCAGTCGTCGGCGCTTTACTGGTACATGCGCCAATAACCGCCATTTTGATTCAACCTCATTAATTTCATTCATTTTGGTTGCTGGCAATTTGTACAAAAATGCTTTGAAGTCCGCCATTTTTGTTCAACTTATTTGCGTTGCAATGTACTACGTTTTAACCATTATCCGACCAAATCAAGTTGACATCTAGTAATATTGTGATATTACTATCTCAACTGTCAATGTCAACTTCATTTTGGGGGGGTAATGGTAAAATAAGGTTCTGACACGCTTTGATAGAGCGAGATAGTCTTATGGAGATTTCTAAAAAAAGAAAAAGAAAAGAGGGCCTTTTGTCTCTATCACCGACCGAACATTTTTTCATGGTCAGGTTATAGGCACACTTCAAATTGCATATATTTAAAGTGTGCCTATAACCTGACCATGAAAAAAAATATACGTAGAATCATTAATATGTCTTTCTCTTACCTCTGGACGCTCGGTGGCAAATCTACACTACTTGTATTTTCTAAATCTTATAAAAATTTGGTAACAAAATTAGTCTGGGTTTTATAATAAGACGGTATAAGTATATAAGTAATAGTAGGAGAGTACAGAAGAATCACTCTTGGATAGGAAATTCGCTAAATAAAACTAAGTGACAGCGTACTAAAGTCCCATGTAGTTTGAACGCAGCGCATGACTTTCGATTTGTTAGCCAAACGTGTGATATACGAGCCAAAATGCACCTTACATCTGCGAAGTCGGGTCGTTGGATTCCCTCTAATATGGTTGAGTTTAACGATGGCTGATCCGTGCGTCAACTCGTGAACGGGTGCTGCCGGGAGGGACTGGTCAGCTCGGCTTCGCTTTTTTTGACTACTTAATATTTTTTATAACGCAAATTATGTTTGTTTACTTGTTCGCAAGCATTACATGTTATAATGTGTCAACATTGTATTATATTATAAGTATTTATTAATTAAAAGATAATAATAATATGCCAAAGCTCTTCTGGCGATTAGGCGACCAATACTGTGAAAATGAGTTTCTTTCGGCGTTTCTTCTCAGCAGTGGTCGTTACGAAGCGCTGGTATCGGTAGCTTTTCTTTAAAAATAAATTAAATTTTAATATACTTTACACGTAACGTAAATTATACTTATTGACGTGTAAAGTGCCTGTAAAGGTCTAATTACTGAATAAACATTTGAATCTTTGAATCTATAGCCTAAAGTGTATTTTCGAGTGTCATAATAAAATCCTCTCTGCTGCGTTTCTGTCTGAACTGACCCTTAGAGGGTTTAGCTTCATACCTAAACTGCGAAGTGCACCAGGCCTGATTTGATTACGGTCGGTGATCCATTGTTTTTGTTTCGTTTTTTGATTGAGTGATTCATAAAGTATATTTATTACATTGGGGCCGTCCATTAATCATGTGATTTTTTTCCAAATTTTTAACCTCCTCTAGTTAAATGGAGGGAGGATTATTTTGCGATAATTCGTGTTTTTTTTTTTTTAATTTTGAAATTTCTTACGTATAACTTGCTGTCAAAATTCAAGTTTTTTCTTTTCGTTTGAATCTTGGTGGCCAACATTATTCACACCGTGGCCACTTACACACACTAAAAACAAACAATAATTATCATATTTTATGCTGCCGAAAACACTGTTTAATGTCGTTTTTGAAGCAAGAGATTTTATTAAATAAACTTTGATTTGGTTGCATTTCACTTTGCACTTTTATGTATACATTGATGTAAAGTCAAAATTCATTAACCCTTGAAAGTACTATCAAGTTACAACTTTTCTAATCAAATTGAAAAATATCACTCAATTACAGCGAACGCGAATACTATGGAAGAGTTTAAAACATTAGTATAGTATAGTTCGCCGTACGGTAACCTCTTCTTTTGTGAAACTTTTGAAAATACCGCACATTTATATAAAACATCTCACAAAATATACTGAAACTATTGAATTCAGTTTATAATACCGAACAACTTTCCCCAAGGAACATATAGCGAAATATGAAAAATAATTTTTACTTTCCGTACAAATTCAGATTTAAATTTTTTTAATCAACTTTTTGTCAGGAAAAAACCATTTTTCATATTTCACCATTAAAATAGTTTCAGTAGGTATGGTAGATCTTGTTTATTTCTTAGAAGTTGATAATTTATTATTACATTAGTCATACTAATGATTTTTAGTAGATTTGAAAAATCGTACGAATAATTCCTTGAAAAGTTTGAAACCATCTAGAGGTCTGTTACGAACCTTAAAGCTATTGCATTGCGATCCAGTTTACTCCCTGTTAGTCGCGGACAAAGACCGAAGTCCAGCCATTTTTAGGTTTGACCGGGTAAACTCCAGTTTGACCGGTCAAACCCGGATTTCAAGAAATTGATGTTTGATATTTTGATTAAAAGTAGATATGTTGCATCAAGATATTAAAACTTGATTGAACAAACATTTATTTTTTTCTGGAAATGTTAACAGGAGAGTGTTAATGTTTTAGTTCGACTGAACTTGTAAAATAAGCCCATTGACATTTTGGGTATGTTTTAAGTCCATTGCTGGAGAGAAGCCTCCGTGAAAATTTTAAACGGCCTGCATTCAGCGTTTTTGTGCAATCTTGCTCAGGTCGTCCGACCACCTAATAAATGGGTGAACTTCGCTGCACTTGCATTCTTTATTAATATTATTGTTAGGGTTGTTTGTTGTTTTTCTAACCGTCCACCCTGATAATTAAAAATCGGATTTTCTAAATCAGTAATATATAATGGGTACGCTATCAATTTAAGAAGAGCAGACTTTTATACGTTCTCGACAAAAAACAATGCCGGAATGTTAGTTTTTTATGAATACAATACACGCTGCGTATAAATACGCAGCGTACGCCCTTAAACTGAATCGCAATGAATAGCCACAGTCTGACACTCAGTATCTTATGTGCTCGAAATATTTGTCTAGAGAAAACGTATGTACTTAACTACAGTTACTTTAGGTCCCGTAACGTCAACTATAGCAAACAAGCGTGTACAATAACTCTTACATTTAATGTAAATTACATTTAGTTTACACAAAAATAGATGCATTTAACACAAGTTATTTTAATAAGTCACTTATACACTATTATTTTTAATTCATTTCAAATATTGCAAGAGGTGATTCAGTCTATCATTTTGAACTACTTTTCCCAATAACTGTATATCTAAATACGAAAACGAATATTACACGTCCATAGTAACCAGATCACTTGGCTACTTATTATAACCTATTTTTTTTCGTATAACTACATCATAGGGAAAAGTTATTCAAAATGCTTCATCACCCTTTTAAATATTTGTTCCTACTGAATTAAAAATAGCCTTGTTATTTGCGTTTAGGAGCTTTTCCACAGAAGGCACAAAACAAGCCATATCGTTTAAATAGTTTCGGCTTTTTTTTCTTCTTTGGCGTCCTTAGGTGACCAATGATGCCAATTCATTATGAAATAATCTTTGGAAAAGAAAATACAGCTGAGGATGTCACTTGGAACGCACTATGATGAGTAGTAAGGGAAGGTAATCACCGAATACTAATAGCACTTTTGGTCGACTGGAAGAAATCCCCTTACAGGATAAGTCCGCCGTTGTATGTTTACATTTCAGATTTGTGCCTGTGTTCTTCCTTATGAACAATACAGCTTTATAAACAAACAAACAAGTGCTGATAGTATTCGGCGAGAGATTTAATACTACTAAATCTCGCCGAATCATTTCCATGAAAAATGTCACACTATCTCAGCGTGATTAATGTATGTAAACGGGTTTCAGCACGAGCATTTTTTGATGCGTCTAACGTTTTGAATAAGAGTTACACCTTTCATAGTCGCAGACAAAAAGATGCAACTCCTTTTCGAAACGTTAAGACGCAACGGAAAGGTTCGTGCTAAGTCCCATTTATATACATTTATCATATGTTCAAAGCATGATAGTTTAAATTTTATCTCACCGTGTTTTCGTTGCAGAAAGTTAGTTCTAAGAGCATAATGCCTTCGGTGGAAAAACACCGTTAATTGTTTTGGTTAAGACACCTTTGTAGAAATAATTTGCTAGGAAAGTTAAAGTAACACTCTCACAAACTATATTAAGAAGATATGTTAAACACAAGATACTGAGCTGTACCATACTTATACATATAATATAACAAACAATATAGCATTCGACAACTAAACATTTACAATAATTATTGCATTGACATGACTTAGATTGTCGCTCATGTATTCAATCGGTTTTTAAATTTTTTAAGATATGCGCGCGAACTAATACAAATAGTAACATACATACATATGTGCTCCTTAATGGGGCAGACACAGCATTTAAAGTGGCCTTTGAGCCTAGCGGCCTTGAGCCCTATCTGCTTAGAACAGCAAAACAAAATTATCTGTCTGCCTCACTAAATTAAAATACCTGATAAATAACCTAAATTACAGTAAATCTTGCTGAATTGTATTTACAATCTGCATACATGAATATTTGCCGAATGCTATATATCCGTACATTTTAGAGGTGCAATTTTGGTAATAAAGTTCATTTGTTGAATTGGTGTACAGCCTGCCGGCGCGTCACAAAGGCCGCGCCTTTGAAAAAGCCGGTCCCGCTTTGTCGACATTGGCGGGTCCGGTTAAAATTGTTTTATTATAAATTCAATGCCCTTTACTTAAATTAAGCAACATCTCATCATGTTTGAATGGGAAATTTGTTTTATATACTTATTAAAATATTTTGAATCAAATTCATTTTCGAAATTTTTTTGTAACCAAAGCCCGAAGTTCCATGGCTCTAAGTTTGCCCGGTCAAAGTACAATTTCATGAAGTTTAATTCTAAATTAGTACACAAGTATCAAGGAATCTGGTTTTGGCAGGTAAATGCAATGTGGCAATGGTACTTCGGGCTTTGTCTACAAATATAAATGTGGACAAAGTAGCTTTGACCGTTTTTGGATAATTGCACCTCTCTTAAAGCCTCAATAACCTTTTACCCTTATACATTCTATCATCACAGAACAGCCAATCAGAAATAGAAAAATAAAAATAAAGTATAAAACCGGCAACACCGTAGATAGTCTTGCCATACTACATAAATTATGTAAATTCAGTTGCCACATACATTTAAGCGAAGAAATTTTGTTTTGATATAACAGGTATGTTCATGTTGATTTATTAAAAAAAAAACACTGAACTATATTCCCATTTTATAGTTCTTTACTTAAATATCAAACTAAAGCAAAAAGCAAAATTTTGCAAACTGGAATAAAATATTGATCGACACCGTCTTTGTAATTTCATAAAAAGGAGTTGATATAATTTTTCAAAACTAAACACCGACTTCAACTACACAACTGATTTTCATACAATTTCTATGGGACCACCTTACAATCCTTTCTAAACAAATGAAACGGTATACTTATAAGTTTCTAAAAAGAATTTTCCAAATTGGTCCAGGAATCTTCGAGTAATCATAAAAAACATATATTAAAAAACATATGTATGCCCTTTTTCCAAATTGGTCAAGGAATCTTCGAGTAATCATAAAAAAACATACATTACAAAAAAAATATATATATATGCCCTTTTATTGTTATTTTACTCATGCAAAGAGGAATTTGTGTGCTACTGCGCATTGCTGATAGTTTTTAAATGAAGATGTACGTTTCAGTGTAGCATGCTATGGGCTTGGCCATGACTCATTTAATTATGATTATTGTAATAGATGTGGATTGGTGGCCCGATTTATTACAGTCTACTTCTCCTGGACGGTAAGCCCTGTTGGGCACAGGATAACTGTGCGGGCTAGAGAGTGCGTTAACCGAGGTGTGGTTTGGGCGCTGCCCTTACCGTCTTATTTTCAATGTCTCTTTCTATATTCCGTCATATACATTCGAATTGATAACCTCCTCTTTTTTAAGTCGGTTAAAATAGAATAATTTTAATATAACATCATCTCCATGAACACACCATTACAATCTGAACGATAAATACCAAACAGTCTTATTTTAAAGCATTTCTCTAAATAAAAAATAGCATTTATATCTATTGGTGAAATGCTGTGTCGAAACAGATATCACTAGCGACCCGACCCGGCTTTGCCTGACATTCTATGAATTGTAAAACATACATACATAGAGCTTTGTTTATAGACATATTGTTTTCTTATTTCCTGTTTATGTAAACTATATAAATATTCAAACAAAGGAATGAAATAATGTTAAAGTAGGTAGTAGTGTTAGGTGACGCAAGCCTAATGCGTGGTAAAGATATAGAATACTTGTATGGTGGATGAATTCACAGAGTAGAAAAGCGATAGCTCAGTTGGAAGAGCAAAGTTGTATAAAGACCAGGTCGTAGGTTCAAAGTGACAGTTTTCTTATTTTACCTCATTATTTCGTTTGAGTTTAGTACTGAATCTAGTACATAACTTGAAACTCTAAGATATATACTCAGATATATACCACTGAAATGGTTAAAATGTTTAACCTAATAGTGTTTTTAAAGCAAAGCCGAGTCGCTAAAATTCTAATGAAAGAAGATTACATTGGAAAATCACTTCACCAGGCAGAGGTACAAAAGAGACCAATTCAAATTGGATCTTACGGCTTTGGAATAAAATTCAAAACCAATTAATATTATACCTACAATGCCTGGCTATATCTTATTCGACACAACAATAGAACATCGACTACCCACCCATTATTAACCACTAAATTGCTTAACTCCGATTCAACAACAGAAACCTACGGCTAAATTTTTATTAATATTTTACTTAATAAGGCTTTTTTAACTACAGGCGACATTTTTCGTAAAATTCGTACATTGCCCGCTCAGAAATGTTTATGACATTCGCGCGTATGACTTTTTAAATGAGCAGACTAAATTAGTCCAAGTTGTAAACGCTGTTTTATAGTAATTCGTGATTATTCAATGTCAAACAAATTTCATAATTTAAAAGATCTGTCTTTATCCATAATCATACTTTAAAAGTTTAGTTTGAAAGTAAAGCCAACTTGCCCGAAGATTTTTTTCTGCTTTCCAAAAGGATAATTTCATAAATTATCTGAAAGACATTTTGATTTATTACAAAATTTTTAAAATTGTACAGTAAATATCAACAATTACCTATAAATCAGTACTACAATTTGCATTCAAAATCAAAAATATTCTGCTCACCATTTTCTCGCGAATTTTTTTTAAATGCTTCCTGGCGGGACCGTTTGCTCGCTTCAACTTTAGTGTACACGCTTCAGTTTTACTACTATCTGTGAAAAAAAAGGTTAATATTAATAAGTTTTTTAAAGTGACGCCTAATAACTTATCAAAACAGATATAATAAGTTCAAATTCGTTAAGGTTTCGTCGTTTAATTACAGATTTCCTATCGCCACCTGACAGCTCCATCATCAGATCAGCTCTATGTCATCATAATATTGCATTGTCACGCGATATGTGTATTTAATCGGAAACCGGGAAGTGGTTCAAATTTTACTTGAGAGATTTGATATTACAGACAGACAATGGGACAAGTGAAACTGAACAAGTTTATTTAAAAAATCAAATTAAATAACCCCCCAATGAAAATATTAAGAACGCCATCTAGTGATAAATAGCCGAACTACTAACTAGTCTCATAGAGGATTTTAAAAACTAGTATTATAGGGCCATCTATATTTTTTTAGGGAATGCCCCGACTGTCAAGCTGTAACCCCCAATAACTTTCAAGCGATTGAACCGATTTTCTTTAAACATAGCTAAGAACCACCGAAATCAGTCCATCCGTTCGAGCGCTACAGACAGACACACAACCGACTAATAGACATTAGTGTCAAACTTATGACATCGCTCTTTTTCGTAGGGGGTTGAAAAAACACATTTAAATCGGCTTATTAGTTTTGGTGCTACAATGCCACAGACAGACACCCAGACACGTCAAACTTATGATGCTCTTTTTCATCGGTTGTTAAACCGTACGTTTTAAAAGAAACTTTTTACCACGTACGACCGAACTGTGGAATCAACTTCCTGAAGCAGTGTTCCCGGACCGATACGACATTGGAACCTTCAAAAAACGAGTCTATATTCCTGCGTTTCAGTTCAGAATGTCCAATTTTCATAATGTCCAGCGGTTTCAGAATGTCCAACTCTCAGAATGTTTAACTCTCAAAATGTCTTACTCTCACAATGTCCAAGTCTCAAAATGTCCAAGTCTCAAAATGTCCAACCCTCAAAATGTCCCACTCTCAAAATGTCCAATTCTGAAAATATTAAATCCACAGGAATTTGCTGACTAGCGCATATTTTTTTTCTAACAAGGTATATTGTTTTTAACATACCATACTACAAAACACTAATCCCAATACATTACCAATATTTTTATTTACATAGACTTGTAATAAAAAATGATTCACTTGTATTTTTTGTCAAACAAGATACAGATACATTATCAGGTCTTTATCCCTAACGGGGAAGACAGAGCCTAGAGCCGTAAGACCCAAAGCCCTCTTTCTGAAAGGCCGGCAACGCTTTACACCCCTGGTGTTGCAGTTGTCCATGGGCAGCGGTGATCACTTATCAGGTGACCCGCTTGTTCGTTTGCCGCCCTATAACATAAAAAAGCCCTGCTGATGATGATGATGATGATGGTGGTGTCCCTCACCCTGGTCCTCATATGATGTTGCAGCAGCGGCAGTACCTTGGGCGCGCGGCGCCGGCGGCGGGCGGCGTCACCGGCGCGAAGTACGCGTGCACCTTTATGTGCGGCAGGTGCCCCTACACAACAACATTTACCCCTTTATTCATAAAAATATACGAGCGTTTGCTAAATATGTTTTGTCTCGTTCTTTCAATGTCCAATATTGCAAAGAGGGAAAGGGACAAAACGCGTTTTATCCGAATTAAAACATATGATGAAAAATTTCGCCACGAGTGGGATTTAATTTATCATCACATGTTTTAATTTGGATAATGATCCGAGCATTGTAATGCTGTTAAAAAAAGAAAGACTAATAATTTAAAACGTGTTTTAGCTAAAATGGGTTTAGTAAATGGTATTTATTTTTTATGAATATGAGGATTAGAATATACAAATAGTGTAGATTTGCCACCGAGCGTCCAGGGGTAAGAGAAAGAGATATTAATGATACTACGTATATTTTTTTCATGGTCGGGTTATAGGCACACTTTAAGTATATGCAATTTGTAGTGTGCGTATAACCTGACCATGGAAACATGTCCGGTCGGTGATAAAGACAAAACACGGCACTCTTCTTTTTTTCTTCTTTTAGAAATCTCAATAAGACTATCTCGCTCTATCGAAGCGTGTCAGGCCCATGCACAACAACAATAAATACTTTTTTGTTTTTTACAATTATTTTACGGCTCTGGATACTAGTATTTTAGAGCCCATCTTTATTATTTCTCTTCTTTATTCCTAACCCTAGCTATACAATCAAAGTTTAGTCCTTGATTGCTTCAAGGGAGCTTCTGGCGACAAATCTGTACGAGCCCACTGGTTTTATAGCTGGTTGAGTGGCGGACGGCGCCTAAAGACGCCCACCACAATCCGCAAATAAATATCACTACAGCCGCACTATGACTGTCCACTTTAAACGATTTACATATTATCCATGAGCTTAAGCATTTATAACACTAAACTACACCAATTTCATAATGTAAAGTCCACTAGAATCAATTTGCAAAACAATTTAAAGCAAACTCCCACTGAAGCCCTTGACTTCCCGCCAAAAACTCCAATAAATACTTGACAAATGTAAATTGTCAACAATATTATTCACACTCAAGAACGCCGAAGCATGAAATTTTGCACAGATGTTTCTTGAATGACGTAAGTGTGCAAAAAAAAGGGTATTTTGGAAATTTATACCCTTAGGGTTTGTAATCAGAGTTAAAAGTTTGTATGAAACTTGGTCAATTTTGAAGTTAGAAATGTAAATATGACATTATGAGCTCACGGTTCAAAACAAAGAGATACAGTATTACTATTACAAAAATATATCTAAATCTATATATCTAAAGTAAAAAAATATATCTAAATCTATATATCTAAAAAATATCTATATATCTAAAGTGAAATTAGGGGGTGAAAGTTTATATTAAAACGGAAAACGGCTAAAAACGGAAAAACAGCAATAAAATGTAAGGATTATCAAAAATTTGAGGCATATCCATGGGTTTCAGTTAGTTATTTTCTTTTATTTAATCTTTTATTGTCCATAAAGATCAAATAAAAGACAAAAAATATTACCTAATAGTAGAGTATCCATAATATCTATATTTGTAAGTCTTGGGTGAAATCTTGGAATGTTTATTCTTTTTTCACAGACGATCTTGGAAGAAATGAAAATAAGCTGAGATAATAATAAATAAAATAAACACATACGGACAAATTCGGTATTTGACTCGATTTTTTTTTTCTTATTCATATCAAAAAGTAACATGATACGAAACCGAAAACATAAATAATAATTTTACTCCGCTCAAAAATAAGCAAGTTATAAGCCTTTCAAATCCGGTGGAAGGGGAAACTGTCAAATGACAGAAAAAGGATGCACATACAGCCGCGAGACGTCACTGTCATTAGGTGCCACGCCTACGAAAGAGATAGCGAGATGTCCCCACCAAGCTCCCACTCTTATATTTAAAATGATAATTGCTGCCTCATTTAATAACCAATTTACTTTCTATTTTCGGAAAACGGCATCTTGTCAGTGTTATTTGTTATTCGTATAAAATATTGTCCAAAAACAGAACTAAATCCAATAGCCTATTACACAGATTGAGCTAGTCCCAAAGTAAGTTTAAGACTTGTCTTATATAGGATGGAAACCAAAATGTACTCACCCTTAGTTTTCGTATCGCATTCCTGGTGACCAGCTGGCAGTCGTACAGCTCGATCAGCTGCAGATTGTGGCACGACGAGAGGTGCTCCAGGGCTCCGTCCGTCACCAGGGGGCAGTTGTCGAGACCTGCATAGATAGATAGACGGACAAAACATTAATTGTTGCCGCATGCACACACATACACAAGTACATTTGCTGGGCAAATTAAAAAAAAATATTATAAGTTTAAACCACAGACATATATCAAAACTACATAAATAATAAAGACTTTTCTGAAAATACAAAAGCTTGTCCAGAAGTACATCCGGCTAATCCATGATATGTACCAAGGAGCGTGTACGCGGGTTCGATCTACAGCAGGAGTAACAGACAGGTTTGAGGTTGGAGTGGGCCTACATCAAGGGTCTGCGCTGAGCCCCTACCTGTTCGTGTTGGTGATGGATGCCTTAACATCTGGCATACAGAATGACGCTGATGTATGTTATTTGCGGACGACGTCGTACTCATTGAAGAAATGAGTAAATAAAAAATAAGGATAATAGTAAATAAGGATAATAGTAAATAAGGATAATAGTAAATAAGGATAATATTAAATAAGGATAATAGTAAATAAGGATTCAAAAGCATCGATTAGAATGCGGCAAACAGATTCTAGGCACCGAAGTCAGCGTAGCAACTGTGCTTGACTAGATCAAAACATCGGACGTTCGTTTTCGTTGTGAAGACAAGTAAGTACCTCCCTACATACCTTTAACTTTATTCGTGTGACCACAAACAAATCACTAGGTGTAAATTGTTTGTTAATGAAATAATATTACAAAAGTTATTGTGGGTGTATTTTTTTCGATTCAAAAAATCGAAATGAACCGACGAAGAAACTGATAACCATAATCGACTTAGAAAATTATAATAAATTTCACAGAGAAAATCTTTAAATTTTAAAACGATAAACATATAGGTATGTTACCTACCTACCTAACCAATAAATTGCGTTACATAAGTTAGTACCTATTACAGTTATTTTGACCTCTGTGTGTCTGTTTATGTGTGTCTGTGGCATTATAGCTCCGAATGGAAGGACCGATTTCGATATGGTTTTTATACGGAAAAGGAAGTTCCTTTGCGGTGGTTCTTAGCTATGTTTGATGAAAATCGGTTTAGCCGTTCAAAAGTCATTGGGTAACTCTTAAAGTCGGGGTTTTTAATTAACCTAGCAAATAATAAATGGCGCTACGGATATTGTTAAGGAAACAAAAAAAAATGGGCTCCCACTGTGAAGTGTCCTGTCTAATATTTATACTAACGCCCAACCCAATCCCCTTGATAACAATAGATTCCTATAAACGCTAATGATCTAGCTCACATCTCTCAAACAAAGTCTTTTGGTCAGCCGGGGCCAACCTGTCAAGAGCCCCAGAAGACTTAGGTACACTATGCGGAGAATACTTTAATAAAGATATAAAAATCTTAGTTTCAAATCGAGTCGAGTCGAGTCAAGAAAATCGCAGCGTACAGCACTATTCTTACGTTTGCCATAAAAATTAGAATTTGGCCTTGAAATCGACTAGACAGTTGGAATTGCTTATTATTACATCGCTGGTTTTGAATGCAAATGAAGTCTAGCTTGTCTAATTAGAGCCGCGATGGAAAACTAGCGTTGGACACAAAATCGCCCGCTCATGTTTTAATGAAAATAATACGGAGCTACAAAATAAATTGTTTTTTAATTAATGTCACTTTATTGGTGGTGTTTGAACAGTTAGTTACCAAATAACGAGTAATTTTTCTTTCGAAACCTGACGTCGCACGCGGAAAGAGATGGGGAGCAGACTGAACTTAGCGGCGAGCACTGGCGCCTTCAACATATCGTTTTAGCACGCGAGGTAAATACACTTTTTCCTTCTACTTGATATAGTTATGTGGTTTAAACATATTTCGCTCGATGTAATCCATTTGAACAAATTTTCTAGCTGTTTGGCATTACAACTCATACATTACTTGACTAAATTATTTCTTCTGTCTGTATGTATGTACCGGCCATTATGAATATCAACCAATTAATCACTACGGGCAATATGCATAATGCCCGGGCATTATGAATACTTACCTAGCACTGTGAGATGCTCGGCGGCACAGGGCGACAAGGACAGCTGTTTGATACCGTAGTCTGTTATTAGTTCGCAGTGAGAAAGCGTCTGAAAACAATACACATTTTCGGAATGTTTGGCAAAACCAAAAACAGGTCGTTTAGTAAAGCAATTTCAACTGAAGTTTCAACTTCGGCTGTCATGTTGTTTTGGGGGTAATTACGCGTTGCGGTTTTGAGGATTTGTCGAAAGCCCCATCCCCCGGGGTGTGATTTTGTGAGATTTTCCTCGATACCCTGCCCTACAGTAATCTCGCGTGAGATCTGTCAAAATTTATATTTTGTGTGTAAATGTGTTGGATTCATTCATAAAGACATCATTTGTTTCACATTATTAAGTCTAGTAAAGACTAGTATTTGAAATTATTCAGATCATAATTTCAAACCACAATGATTAAATTTAATAATATATTATAAGTATTTATTAATCAATAGACAATAATAATAATACGACAAAGCCCTTCTGGCGAGTAGGCGACCAATACTGTGAAAATCAGTTTCACAGTAAGCAGAGGTTGTTACGAAGCGCTGGTATCGGTAGCTTTTCTTTAAAATAAATTAAATTTTAATTTACTTTACACGTGACATAAATTATACTTATTGACGTGTAAAAGTGCCTGTAAAGGTCTAATTATTGAATAAACATTTAAATTTTAAACGTAAGCCTGGTCTTGTCTGTAAATGGATTACTCACCAGTTTCTTCAGCCGAGGGCAGCCCATGGCCAGATGCACCAGCGTCGCGTCTGTGATGAGCACACACTCCTCCAAGTCCATACGCTCCAGCAGTCTGCAACTCTGCGGAAGAAATTATCAAATTTAAGTACTTGACCGTTATTTTAAACTTTAAACGTGAGATAGACTATGCGTTTTCTGCTGTCTCTGTCTACCATATGACGACCTCCGTGGCGTAGTGGTTACCATGCTAGTCCGCCACTCGGGGGTTCGATCCCCGGTCAGGGCAAGTTGGAAAATGGCCTTTTTCATATTGTTCTGGATCTTGGATGTTTATCTATATATGTATTTATTATGAAATATAGTATCGTTGATTTAGTATCCCATAAAACAAGTTTCGAACTTTGGGGCTAGATCAGTCTTTCCCAAAGCGATAACGCCCCCTTGTGGGCGCTAGAGGCTTTAAGGGCCCAGAATAAGGTTGGGGGGCGCTGATGTGATTTAAGCAATGAGTGATTTATAATTTCAGCTATTTCATATTTTAAATTTCACTGAAATTAAATCCTCTTACTACACAACATCCATTTATTAGTTCATATTTATATCCTTTTTTATTGTACAAATATAAACTATAAATGTAATTAATATTTATTATTTTAATGCGTTGACAACGCTATTTATATCGTTAAAGGAATCAAACACTGAAAAAATTTCGTGTTTTAAAGTTTCGCAGGTGAGGTCCCCACTTCTAATACTCCTTATTATTGTAAAATTGTATTATTATTGCTATTTTTTTATTTAAATTTAACAATGTTGATTATTGTTATTTTTTATAAAAGATACTCTAACTAAGGTACTGGTGTATGTATTATTATTGCTCTCTCGTTAAGAATATAGGGAATTGAACTACAGGCAAGACAAATATGTGATTCAGGTTTTTATGGTGAAAAAAATGGGGGGCGCTACAAAATAACTGATTTTTTAAAGTGGGCGTTTGACAAAATAAGTTTGGGAACCTCTGGGCTAGATCAATCAGTGTTAAATGTCCCTACGTATTAATATTTATTTATATTTACCCTGGCCAAAGCCTGGAAGCCAGCATCAGTGAGCTGTCCACACAGCGCCAGCTCCAGCGTCTGCAGGTCGGGGCAGCGCGCGGCCAGCGCGGAGAGCGAAGCGTCCGTGAGGCTGCTGCAGCCCGACACGCACAGGCGGCGCATCGCCGGGCCCAGCTTCGATATCGACTCGTCTGTTAGGCTCTGGAAAACAAACAATGAGATTTTTGAAAAATATACATGTTTGAATTGACCTCCGTGGCGTAGTGGTCACCTGCGTCCGCCACCCAGAGGTCCCGGGTTCGATCCCCGGTCAGGGCAATTCGGAAAATGGCCTTTGTCTTGGATGTTTATCTATATATGTATTTGTTATAAAATATAGTATCGTTGAGTTAGTATCCCATAACACAAATCTCGAACTTACTTTGGGGCTAGCTCAATCAGTGTAATTTGTCCCTATATATTTATTTATTTATTTATTTTTCTGTCTGTCCGTCCGCGGTTTTACTCAGTGACTTTAAGTACTAGAAAGCTGTAGTTTGGTATAGGTATGTATATTAATTATGCGGAAGAAGTGGTAAAATAAAATATTGCAAACAATTTTTTTTTAGGGTAGCTCCCATACAAGTAAAGTCAAAAGTTAATTTTATTTTCTCGACTAACCAATCATGTGGGGTATCGTTGAATAGGTCTTTTAAAAATATTATGAGCTTGTTAACACCGTTTTTAGATTTAGGGATCCGTTTCAGAAATATTTGGTTTTAAAGTGAAAAATTTTGTTACAGTCAAGTGGGGGACACTTGACTGTAACAAAATTTTTCCCCTTCTATCTGCTAAACGGTTACATATGGACACGTGAAAAAATTCACAGCTATAGTAAATATAACGAAATTTAAAGAAAAACTGTCAGAACTATGTAGGGTTTAAAAATTAAAAAGATATAGCCGATCAACTTATAAAATGAACTCCGAAAAGGAAAATTTCATACAAATTCAATAGAAATCAATTTTTAGACGTTTTTAGTGGCATATACTATAGTGATCTAGTACAGCCCGTGGTTAGATTTATTACGGGTATGTTCCTTCCACGTTGTATAGTCGGTGAAAAGTCTAGCTATTACGGTTCACGAAAAAGGCCAAAAATACCCCTTTAAATTAAAAGCCGGCCAAGTGGAGTCTACTTGCGCACGAAGGGTCGTACCATTATAATTATGTATAAAAAATCACGTTTTCTTGTATGAGACTTAAAAATTTATTTTACTCTGTTTTTAGTGACTATGGATTACGGAGACTATGGATTTCCACTTGCTACAGTTCGCGAGGTCTAAGGTGAGCTTTGCATTTGTGTGAGTGCACATAGATAGTGTAGGTGTGATGTCGGCGCATGCGCATTTCGTCCGTCGCGCGACGCATCTCCGCCGCGCACCTTTCATACTTGACCTCTTGTACTGGTAGCAGAGTGATATTTAATTCTCAATATTTTATATATTTTTTTATATTTGAATTTTATTAATAACTAGCTTTTACATGCAGCTTCGCCCACGTAGATTACACAAATTAGGTTGTTTTTTTTTTTTTTGCAATTTATTAAAATCCAATAAATGGATTATTATTTTTTACTAACCACTAATTCAAAAATATCATGTGTCTCGATTCAAAATTGACGAAGATTCATACAAACTGCCAACCCCTATTTCACCCTCTTAGGGATGGAATTTCCAAAATCCTACTCACAATCTACCTTCCTGCAAAATTCATCTTCATTGGCTAAGTAGTTTTTCGAGATTTAGTGATGAGTTTTTTCGTTTTTCGTGTGTGTAAGTGGCCAACACTGGTGTCAGATTTTTCAGGCTGCCTAAAGGCATCTGACATAGCTTGACGACTGCCAAACAATGATGACAGCCGGGACCAACGGCTTTTACGTGCCTTCCGAAGCACGGAACTCGTGATGAGTGAATGAGTGATTTTCGCTTTTATATATATAGATAGATAGATTGATCTCTGACTTCTCAGACACACTTACATATGAACACATACTAATCAGTCATATATATCACAGGTGGCCTTTATTTAATTATACTTTATTTTTAAACCTCTCCTCTCCTACTTATGTACCTACCTAAAACATAATAAAATTTCTTTTTAAGAGTTTTTTGTCAGACCCTACTTTTGGTGATCACTCACACAAATGTAAAGCTCACCTTAGACCTCGCGAACTGTACGATCCTTGCAAAACTCTTTTGTTTCGTCAACACTCATTACTCTTTTCATAGTTCATTCATTTTCATTTAAGCTCTCCGGTTATAGGTACTTCTTAATTATACAGAAATTTGAATTACGGATATGGGTAGAGGAATTTATTTACTATACATTTTTTATCCAAAACCAATTCAAAGATTCAAATGTTTATTCAGTAATTAGACCAAAAACACGTCAATAAGTATAATTTATGTTACGTGTAAAGTATATTAAAATTTAATTTATTTTTAAAGAAAAGCTACCGATTCCAGCGCTTCGTAACGACCACTGCTGAGAAGAAACGCCGAAAGAAACTCATTTTCACAGTATTGGTCGCCTACTCGCCAGAAGGGCTTTGTCATATTATTATAATTGTCTTTTAATTAATAAATACTTATAATATAATACAATGTTGACACATTATAACATGTAATGCTTGCGAGCAAGTAAACAAACATAAATTGCAATGATAAGTCAACGTGTATACTCACATCGCAGCCCTGCACGTTGAGGACTTCCAGGTTGGGGCAGTACGTCGCCAGACACGAGACAGCTCGGTCGTTTACGTTCTTGCAGCCTGGAACAAAAAAAAAACACATATAATTTGTTCAGAAATAAGTTTTTTCAAAAAAAAAAAACAGATTTATCAGAAATAAAAAAAACTGCAAACTGCTGTTTGAACTCGTGTGGAGAGGATTTCATACAATGCCAAAGATTTTCCATAGGTGAAGTGAAGATTTTCCAGATTGAGTTTATAACTTTTTTTTCAATTGATATTATATATCCTAGACATCATGCATTAAATGATATTATCAAGCGAGCGATGGTAAGTGCTAACATTCCATGCGTTTTGGAACCTCCAGGCTTAAGTCGTAGTGATGGGAAACGGCCAGACGGTTTACCTTAATACCTTGGCAGAGAGGTAGGTGCTTAATATGGGATGCTACATGTGTAAGTACTTTTGCTGCTACACACTTAAAAGACACCATTAAAACAGCCAGATCAGCGGCTGATAACGCAGCTAAGATGAAACATAGTAAATATGGGTGTTTAAAAGCTGCGTATTTATTCGTTCCAGTAGCATTTGAGACCACGAGCGCTTGGGGATCGGAGACAAGGGAATTTATAAAAGAATTGGGCAATCGTGTTGCAGAAAGGTTAAACGATATTCGCTCGGCATCGTATTTGGCCCAAAGGCTTTCTATAGCCATTCAAAGGGGTAATGCCGCGAGCATTATGGGGACCTTTGGGCCGGGTACGAACCGCGGGGGTTTGTTTGACTGATTTGTAATACCTACCTACTTATTTGACGAAGCATGTTGCGGATTTATTTCTGTAAACTTTTGACGAAGCATGTTGCGGATATACTTTTGTCATTTTTTTTTAAAGAATTTCATTTAATATAAATAAATCTATTGATATTTTATTTTATTTAAATGAGATACACATAACATATTGTCACCAAAGTAAAACATTATATACATTTATGTTTAAACATAATAGCACGGCTACAATTCAAAACATGTGCATACATTAAGTTTAAGTATTAAAACAGTAGAGAACTTAGTTTAAAAAAAAAAATTTGGGAAGTAAATTGCTGCCAAAGTGTTAAAACATATAAAAGTAGTCAGTAGTGAAACATATAAAAAAGTTAGTAAGTACATATAAAAGTTTAGAAATGGAGAAGTCGATAGCAACCTCTCCATAAACACTACCAAGAAAGTCACAGTGCAATTTTACACAGTGACACGACCAATAGCACAGTACAAGTAACAATAAACAGTCAGATATCTAAAATCTGACGAATTTTGTTTTTAAAGGAGTACAAAGTGACTCCAAGAATATCAATGGATAGAATTCTTATGTTATTTTTCCTGTAATCTACAAGCAATAAACTATATTTTGTATTTTTTTCCAAATTTTAAGGCTTAATAGTTTCGTAGATTATGAGCAATGGTCAATTTTCGTTCTTTCATAAATAAAATCAAAACTATTTATTTTACAATAAGAACAAAAATATATCTGAGATCATCATAACGAGCCCTTTCATTTGATATATGACACAGTAAGGCTTGCAAAAGAGTTTTTTTTTATTTCTTAATTTGTCCTTAGAGATTGAACCATATTAAAAAAAAAATGTTTACTTTGCACGTCTATGTTTGGGTCATAGGGTTACACCATCGTACAAAATTTTACCTGATTTAGTTCGGAGAAAATTGGCTGTGACAGACGGACGGACAGACATACGCACGAGTGATCCTATAAGGGTCCCTTTTTTTATTATTTTACGGAACCCTAAAAAATTGGCTGGCTGTAAGTCGGTTTACGGACAATAATGTTACGTGACAACGTCATGATAGATGCGTAACAAGCCGAACGCTCAGGCCGACCGTGCCTCTCTATCGCTCGCCCCGCGCTCTCGCTCGCACGCTCGACTCAGGCGGAACGTGACAACTTTTCGTGCGTGCAGCCGGCGTTCATCGATTTATAACAAGTTATCACAACAAATGGTAAACAAATAATAGATGGCAGTACGAGTATCTATTCGTATCGGTAGTTCCGCTACGCATCACTAGCTGGCGTTTTTGACATTCGTTTTTTTTTCAATTTGTCTAGAAAATAAACTTGTTTATAGATAATGGTACGGAACTATTTCTTCGGTTTTATTTCTTGAATCTTGTGACTCTTTCTGCCACGTTAGGCACGGAGACAACATTAATTTACCTCTGCATATGAAGCTTCTGAGTTTGGGACAGCCCCTGGCCAACGCTTCGACGCCATTTTCTGTGATCGACTGACACCAGGACACATTCACGTGTGTCAGCATCTGCAAACAAAATATCATTTACCGGTAAATATAACTTAAGACGAAGTGGTAGCTAAAGTGGCGCCTTTGAAATTATTACTAATAGTCCGTCTAGTTTTAAAACTGTTTAAAAAAGTGGCCACTTTTGGCGAAAAACAGTTTTAAAACTAGACAGACTACCAATATTCCTTTCAAAGGTTATTCATAAAATAGTTTAAAGGTCTTTCTAGACATTGATACAAATAATTTTTTTATATTATCACCATACTTATTTTTAAACAATTTATTTCAAATGAGGGCGCCACTTTAGCTACCACTTCGTCTTAAGGTTGAACTAGTCGATACTTTTTCTATACAAATTTCGGAGGGGATTTCCTACACTGTTTGACATTGTACATGTACTAGGTACAAGGATCGGACAGGGTTTTTGTTACATATTGTATATATTTGAAGAAAGTTCTTCAATATCATGCCCTTAAAATAGTTTAAGTATTGTAACGTAAGTACTCGTTACTTAAAAATTATATAAAAAATAAATAAATAATTAAACCTAAATATCAAAATAATAACTTAACTTAAACCTAAAAATAACTTAAAACTATAAATAACAATAAAATAATATACATACCTAAATCCCAAACTAAAATTAAACCTTAACTTATTATTGTACAAGTTTCATTCTGTTGACTGTACCGAGTTGGCGTTCTATTGTCCTCACAATCGGCTCCCATTGGTCCTCACCCATCGTATGATCCATTACGTCATCGATCAGGCGATCGCGCTGCGACCGGCGCCCGCGGCCCGCGCTCCCCGAGGCGGCCCGAGCCTCAGCCAGCCTGAATGTCGGCAATCATAAAAACATCTCGTAGCGAGCGGCACGTATTGCGCGCTCCGCGTCGGGTTTGGTTACTTACGTCATAAACGTCTTCAAAGTACCTATACCTAAGTCTCTCGATGAGCATTGCTTAATTTAATTAGAAGTTTCATTGAAATCATCGTACTTGTGAAATACGTGGACACCAGTGTTGGCCACTTACACACACGAAAAACAACTAAACAAACGTGGATTTAAACCCCTAATTGGGTAAGTGTTGAACAGATATCAGTCAGTAGCTTAGCTGTAGTTTGTAAGTGTAGATTAAGTGTGTATTTTGCAAGCTAATTCACCACTATGTATCACTCATCTCTTACTGGCTGTCAATGGAAAGAAAGCATCTGATCATACCTGCCAAGCTGATTTTGCATCTCACAAAAATAATAATCATATTGTGTCACTTATCACTTTCATCCTTTATGTTTGGGCTTTTCATCTCATAATCACAAATCATTGTAACTCGCTGTCTGCTAAAACAAAACCGCTCTGATTGCCACTGACACTGCACCTTCTACACATTTGGTACTTCCGATAGCTTATCGCCGCCAGCCATCAGTGTTGCCAATCAGAGTGGGATCTGGGATACATTCCTTACCCGTACTATTATTTATAGGGTTCAAGATTTGGGGCATTCTGCTCCCACGATCGACATCACGCACCGAGCTACCGCCCGTCGTAGATTCTTCGTCGCACGGGGCTACGCTGACCTACCCCCGGAATACCTACTCGCTGAGCTGCCGACCACCAGGAGCTGCTATCACCGTCCGCACCCGGGAAGTACCACCGTTAGCGAACAAAGTGAAAAAGTGCAAACAGACGGGCCTTCCGCCCACGACCTTTCTTTAAATTTTAAATAAATTTCTAGTCGAAGCCTTTCGTTTTCTTTTAAAACCCGGCTCTGCGACAGTATACTTTGTAGACTAGACGTTGATATCTATTGCACATAACGTACTCACCGGACATCCATCTGAGAGTGCCTTCAGCGATATATCTGTTATGCTCGGACACGAGTCTAGGTTTATCCTGAAAGGAAAAAAAAAATGTAGAAAACCACTAGATATTATTTTTTAAACTAAAAAGCGACTTTGATAATATTTCTATGAGACCACCTGACAAGTATACCGTTGGAAAAAAAAATAGCTACTTCGACCCTTAGCTACTTCTTTCCATAGAAAGAAACACAAAAAAAAATTTCGACATTTCCATACTAGTGTGCAGGCGCTCGGGCTATTTGTATGGTAATGTCGATTTTTTTTTTGTTATTAGGTTGTTATTTGAATCTCATTATACAATAGTGATGTAGTATATAGTGATGTAGCCCGTGGTTTGATTTATTACGGGTATGTCCCTACCACATTGTCATATAAAACATATTTTACAAATTTTATGCAATGTAGATAGGACATACCCGTAATAAATCAAACAACAGGCTTTTCTAGATCACTATAGTAAAATGAAACTAAAATAACTGTCAAAAAACTAAAAAAAAAATGGCACTTCCATACAAAAGTGTGCAAGCCAGGCAACTTTTATGGGAATGACGAATTTTTTTTTGTTTCTTTACTGCTATTTTTATTTCATTATAGTAGAGAAATCTAGTATTCCCCTTGGTTCGATTTATTACGGGTATGTCCCTTGCACATTGTATGTCAAATTTATACTATTTTGCATTCCATACAAACTCTGATCAGCTGATCGGTCGGATCGGAAAATGCTGCAGTATGTGTTGTTACCGCTTCTTCTGCACTAGCGCTTTGGAAGCGGCAGTAAACTTAGCTGTATAACCATTTGACGTAAAAAATGTGCAACAGAACAAAGAGACGATTATTTTAAGAGATATTATAAATATCCTGTATCAATAAAAATATATTTGAATTTGATTATTATCTTAAAGACAACATATCTGGCTTGAGCTTGCCGCGGGTCCCCTTTAAAGGTTTTTATATTCACAAATGTCATAATTTGGTACATAAGGTACATACTAAATCTACAACTTGAGTTGACATTATTTTAAAATCTCTACATTAAAAAAAATATTTAAATTATGACATAACAAACAATGTATTCCTTGTCCAGATATCAACTTTAAATATTAATTTCATTGTGAGTTGACGTCCTTGGAGAAAATGCTGCAGTGCAGTTTGTTAC
This sequence comes from Acrobasis suavella, assembly GCA_943193695.1. Taxonomy (NCBI): domain Eukaryota; kingdom Metazoa; phylum Arthropoda; class Insecta; order Lepidoptera; family Pyralidae; genus Acrobasis; species Acrobasis suavella. The sequence continues at coordinate 10,441,523 of OW971955.1, read as the reverse complement.
CGCTTCTTCTGCACTAGCGCTTTGGAGGCGGCAGTAAACTTAGCACTAAGTAACTTTTTGACGTCAAAAATTGTGCAACAAAACAAAGTGACGATTATTAAGATATATTATACATATCTTATGATAATCTATATATATAAAAGAAGAAACTGAATGACTGATTGACTGACTGACATATCAACGCACAGCCCAAACCGCTGGGTCTAAAGACTCCAAATTTGGCATATAGGTTCTTTATGAGGTCTAGGGGTGCACTATGAAAGGAAATTCATCCCCTAACGGGGTGTAATGGGGGTCCAAAGTTTTTATGGAGAAACCATTTTATTAGAAACTTCGCAAAAGTATTCCCGGCTCTAAATAAGTAATACCTACATATTTCAGGATTTTACAAAATTTATCCCCTAAGGGGGTGAAACGGGGGTTCAAAGTTTGTATGGAGAAAAAAGATTAGTTTGACCATTTTATTCAAAACTTCGCAAAAGTACTCCCGGCGGTAAATAAATGAATACTTTTTTTTTAGGATTTTTCAAAATTCATCCCCTAAGGGGGTGAAACGGTCCAAAGTCTGTATAGGCAAACAAGATTAGTTTGACCATTTTGAAGCTATCCGTCGCTCTTTTTCGGTCTAGCAAATGACCGGAACGGGAAGGAAAACGGGAACGGGAACAGGGCACAGAGCACAGGGAACAGGGAACAGGGAGAGCCCTATAAGAACCATTTTCGACATAGACATAGACATGGATTCAAAGATTCAAATTCAAAGATTCAAATGTTTATTCAGTAATTAGACCTTTACAGGCACTTTTACACGTCAATAAGTATAATTTATGTTACGTGTAAAGTATATTAAAATTTAATTTATTTTTTAAAGAAAAGCTACCGATACCAGCGGTTCGTAACGACCACTGCTGAGAAGAAACGCCGAAAGAAATTCATTTTCACAGTATTGGTCGCCTACTCGCCAGAAGGGCTTTGTCATATTATTATAATTGTCTTTTAATTAATAAATACTTATAATATAATACAATGTTGACACATTATAACATGTTATGCTTGCGAACAAGTAAACTAACATAAATTGCGTAATAAAAAATATTAAGTAGTCAAAAAAAGCGAAGCCGAGCTGACCAGTCCCTCCCGGCAGCACCCGTTCACGAGTTGACGCACGGATCAGCCATCGTTAAACTCAACCATATTAGAGGGAATCCAACGACCCGACCAGCGACGCCACCACCTGGCTGCTTTGGCACGTAGGTTTTTTATGAGGTCTAGGAGTACACTAAGAGAGGATTTTTTCAAAACTCGGGTCAAACGTTCAAAAGGGGGTCAAACGGGCGTCCAAAGTTTGTATGGAGTGACAAGATTAGTTAGACTATTTTATTTGAAACTTCGCAAGAATACTTCTGACGGTAAATGAGTAAGTATGTATTTCAGGATTTTTCTAAATTCAACCTCTAAGGAAGTGAAATGGGGGTCCGAAGTTTGTATGGAGAAACAACATTAATTTATCCATTTTGAAGTGTTCCGTCGTTCTCTCTCGGTCTAGCAAATTACGGGAATGGGAACGGGAAGAAAACGGGAGGGGGAGCGGGAAAGTCAGGTTCGCCGGGTCTGCTAGGCCTTTAAATCCCTACGTTATAATAAAATATGTTATATTTTTTAAGTATTTAAACATTTTAACATAATAATTCATATGTTATCACAACATAACGTAAAAAACCAATTAAAAATTCTATTAGAACCATTCCCGACTTCTACGCGGACGAAGCCGCGTTAAAGCTAATAAAAGTATATTTGAATTTTAATTGGGTATTTTCATAGGTCAAAAATAATTTATTACGTAGTGTTATGAAAATAAAACTTCACAAAATAATGTCACTTGTCTTTGAACACATCCATTTTAACGTGATTTTAGATTTATTATTGCAGAAAAACTGATAATAAGAGCGCTATTTGACTCCAAGAAACTATGACGTCATTAGTCTATATTTCATACAAATCCCGTAAAAAATGTTTTTTTTTGACGTTTAGATTCAAAGATTTAAAGATTCAGATTCAACGATTCAAAGATTCAAAGATTCAAATGTATATTCAGTAATAAGACCTTTACAGGCACTTTTACACGTCAATAAGTATAATTTATGTTACGTGTAAAGTATATTAAAATTTAATTTATTTTTAAGGAAAAGCTACCGATACCAGCGCTTCGTAACGACCACTGCTGAGAAGAAACGCCGAAAGAAAGTCATTTTCACAGTATTGGTCGCCTACTCGCCAGAAGGGCTTTGTCATATTATTATTATTGTCTTTTAATAAATAAATACTTATAATATAATACAATGTTGACACATTATAACATGTAATGCTTGCGAACAAGTAAACAAACATAAATTGCGTAATAAAAAATTAAAAATATTAAGTAGTCAAAAAAGCGAAGCCGAGCTGACCAGTCTCTCCCGGCAGCACCCGTTTACGAGTTGACGCACGGATCAAAGATCTTTCGAGAAAAGTATCTGATTTGACTTGTTGGAAAAAAAGCGATTATGTTCAACTTGTATGGGTGGCAAAAAAATCATATTTCGTATTTCGGTATATGTTCCTTGGGGAAAGTTGTTCACATTCAACTGAATTCACCTTAAAACAGTTTCAGTACATTTCGTAACACCCTGTGTAAACTTGCCTCTGCAGTTTGCTGCACCTCCTGCCCAGAGCTTGGCACGTCTGATCTGTTATTTTCTTACATTTGTTCAGGTTCAGGTCTTCAATGTTGGGGCAGGACTGAAAATAACACAAATAGGTTATAAAAAAAAATACACCAAAATTGTTTGAGGGACGTAACAAAACAATTCAATTCAATTCAATTCAAATATATCTTTATTATCACAGGATATTTATAATATCTCTTAATAATCGTCACTTTGTTTTATTGCACAATAATTGTTGACGTCAAAACGTTACTTAGAGCTAAGTTTACTGCCGCCTCCAAAGCGCTAGTGCAGAAGAAGCGGTAACAAACTGCACTGCAGCATTTTCTCCAAGAACGTCAACTCACAATGAAATTAATATTTATAGTTGATATGTGGACAGATAATACCTAAATTGTTTGTTGTCATAATTTAAATTAATTTTTTTAATGTCGAAATTTTGAAATAATGTCAAATCAAGTTGTAAATTCAGTATGTACTTAATGTACCAGATTATGACCATTTCTGAGTATACAAACCTTTAAGAGGGACCCGCGCCAAGCTCAAGCCAGACTTTGTTGTCTTTAAGATAGTCATCGGTCCTATAATAAGCCTTCTCACAGAGTACCTTCTTTACATAAGCTTTAAACTTTTTGTCAGGCATTAAAACATTATTAATGATAAAAACATACATACAAAGGCGCCATATCTATACTCCAGCCCCAGATCTAGGGGGAGAAGCCAGCCGGGGCCTAGGCCCCGGGCGGCGAAGTCAGAGGGGCGGCAAAATCGAATGTCGCATGTCCCATGCTATCGATACGGAAGAGGGCGGCGTTTGGTTACTTTTGAAAAAGTATAAAAGTTGTTTACTACTCAAAAATGTCGGTCTGAATCTTATCTGACCATTACTGTCTACACCCCCTCTCTACCCCACCTCATTTTCTCGTACTATTTTGGTACTAGTAATCAAGTAGGCGGCAAAACGAAGCAGGGGGCAAAACGAGCAAACAAACGAATATTCACAAATTTTGCCCCGCCTCAAATAAATTCTAGATCCGGCACTGCTATGCTCAGACACCCCGTGAAAACTTTCATCGACTGGGCCCATAACCTGTTTACTAAGTTAACAGTTTCAACTCACCTACTAAACTAGTCTTCATAGATTCATATGGCATAGACAATGAATCTATAAAGATCAGTTAGGAGAAGAAAGTCTTTAGGCATGCGCGAGCATAGACTATGCTTTCGCATCAATTGGACGACATTTACTAGGTCCATAACCTGTTTAACAAACAAACAGTTGGATTCTACCTATCCACCCACTTAGGACCAACCAACCAAATATTTTAGGCCTACCTGCGCCAATGACTTCATGGCTCCATCCCCTTTGCTCTCGCAACCCCTCAAAGACAGCTGCTTCAGAAACCCACACGTTCTACATGTGCACCCACATACTCGTAGGACCCATAACTTTTTTTATAAACTGGGCCCATAACCTGTTCATTAAACAAACATTTTAAGCTTACCTGAGCCAGACGTTCTACCTGTGCACCCACATAGGACCCATAACTTTTTTTATAAACTGGGCCCATAACTTTCACAAACTGGGCCCATAACTTTCACAAACTGGACCCATAACCTGTTCACCAAACAAACATTTTAAGCCTACCTGAGCCAATGACTTCATGGATCCATCCCCTATGCTCTCGCAACCCCTCAAGGACAGCTGCCTGAGAAACCCGCCGCATCTGTGCGATATGTTCTCTATGACTGGGCCCTGAAAATCAAACAAATTTATTTGCTAGGCAAATTAAAAAACCCCCGATAGTCAAGAACACCATCTAGTGGCGAGTAGCGGAACTACCGAAGTCGCATCGGTAGTTTAGCTACTCATCACTAGATGGATATCCGTAGCGCCATCTTTTATCTAATATATAAAATTCTCGTGTCACAGTTTTCGTTGCCATACTCCTCCGAAACGGCTTGACCGATTTTGATGAAATTTTTTGTGCTTATCCGGTATCTATGAGAATCGGCCAACATCTATTTTTCATCCCCCTAAATGTTAGGGGTAGTCCACACCAAAATTTTTAATTTCTATTTTTTTATGATACAACATACAAAAATACATACAATCCTCAATTTTGGCAAAACAACGTTTGCCGGGTCAGCTAGTTTGCTATAAAAAGCCCCGACTTTCAAGCGTTACCATCAATAACTTTAAAACATGGCTAAACACCACCGCAAGGGAACTTGCTTTCACGTTAAAAAAAAACACATCGAAATCAGTCCATCCATTTGAGCGCTACGATGTCACAGACAAACAGACAGGCAGACGAACCTACAGACATTAGCTTCTAACTTAAAACACTCCTCACGACCTCCGTGGCGTAGTGGTCACCATGCTATTCCGCCACCCAGAGGTCTCGGGTTCGATCCACGATCAAGACAAGTTGGAAAATGACCTTTTTCAAATTGTCCTGGGTCTAGGATGTTTATCTTTACAATATACTTTACATAGGAAAAGTTGTTCATATTAACGGTCTGAGTTGCTCCTACAAGGGTTTTTGTTATATATTGTATAATATATATATATTTGTTATAAAATATAGTATCGTTGAGTTAGTATCCCATAACACAAGTCTCGAACTTACTTTGGGGCTAGCTCAATTAGTGTTATTCGTCCCTATATATTTATTATTTATTATTTTGTCGGGGGTTAAAAAATAATACATACACACTGTCACGTTTATGTCAAACGGTATAGACAGAACCTAAGGCCGCAAGACCCAGAGGCATGAAGATAGGAACGTGAGAAAGGAACACCAAGATAGTAATCATTCAACGCCAAAGATTAACCCTCTTATTCATAAAAATTAACAACCGTTTGCTAAACCTATTTTATTTAAAACATCTTTTGTCCCTTTCCCTCTTTTTAATATTTGACATAGTAGGAACGAGACAAAACATATTTTAACTAAAAGAGGTTTAACAAAGGTTTGAAAACTATTATGAATATGGGGGATAGTATATGTATGAGAAGTTTACCGATTTGCCACCGAGCGACCGGGCGGGGGCGTAAGAGAAAGACATATTAAGGCGGCCCTTCCCGACCGCTCTGTTGTCAACGCGAGCATAGTTTGAAAATATTGTTGTTTCATCCAGGGCAATGCTAGAAAAAGAGGCAAAAAAAATAAATAAATATATATATAGGGACAAATAACACTGATTGAGCTAGCCCCAAAGTAAGTTCGAGACTTGTGTTATGGGATACTAACTCAACGATACTATATTTTATAACAAATACATATATAAATAAACATCCAAGACCCAGGACAATTTGAAAAAGGCCATTTTCTAACTTGCCCGAACAGGGATCGAACCCGGGACCTCTGGGTGGCGGACTAGCATGGTGACCACTACGCCACGGAGGTCGTTAAATTAGGAGTAATTAAGCTAGGTCGAAAAATCTGACACTAGTGAGACTCTATAAGAGAGTGACGTCATCATTTCTTACCTCGACATCGGTCTGAAACTCGAAGAGGTCTATCCTCTGCCAGTTGGAGCCGTCCAAAGCCAGGATATTCCATAGTTTCGATACCTGAAGAAAAATTAAGAAGAAATAAATTATTAGTAGAATCAGAAATGGGGAAATTAGTAGGAGAGCAAAAGTCACTGACATTTCCCAGAGTATTAGCTCGTTGAAGTGACAGTGGGCGGGACACATAGCGCGACGAACCGGTGGCCGATGGGGCGGAAAGTCCTCGAATGGTGACCACGTACTGGCAAGCGAAGCGAAGAACACCCACCCAAGAGATAGTCAAACGACCTAACCAAGGTCGCTGGAAAGCGCTGGATGCAGGGCGCTCTTGATCGGTAATTTTTACGTAGGTAGGTACTCGTACGTTATGCGGCTGAAATGATGTATGATGATAATGACACATGTGGTGTGTATTAAAATTTATTTTATTTGTGAAGTGAACACGGATCTAATTGCGGGGAAAACGTCCTCGATAAAATAATAAATAATAATAATATAATAATACATTTTTATTCAATGATAATATAAACATCATAGTCACACATTATATAAAGAATCACAAAAATAAATGTTGCCTGAGCTAGGATGAAAAACACCCTGTGTTTCAGGCGCTTAGAAGCTACACTAAACATAGACAACAAACAATTAAGAAAGTAAAACAATATAATAATAATAATATATAATAATAACTTTAATTGACTGCCTCCGTGGTCCAGTGGTCAAAGCGTTCGCGTTGTGACCCGGAGGTCATGGGTTCGATTCCCACTGGGAAGCATACTTTGTTAAAAGTTGTTTCCAGTCTGGATAGGATATTGCAGGCTTGAATCACCTGATTATCCGAAAAGAAAGATGATTCCGTGTTTCGGAAGGCACGTAAAACTGTGGGTCCCAAACGCCACCTAGCGTTTGATCATCAAACTATCCAAGGATTGGTTCCTGGTTTGCCCTTTGGGTTGTGGAGGTCAGACGGCAGTCGCTCTGTGTAAAAACCAGTACCCTCGTCAAGTCTCCTTGGTTAGGTAGCGGACCCCGGGCTCTGAAGCGTTACTGCTGAGGATGCAACCGGGAATACGCTCGGATGATGATGATGAATAATAACTTTAATTGTACTTATGTTATAACTGCTTGTAATTCTTCTGTATCTTCATACAAAATTATCAGGAGGGCTTCTTTTCTTCAATGGAAGTAAGAAGATAACCAAGCATGGCAAGCACAGTTGGGATTCCTCAAATAGCCATCGCTGTGAATACAACTTCTGTTGGGAACATGCTTAGCAGTATCGGATTAAAGGGAGGGCAACCGGGGCTACAGCCCCGGGCCTCCACAAAAGAGGGGCCCAAACAATAGAGAATTCGAAAAATAAGCAGAATTTTTTTTGACGCTAATATTTACTTTCAGACATTAATTTTTCCGATCATATTTATATATGTTTCTTAAAAACTAAAAGAATAACTTTCACAATAAATTGTTAATTTTTTTTAGAATATAATTTGCGGCCAGGGGGCTTCCACTTCTTTGCCCCGAGGCCTCCAGACCTCTACTAAATGGCCCTTGTGCGAAGATAATGAAAAAAAAAATTCTCTCACCTGAGCACACCTGCACAGGGAGACCACGTCGAGGTACGACAGTATCCGGAGTAGCAGCTCCTTAGGCAGCTTTTTGTTTATGTGGTTGTCGTCTTCGCCCGAAAACCGGGCGATCTGCAAAAAAAAACTTAATACATCACAATGTCTCTTCTAGGTTAAAGGTAAGGATTGGGCTTCATCTCTCAGCATGGAACAGTACTTTGCTGCTACCCTATCAGTCACTCAGGACCGTTAGCTAGAGCGGGAGAACGCGACGGAATTCATCAGCATCGGCATATGCGCGGGCGGCGTTTAGCTCTCACTCGCACAAAATACATACAAACAAACAAAGAACATTGAGTACATAGGTACTGCTTATTTCATAAGAAATCTCATCCAGCAGACCCAGGAGAGTATATGGTAAACAGTGCATAGGCTAATAAATTAAAAAATGGTATGCATGACAATAATTTTATTAAAATACTTTTCAGGCTCTGAAGCAACCATGGTAAGGATGCAAACAAGAATATAGTCTTCTTGAGTACCTAAACAGAGTTGTCGCATTTTTGAGCTCTTAAAAGCAGCGCTTCAAACTAGTGTGTAGATTTCCTCATGATATGTTCTTTCACCAGCATAGATAAGTTTTCCAAACTTAAACTGTGCTGCCTAAATGCATCTGGCATAGCTGACTGCTGGAACCAATGACTTAACTTTTTTTTTTAATTTATGAGCGGTAAACGAACAAGCATGTCACCTGATGGTAAGTGATCACCGCTGCCCATGGACAACTGCAACACCATGGGTGTAACATGTCTTTCTAAGCATAGAGATATTAAGACCAGGAGTTACGGTCCTAAAATATTCCAGGATATTGAATTCTCATAAAGTTGTTATCCTAAAATGTGGAATGTAGATTTTTTTTAGTTTCGCAAAATAATGAATTCTTTTATCTAGTGATAAGCATCACCATCATTAAACCTTTGGGACATGAGGTAAGATATCAAGAATGATGGCTGTGTTTTGTCCCTTGGGACATGACATAAGATATCAAGTATGCTGGCTGTGTTTTGTCTCTAAATGGCAATGTTTACTTGTTAAATAAAAACAGAGCTACTAACTTTTAATTTTCTTTTTCTCATATAAGGTAGTTTCGTGTTAGGGAAAATTTTGCACATCTAGTTTTATAGAAGTAAGTAGGCTATACAATTACTATTAATACAGTAGGTAGGTTGTCGTCAGACATATAAAAAAAAATTGTAAAAAAAATATGTCTACTTTGTTCTGCCAAAATTACAGACAGTACTTACTGTAAACTGTAAGAAGTTTATGTAGGTATTGTATTGAGTAATATTCATTAATGAATGAGTAGGTAGAAGAATATTACTTTTCAGTGTTGTGTCATGCATGTCTGGCAAAAGTACAAATCCCCATTTCCCTACATTGGGGTCACTCAAGGCCGAAAAATATACTAAATACCTACTTATAACGGTGCAAAGCGGCTATGACGAGTTGACTGGCCGTACAGAGGTCAATACACTTGCTTGACAAAGAAAATGTGACTCAATGGTCAGAATCCGTCCAACATATCGCAACGACACGATAAAAAACCTAATTAACATTAACTTTTATTTTTTATCTTTGCGTTATTTTTTTCTTATTTAAAAATAGAATTACTTTGTTTACAATTACTCGAGTATTCATGCGTCACAAAAATTCTTAAATTGTGTGCAGTTACGTTGTAATGTTATGAAATAGGAAGGTATTGAAGGCAGAATGAACAAAGGGCGCAGGCCTAGGCACTGCGCCCTGTATGCACGCTGTCAGCTGTTCAGATCAAAATGAAAACAAACAATTGACCACTGCTGGGTCGATGCTTACTTCGAATTTATTCCTTCCGGAATAGGTCATACTGGGGTACGGTGTCACCTTGGCCACAATGCAAAATTTCACTAACACTTGTGTCCTAAAATTTCCAATTGCACCGAGGAGATGCCGCGCAAATAGAAATATGGACGTCTTTGATTATTTTTCGCGAGAAGCACAAACTACGTCCTACTACCAGTTTTTTGTTGTCTCGACATTGATGCGTTCGGAACTTTAGAAAAACAACCCAAACTTGCCGTCGTCTATCATTTTTTAAAGGCTGAAAAACCACATAATTATTACAAGTCCTTACTAGTTAACAACATAAAATAATGCAAAGAATACACACTGAATTCCAATGAATCCCTAATTTCAGCTCAACTCAAAATTATCATCAATAGATAACTCAATAAAATAATTTCATACCGTTTAGTTTCCGAACGTTCCCTGTTTGACATTTTCAATTTTCCTTTACAAACTAGTGTTTTATGTGAAGGGTAGATGGCGTTAGTAGTAAAATAATTATTTCTGCTGATTTGCTAAACTTCCAATTTTGAGCAACTTCTATTGAGTTTGTGGGGCAGACAGAGTCCTTTTGGGTGACCCGTCACCGCCGTTACCGTATCGCCGTCATCGCCCCTCTTCATCTGGACCTCGCGCTTATGTATATTTATGTGGACGCCTCTAAATAGTAGGTTCATAGTAGTTAGCAAAGTATTGAAAAGATAATATGACAAAGAGAAAAGATTTAATTGTTTGTTTGTACACAATAGCTTGTTATAAAGATAATAATATTATACCAGTCCTGCTGTTTGCCTTAATTGGCGATCAGCAGCTTATGCTGAGTGGATATCACTTTCAGTGATAAAATGTTTTTTTACCAAATGTTAGTTAATAATTTAGTATTATCGCAATATTAAAGATTTACTTGTAACTTATTAAGTGTACATTATCTTATCACTTAATAAAGATTTTTCTATTCTATTCTATTCTATATCAAACAAAACATCTACCAACAAATAACTATTAACAACTATTTTCAATTGTATTGCAAACATATCCCTCTCATTTTCAAGGTGGTTAAATAGAATTGAGTGGCATGGATGCATCAAAACAGTAATGAGTATTTACATTGCACTGCGCAGTTCAAATAATATATTTATCTATGTCAATATACGTATCGTCTATTGTATGTGTATAAAATAATAATAAAATAATTAGAAGTGATATAAATATCTCTTTTTCTATTTTTTGTATGTGTAAGTGGCCAAGTGCGAGTCGGACTCTTACATGAAGGGTTCTGTACAAAACGCTAAAAACGTTATCAATTCGTCGAAATCTTTACGAAATCTATGGGCATACTTGTTAGGTGGTCCCTTATAAATATCAAAATCGGTTCTGTAGATTGGTGGTGAAACCGATTTTTAGTTTTGAAAAATTATTAAATTTTTGAAGTGAAAACTTCTTTAGCGGCGTTGTACACTTTTTGTAATGGGTAAAAAATGTTAAACTCGCGTCAGGGCGTCAGGGCGTCAGGACACGTGACCTGATCCAAAATTCGTAAGACAGCCCCGGCGCGGCGCGGCGTAGGAGAGGAAGTATCCCCCTCTCTTTCTACGGCGCGGCGAAAATGTATGCCTGCGCCTGCTGTTTCGTTCAGATGGCCCAGGGCGCTTGCGCGAATGTTCGTTTGTGTTTATGTTACAGCATGCCACACATCCATGGAAATGCACAACGTTAATATTAAAGTTTTCACTTCTGCCGGCACTCCCGGAGTGCAAACCGTCGTTTTTTTTGTTATAGCCACAGGCCACAATAATACTTTTTTTTTAATTTAGCCTGTTGGGGTGTTCCACTGCCGGACAAAGGCCTTCCCTTTTTTCCTCCACAGATCCCTGTCCATAGCAGTCTGCTGCCACTCCTTTTTGTCTTGACGCCGACATCATCAACTCCAGTTCTATTACGCAGATCACCATTATGTACCCTATCCACTCTTCGTACTCCTATTGTGCGGCGATCCGTTGCTTGCTGGCATAGTACCATAAATACATATTCGGTGAAAATTTCAAGTATCAAATAATAAATACATATTCTGTCTTCCTTATTAAGTTATTACTTAAATACCAGTACAATACCCGGCACATAAGTTGAACAAAAATGGCGGTCGTGGCTGTACGTTGTTTGTCCGTTTAGAATCACATTTCTATCCGAACTTCAGATACAAATGATTTCGGCTTTGAAGAAAGACCAAAAAATCTCTTTTAATACTTTTATCTCCAATTAAACATGCGCGGACTGCCGCCATTTTTGTTTAACTTATGTACTTACGTGCCGGGTATTGTAAGCATACATATAATAATATGGTCCCGCAAAACTTATATAAGGGTCGCCTTTAACTTTTTGCCTTTTTCTTTTTTTTATCTTTCTAAATATTTATGCTACATTTTTTTTAAGGGACAAAAAAAAAAGAAACGCAAAAGGAGTAGAAAAATAGAAAGTTTATTTAATGCTGTAATCGGTAGAATGTTTACCTTAGTAGATACCAAATCAAAAATAGTAAAAAACACTTAGGTACTACGAATTTCAGTTATCATTTTTTTAATTTTTACTTTTAACAAAAGGATCAGCCAAAGGTTTTTCGACCTTCTCGAACGGGTAATAAGGGTGAGATTGCCAGAACGAGGGCAAGGTGTAACGCGTTGTAGAGTCAAACTTATTGATATCTTCTATCTCGCTCTGTTGTAGGGCAAAGTCGAAGATATTGATGTTTTCTTTCAGTCTTTTTGGGTTAATGGTCTTTGCTACTGGCACTATGTTTCTGTCCACCTGAAACACGAAAAAAAAATTACCTAAGTGTAGACCATGAGTGAAGACCTTTACTCTAAATCTTCATTGTGAAGATACTGGAAAAATAAGCTTATTCACTTTTATCGCCAATGTTAAGAAAAAAATAATTCGTCAAAATTTATTGTTCTTTGGTCAAAATACTGGGTGTCTTTTTAACCACCTGTCCAACGGAAAGAGAATTCTGTAATTTTCAATTAAAAATATTAATCCTTCAACAACGCAAACCCATTGTTATCAATGGTTCTCTTGGTCGGATTCGGCCGTCTGGAAGTTGACAGTTTAATAAATAAGTCACGCTTGAAAATCCAAATCCAGAGCGCCATTTTTGAAGTGATGAGCCACTAAAAGAATGGTCCTTTTTACGTACAAAAACCTGTGCAAAAAACCGTTGATTGGTAACTCAGCGTTTCAAAATGCCCCTGTGGCTATTCGAAAGAATAAATATAAATAAATTAAATCTATACGGGCAAATCACGTGGATTGAGCTATCTCAAAAATACTTTTGAGACACACAGTTAAGAATCCCCTTACCCTAGACTTTCCCATACAAAGGTAGTCTACGTTTTATTTTGAAACGACATGTCGGATATGGGCGAAATTATGTCACTGCAAAGAAATTGCATATATTTAGGCATATAACTAGTTTTCACAGTTAAAATATAAACTTAAAAGAGAATATAGTGCATCATATCATATTTGACCATCAGTATGGAAAACTTCTACACCCTTATATTTTCTTTCCAGTTCAGAATTTTATTGTAGGAAACCAATTAAGACCCTAGATAATTGCAATTTCTTTAAAATTACAAATCTTTACCGAAATCAGACATGTCATTTCAAAATAAAACGTAGACTACGTTTGTATGGAAAAGTCTAGGGTAAGGGGATTCTTAAGACATGTGATAAGGGATACTAACTCAACGATATTATAACAAAGACATATACAACGTGTAACGGAAAGAGTATCAACCCGAAAGAGAGTAAACACACTAATCAATGTGAACAATAAAAAAATACATTTTGGCACAATAGGTATTTAATTTTGTATGGAGGTGAAGATTTCTTTTTACGATTTCAGGGATCGTCCTGTAGTAAAAGTTGTTCACATTGATTATAATAATAATAATAATAATAATACTTTATTCAAAATAATGCACTGGTGTTAACAATATAGTTGACAGCTCTGAGGCTCTGTGTTAGTTTAAAACTGTGCTACAGGCCTCAGACTTCCCACACTATTGATACAGTTTATATTTTTGTCTCTAAGATTATGTAAAGTATTATAATACATTATTCAAAAAAAATAACTAAGAATAGCAAGGCATATGAGTGTACTACAATTATTTTAATAAAAAAAAAACAGCCTACAACAGCGCATCGGCAATTGAATTTGAGTGTGTGTGTGTTTGTGTGCGGGTGTGTGTTTGAGTGTGAAAGAGTGGGTGGGTGTGTATGTGCAAAAGAGAGTGTGTTTAAAAGGATGTGTGTATTATTGTATATGCATCCATCCAAGCACACATACATACACATACACATATATACATATATATATACACACATATACACACATACATACATACATACATACATACATATATACATATATATATATATATATTTACATATATTATGTTATAAAGTTTTTATTTTATTGTATTGTTTCCTTATACTATACTGCTACGGTGAAGAGATCTTCAGTGGCTTCATAATCAATATCGTTTAGTTTTGTTGTAATAATTTTTTTGTACTCACGATTATTTATTTTTATGATTGTACTTATTATATTCTTATGAATTTTATTATAGAGCATCGGGGCATGATAGTCGTAACATTTTTTGCCGAATACTGTTTTAACTCTAGGGACTGGCACTTTAGTCACTCTTTTTATATTTATAGTTAAGTTTGGGACAATAAGTCTATGATACCTACGTAGGCATTGGTAAATGTACAACTTTCTCACTGTTAACACATTACACAATTTATAAAGTTCAGTTGTAGGGTACTTGTAGGGTAATCGATGTATAACTTTTAAGCACGCTCGTTGGGCCCTCTCCAGCTCAATAAGATCTGTTTTTGAAGATCCACCCCATGCACAAATACAGTAAGATGTTATACTTTCACATAAGGACCTATAGGTTAATACAAGGACATCATAGCTAGCTAAGTCACGTAGATTTTTAAAAACATATATAAGTCCTCTAACTCTGCCCGCAAGTGCAGATACTTGGGGGGCCCAATTTAGGCCATCATCAATGATGATTCCCAAGTACTTTATTGTCCTTTCACGTGTTAGATAGGAGCAGTTACATAGAGCAGGTACCTGTGATAGCTTATTGCAAGGATGTGTATGGATCTGTAGTTTAAAATTATTTTGTGGACGACTACGAGAACTTATGCCAAAGCAAATGTATTTTGTTTTAGACGCGTTTAGAGTGAGAAGACTTTTTTCTAGCCAATCTGTTACTCTTCTCATTCCATCTTCTGCGAGTTTCCTAGCGTCACACCAAGATTTGCCATGAAATAGAAGGACAGTGTCGTCCGCAAACATCACCATGTCGCATTTATCAATTTTCAGATCGCATAAACTATTTATGTACGCCAAGAATAAGGTCGGTCCAAGAGTACTGCCCTGGGGCACGCCGAATTCACAAATAGCA
This sequence comes from Acrobasis suavella, assembly GCA_943193695.1. Classification (NCBI taxonomy): domain Eukaryota; kingdom Metazoa; phylum Arthropoda; class Insecta; order Lepidoptera; family Pyralidae; genus Acrobasis; species Acrobasis suavella. The sequence continues at coordinate 10,426,366 of OW971955.1, read as the reverse complement.
CTACCACTTTTGTGCTCTTTTAGTTTAATATTATGTCTATTATTTAGTATGTTTACTCCCATTAGGGTTGATAAACCTTTTCGTTACACATTGTATAGATGATCATCCAATCCAAGACCCAGGTCAATCTGAAAAAGATCATTTTCCATTTTGACATGACCGGGGATCAAACCCGGGACCTCCGGTGTGACAGCCTGGCATGATGACCACTATGCCACAAAGGTCGTTACTAAACAAAAGAAGGAAGGACGCTTCTTCAGATGGATCTTTACTCACCAACCACCTTAACACAACTTGCGGAGTACTCTTCTCATACTTCTCTGCTATCTTTACCAGCGTCGGGTCATCGATCCTAGGTCCGGGGAACATCATGCCGAATCTCATGACCAATGAGCCGAAGGGACTGTAGCCCATAACCACTAGACCTTGCGATTGGGCGTAGGAAACCAGCTCCAATTGGACGATTTGAGGATGGATCTGTAAAATGATGAATAATTGTGATAACCTTCTTAGGGAGAGGGGCAAGGAGAGAGACAGGGAGTGGGGCGGAGAGAGAGGCAGGAAGAGGGGTAGGAGGGACTGCGAGTGGAACAGGGAGAGGGGTAGGGAAATAGGGAAAGGGGCAGGGACAGGGAAGGTTATTGTATTGTATCACATCGATTTAACTTTCAGCAGACTGGAGGCCGGCTGGAAAACAGTAGTGTAGTTAGCATAGGTGACACAAGGGGACATCTGCTACCTCAGGAGTACTGGCTTTTTTGGGGGGAGGAGACAAAAACAAAATATGCGGCTGCATACTCGAATTAGAGCTAAGCTGTCAGCAAACAAAATACCTTCCATCTCTCTCTGTCCAAAGTCAACTCCTTTGCATCCTTGTAGGTCGAACCATCGATTTGATCTTTTGTATGTTCTATAAACACCCCCCTCCCCCCCCAAAAGTGCATGAGCTGATATTCTTGGCGTGGGGACCGGGTGTAACTTAAGTTTAATTATTTATACTTCGGATGTAGGAGTAATATTTGTTTGAAAAGCACAATTCACCAGTTCACGGGGTGTGTGTCTCCCCCCAGTCCTTTTAGTCTTTTGAGAAGTAAGCTGGAGGATTGTGGAGTAGAAAAACAGGGAACAGAATACTATGGAGACAGCTGGGAGAGGCCTTTGCCAAGGGACAAGTTGACAACCAACCACTGCAGTCACAACAGGATAGCAGAGGGCGTCAGCAAGAAAGGCTTTTTTTTTGGGCGGCAAACGAACAAGCGGGTCACCTGATGGTAAGTGATCACCGCTGCCCATGGACATCTGCAACACCAGGGGTGTAACAAAAGCGTTGCCGGCCTTTCAGGAAGGGAAGATGTAGGAGGAGAGGTGGGGGGGGGGGCTCCGGCTCTCTCACTCACCGAACGAAGCATAGAAGTGGTGACGCTACTACTCAGACGTCGATTTTCTGTGAGAGTGTGGTACTTCCCCGGACGAGCCGGCCCATTCATGCTGCTAGCAAAACAGAGTTTTGCCGGTAGCGTGGCTCTACCACAATAAAAAGGCTGCAGTAAGTAAGTAAGTGTGACCCCCCAGTTACCCCACTACTGGCAAATGCCTCCTCAACTTTATGGCCAGTTACAGGAGACACTTCACCTCAATCTGCAGAGCCGCTGGCTTAATGCTGCCTTCCTTCAGCACTCTCTCCAGCTGCGATTTGTTGAAGTTCGACACGCCGATCGCTTTTGCCAGCCCAAGCCGCACCACGTCCTCTAGACCTCGCCAGGTCTCCATGAAGTCCACTTCGGAGTGGCTGTAGTCTTCCTGTAATACAAAAACGATATTTTTGACCCCTTACGCAATCCGACTCCACTCCCGAACTACACAACCTATCTTGATAAAATTTCTAGGGGACCACCGGACAAAGTATAGCCTTTCAAAAATAAAAGAATTTTCTAAATCGGCTCAGGCGTATTCGAATAATCAGCGAAAATTCATAAAAAATAAATAAAGGGTTGAATTGATCAACCTTTTATTTATTAATTGAACTTCTTCATTTTTTTAAATTGGTTAAAAAAGGGGTTGTTGGACATAAGTTTATCGTGTCTGTGCCAAGGGCGAATCCAGGGGGGTCATGACCCCCCTCTGGGCTGGCCTAGGTGGACGACTAATTAAAATTGTTAAACATATCTAATGTTTTTAAATATTTTTGTCACAATATAGATTTTATGTAAGTACCTTCAATATTTAATTAATAATGTAATATATTGTATAATGGCAAACGCATTATTCGGGAACGAACGCATCGAAAATTTGAATTTTACCGCGCCACCGCCACCACATTTGTCATTTAAATATATGTATTTTAAGTACAGTAAGTACCATAGTCTTAATTTTTTTTACATAAATCGTAAGTACTTACATACATTAATAAAATACCTACTTTTTACTTGTATCTAAGATTATAAAAATTAAATTATAACTTCTTGTGACTTGATCACGAGTCTGTGACCCCCCCTGGAACCAAAGTTGGATCCGCCCTTGGTCTGTGCGGCATCGTAGCTCCTAAAAGAATGGCTCGATTATGATGCGTTTTTTGTTCGAAGGCTGACGTGGTCGAGATGGTTGCTTATATTAGAAAGTAAAATTATTTATTTGGTTACACACTTATAAAACTTAACAATTAATTTGTTTAGCTACATGAACACAAGTATGCACCAAAACGGCCTCGCTCAGCAATCAACATGTGTCATGGACCGTGGTACAAGCCGCAACGCTGGTCTTCCGCGGAAGCCGAAAAAAATTATGATATATCAAATAAATTATAATTAAAACACATGAATTGCGAAAAACAAAATAAATTAATAAAATAATGTATATGTATGTACATTCAAGTACCAAGATACCTAACCAGGCCTTCTACTTCTATCTTGAATTTTCTCTTGAACTAAAAATGATATTAACATGAACATTTATATTCAGACAGATTTTAATTAAGTCTTTCTGAATAAACAATTTCATGTTTATTTATTTATTGGTAATAATAACTTAAATCTATCGTTACAGTTTTCACCAACATGATAGACAAGCACGAATATACACAAAACACATAATGCAACTCTTGTAAATTCGTTCAGAGAACAGGTAAAAATATCAATTCTCGCTGCGATTTGCGTGCGCAGCGTCCGTGTTAGCGGCGTTTTTTTCAGTAGCTGTGTGCGAGAGCTGGGTTCCACGAATAATGGCGGCGGCGCCCTGCGTATCCGTTTGGAACACACAAACTTAGCAACCTTAGTAAATCGGAATTATTAATCTTTCCACGAATCAACTTAAATATATATGAAGCCAATGCCAGGTCCCTCCGCACCCCCAATTCGGTGTATCCGACCATAACGAGTACAAATAAGCCCGGGTACATCAACGGATAGCACCGGTAGACACCATAGAGCCTCATATACAAGTATCTGGTTTTATTCTGGATCCGCTCCAGCATGAGACTGTATTTAGCTTCATGTGGAGCCCAGATGACTGCGTTACATTCTAGGTGGCTACGTACCTGTTATTTTAATATTATTTTTAGTTTAAGAGAAAATTGAAGATATAAGAGGGCCTGGTCAGGTATCTTGGTACTTGACTGTACAATTGTTTGTTTGTTTATGTCCCATAGTTTCATAAACCCTCTTCGTGCAAACGACTAGGTGAGGCTGTCGAGATGAATACTTACATTTAGCCCGATGGGCCAGTGCATAAGGTAAAGATCAACGTAATTCAGGCCAAGCTTCTCCAGGGATGTCTTCAGAGCTTGGGCTACCTGTTCTCTCTTATGATGGGTGTTCCAGAGCTGAAACAAAAATTAATATCAGAATGAACGGACTGTAATGTTCAACTCCCGACAAAAAAGAGTGATGTTATAAGATTGACGCTTATGTCTGTCTGTGGCGTCGTTTCTCTAACGGATGGACAGATTTGGTTGCGGTTTTTTTACGTGAAAGCCAGTTCTCTTGTGGTGGTTCTTTGCTATGTTTGATGAAAATTTGTTCGGCCGTTTAAAAGTAATTGGGGATTTTTAATTTGCCTGGCAAATCAACTTGTAGTAGTTGACATGTCCATGAAGGTTGGATGTACTTATTTTCTGTCTAAAGTCTGCACAACAAGACTAAATCTCTAGATGATGGGAAAATGCTTAGAAACATGTCCTTCTCTTCTATGTCACATTCTGATATGCGGATGACGAACGAGAAATATGCAAAATATGCCTCACCTGCTAATGTGTCCTGTATTTTAACCACCTTTTATAACAGTTATAAAAGATGGTCATTGTCCAAAGAAATCAAGAAAACTTTGCCATCGCGTGTTAGAATGCAACCAACGCCAACTTGTATAATATTATTGTAACTCTACATGGCCTTCTGACGTTTTAGTCATAGCATCACGAGATGGCGCCACATTTAGGATGCGATCATAGCGTCACAAGATGGCGCCATATGAGTAATTTTAAACTGTTCCTACCTTAGTAGTGACGAAAATGTCTTCTCTCTTCACCTTTCCCTCAGCTATCTTCATATTAATAGCCTCTCCTATCTCCTCCTCCGTGTCATATATGGCTGCTGTATCAAAATGCCTGTACCCTGCGTCTATGGCCTGTAGGACCACGTCACGGAGTTGCTTGTTCACTGATTTCACAACGCCATTCTAAAAAACGGATCTTATAAGCTGATAAGTACATTTCAAGTTTTTTTTCTATTTCTAACTTGTTTTTCTAAGAAGTTTGTTACCTGATCGAATCCCAGATATGTTCCCAAGGCGATGGCAGGCATCTCTTTCCCATTGTTCAATTTCAAAGATGGCACCTCTGACGCCCACGCCATCTGTAATAATTTTAAGAAAGGCTAATAAAGCCATAAATATTTTGCTTTTTTTTTATTTATTCTTTACAGAATCAACAGCACTTTACAATATTATTTTCAATTTCATTATACTATATAATAGTGATCCAGTACAGCTCGTGGTTCGATTTACCAAAGGTATGTCCCATCCACTTTGTATATTATCCAGTATTTATAATCCACATCCTGATTGCCATCGTAATACCTTGTAGATAGAGGAAACGCAGCAGAAGTGGTAGAACCCTGTAGGGTTTTATAGACACCGCATTTTTTTATTCTTTTTATATAATAATTGAATTTTTGTTAAAAGTTTCATTAATTAGTCACAGAATTAGTACCTAATAGTACGTTTGGTACGGACCAAGTTTAGTTTAATTTATAATCTAGGTTAATTTTCCAGTATCTACTGTTATTAAAATTAAATTTAATAAATAAAATTTACTTAAATTGATTATTGAAAATTAATTTAAAGAAAGAAAATAAAATGCTGGCAAAAACTCAGACATTAATTTATTGGTCCTTCGAAAAGCTTGCCTTATTTTTTTTTATAAGCAAAGTCTTAATTTACGTGCTTTTACTTTGAAACGACTTGTCAAATTTCGACAAATTATATTAGATAGAATAATTTAAATATTATATACAAATTCAATATAAAATAATCATGCCCATGTGGCCTAGTGCCAAGAACGCTGGCCACATTTCCCCGTTGGATCGCAATACTTATGATATAATATTACTTACGTAGAATCTGCATTTAACTATGATTTCAACTGGTTTTGAAACATTACCAATAAAAATATTTAATATAACTTGATTTTTTATGTATTTTAAATCAAAGTAAATTTAAGTACCTTAGTTAATATTCTTGAAACTCTCGCCTACCACTTTCTAACAACTTACTAACTTTGTCAATGAAGCATGACGAGTACCTACGACTGAAACTCGACACGTTATCAGATAGTCTATTGTTTAATGTGCACCATTGTCATTGTCATTGAGTTTAACAATGATATTATAAGATATAGACTGAGGAGTTTTTGGCGGGAAGTCTAGGGGTTCAGTTGGTGTTTGCTTTAAATTGTTTCTGCAAATTGATTCTCGTGAACTTGATAATATGAAATCGGTGTAGTTTAGTGTTATAAATGCTTATGCTCATAAACAATATGTGGTTCAAGCGGTTGTAGTGATATTTAGTTGCAGACTGTGGTGGGCGTCTTTAAGCGCCGTCCGCCACTCAATCAGCTATGAAAACTAGTGGACTCGTATAGATTTGTCGCCAGGAGCTCCCTTGAAGCAATCAAAAGACCTACACCAACTGTTGATTGCATAGTTAGAGTTAGGGTTAGGACTAAAGAAGTGATAAAATAAAGGTAGGCTCTAAAGGACTAGTATCCAGAGTCGTAATATATTTATAAAAAAAATAAGATATAGACTTTAGATTTTCAAAAATGTGAACGAGTGAGCAAAAATTTCCTAGTCTACTTGAAATTTTTGTGCAGGTAAGTATGTTATTTATATTTGTGTAAGTGGCCGACACTGGTGACAGATTTTTCAAGCTACCTTAAGGTCTAATAGCTAGACGACTATCACACAATGATGACAATCGACAGCATCGGCACTAATGGCTTTACGTGCTTTCCTAAGCACGTAGGTTGTCGAATTTTCATGTCACTTTTGGTCACTCATCCACGTCCTGACCACGCCCAGTGACACTTAAATTGCGAAAGCGTTTTTAATGCGTCAGCACCTACGAGGCAACGGGCGGGTGGCGAAGGCCGACTCACAGATAGATAGATAAACATTCGCGTTAAACTTATTAATATACAATACAATATAATTGATTTGCTTGAATATAATCGTCATTTTTAGATTTTTATAGCTTAGCTTTTTCTCGGGGGTTAAAATAGATCCTGGCTGTTTAGAATAAGCTAGTTGAAAGTTAAAAAAAGAACAGTGGCACTCCGGAAGTGCCGTCAGAAGTGAGAACCTTTTGTCGGTTACGGGTACTGTAACAGTGTCGCGAGTTCAATAGTTTTTCCCGTCTCAAAAAATGCCCAACGCGCCTAAAGAAGTTTTCACTTCAAATAATTGGCCAAGTGCGTGTCGGGCCACGCGCAGTGTAGGGTTCCGTAGTTACGAATGCCAACTTTGAGTTTATGCCACTAAAAAAGTCTAAAAACTAATTTTCTGTTGAATTTGTATGAAATTTTCCTTTTCCGATTACATTTTATAAGTTGATCGACTATAACTTTTTAATTTGTAAACCCTACTTAGCTCTGATAGGTTTCCTTTAAATTTTGTTATATTTACTATAGCTGTTAATTTTTTCACGTGTCCATATATAACCGTTTAGCAGATAGAGGGGGGGACACTCGACTCTAACAAAAATTTTCACTTTAAAACCAAATATTTCAGAAACTGATTCCTAAATCGAAAAACGATGTTTGCAAGCTCATAATATTTTTGAAATACCTTTTCAACGATACCCAACATGATTGGTTAGTAGAAGAAATACGATTCACGTTTGACTTTACTAGAATGGGAGTAACCCTAACAAAAAAAATATTTTTCAATATTTTATTTTACCTCTTTTTTCGCATAATTTATATACATACTGTACCAAATTACAGCTTTCTAGTTTTTATAGTCGCTGAGTAAAGCCGCGGACGGACAGACAGACAGACAGACAGACATGGCGAAACTATAAGGGTTCCTTGTTTACTACGGAACCCTAAAAAACGGACATATTTTAATTTTATTTATCTAATGTCTATGGTCGTAAATCGTCTATGGTCTCCATCATTCTCAACAAGTCGTTCACCTCACAATATTTTATCTTTGTTGACCTTCACCTTGAACTGATTACATCGACATTAAAAAGCATTTGGGGATATTTTATTTCCACCCCAAATTTTAAGATTTATGAGAAATGGATAGGTTACCATTTGGTTAGGTATTTAAATAAATAGTACATTTATTCCAGAATAAATTAAACACAGCACAATACATATATAGATAAACATCCAAGACCCGTAATAATTTGAAAAAGGCCATTTTCCAACTTGCCCTGATTGGTGATCGAACCCGGAACCTCATGGTGGAGGACTAGCATGGTGTCCACTACGCCACGGAGGTCGTCAAATAACAAAAACAGCGCTGAATTTTTCGGCCTCCAGTGCTGCCCGCATTTGAAATTAATCATTTGATAGGAAACGGAGAAATCATTTAAAATTTTGTCTTGATCAGACCTCAGATAACCCTTCAAACTATTTTATGAACTACTGTTTAAAGTAAGAAAGTGAAGCTTTTCAGCCACTTTTGGCCACTCCTTCCTGTGGCTTATCCACTGGACATAGGCCTCCCCTTTCCAAAACGACCGATTGGAAGCGGCCTGCATTCAGCGTTTTCCTGAACCTTGCTAAGGTCGTCCGACCACCTAGTTGGTGGGTGGCCTACGCTGATCTTGCCGGTACGAGGCCGCCATTCGAGAACCCTTCTGCCGCGTCTATGTGAGGTTTTATAAATACGCCAAGGATATCGTTAGTAAATTATCGTTGATCGAGGTAAAAACTTAATGAGACAAGATTTACGTTTAAAGCCTGCTACGGGAGCCATTTACAGCTGACAATGTACATTTTTGGAATGTGCTAATTAAGATCTTTCATTTGATACTGAACTCGAAGTAATAGAATAAATTTTGGCTTGCACTTTTTTGTTTACAACGTGAAAGGGACACACCCATAATAAATCGAACCACGGGCTGTACTTGATCACTATAGTATAATTGTTGGGAAACCAACATGTCTTTATTTAAAGTTGGTTAAAAAATGTAAACTGGCAAAATGCCTAGAATCCAAAAATTGTATATCATTTTAATTTTAGCCTTATTTATGGCAATACTGTTTTTGTACTCTCTCTTCTTGCGTGTACTTGATTGGGAATAGACGTGTTGAAAGTTGTTCGCTGTTTTAATCGGATCAGCCCCTACATCATATATACATACAGTCCTCTCCAGCTCTGGGCATATCGACTAGACTAGCTATATTTTTCTACAATAATGAAATTAAAAATAACAACCAAAAAGCCAAAAAGAAAATTTGCCATTGCTATACAATTGTGTGCATTTTTAATTTTAATTTAATTTTACTAAAGTGGTCTAGTATAGCCCGTGGTTTGATTTATTACGGGCATGTCCCTTCCAAGTTGTATAAGTGCCGGAACAAACGGGGCGCAAGTTGCGTCGCGTAACAGCTAGAGATGGGCAGTTAATAGTACTCAATCTACCCATTTGAGTATTTACTCACTAGATTTAATAAATAGAGTAAATAGAGCGTGCTCATATATCGAAAAGTGTGTGCATACGCTATAATATGCTTAAAATGTAGGTAAACGTCAATGCAAATGCGACGCTAAAATATATGAAAATACCATACTAATCATACACTGAAAGTAGGCTTCTTTGACTTATTATCATTTTTTGCTGGGAGGTGTGCAAAGACGTAAATATATGTTAAAATAAGTAAACAGACACCAAATGCGATGTCAATATATGAGCACGCTCTATTTACTCTATTTATTAAATCTAGTGAGTAAATACTCAAATGGGTAGATTGAGTACTATCCACTGCCCATCTCTAGCTGTTACGCGACGCAACTTGCGCCCCGTTTGTTCCGGCACTAACACTTATTATATAATTACGTTTATTGCATACAAATTGTATCCTATGTCATCCGGAAAGTAATAATGGTGAATCGGTTGACATCTCACTTGTCAAATTGGATAAGCGGTTTGGATGCTATGGTGGAACAGGCATAAATACCCACATACATACATTTACTTCTAAAATCATAACCCTTTCTCTTGGCTTTGCCTTTTTTTATTAGCCTATACTGTCCCACTGCTGATCAAAGGCCTCCCCTCTAGTAAGCCACTGATCTCTATCTTGGGCGATGGATTTCCAGGTCTTGTCAAAAACCGCCAAATCATCACACCATCTTGCTGGTAAAAACTGAGTGTCGTGAACACTCGGAAAAAAGTGACTGAAAACTCTTACACTTTTTTTCGCCTAGCCCACCAAGTCCGTATCAACCAAGTCCGTACCGCCCGAAAAGGAATTTCGTTCCAAAAAGTAAAATAAAAATCTACTCACGGCCACAAAGGAAAGGAAGGCGACACGATTGAAACGCTCCATGGTCGTTCTACGAATGATAGACAAACGCACAAACAAGAAATACAACATCCTCGTAAGGATCACAAAAAAACCCGATCATGTGCGAGTCAAACTAGCTTATGGTTCAGTAGGTTTTTTTTTTTAAATTCTGTCAAAATTCAAATGTTTATTCAGTTATTAGACCTTTACAGGCACTTTTACACGTCAATAAGTATAATTTACATTACATTATGTGTAGTTTAAATTGAAATTTAATTCATTTTAAAGAAAAGCTCCGCCTAGGCTTTTTTGACTACTTAATATTTTTTCATTTTTTATTACATTAAATATTATAAGTATTTATTAATTAAAAGACAATAATAATAATATGACAAAGCCCTTCTGACGAGTAGGCGACCAATACTGTAAAAATGAGTTTCTTTCGGCGTTTCTTCTCAGCAGTGGTCGTTACGAAGCGCTGGTATTGGTAGCTTTTCTTTAAAAATAAATTAAATAATATACTTTACACGTAACATAAATTATACTTATTGACATGTAAAAGTGCCTGTAAAAGTCTATTTACTGAATAAACATTTGAATCTTTACTAACCAAGCATTTGTGGTAACTTTGAATAGGTCTTTCAAAAATATTATGAGGTTGTTAACACCGTTTTCCGATTAAGGGATCCGTTTTTGAAATATTTGGTTTTAAAGTGAACATTTTTGTTAGAGTCAAGTGTCCCCCCATCTGTCTGCTAAACGGTTATATATAGACACGTAAAAAACTTCACAGCTATAGTATATATAACGAATTTTAAAGAAAAACTATCAGAGCTAAGCAGAGTTTACAAATTAAAAAGTTATAGGCAATCATCTTATAAAAAAAGGAAAATATCGTACAAATTCAATAGAAAATTAGTTTTTAGACGTTTTCAGTGGCATGAATTCAAAGTTGGCATTCGTAACTACGGAACCCTATACTGCGCGTGGCCTGACACGCACTTGGCCAATTATTACTTTTACTTTGGTATATGTTATTCATTATTTTTACACTAAAATCCTATAATTTACTATAAAACATCCTCTTATGTATTTTGTTTCATAAAATTTATGTTTATATACGCATGCGTTTTTAAAATTTAATTTAATTAACTAGTAGTTAGCTTATATGTTGTTAATAGTCCTGATTACTATTTGTTATTATGTGAATAAAGTTGTGGGCTACGTTATTAATAAGTCTTTTTATGTAAAATGTTTAATGTATTTGTACTTATAATGTAGCTGTTTGTTGTTCCTATTAGGTAGCGGACCCCGGGCTCTGAAGCGTTACTGCTGAGGATGCAACCGGGAATACGCTCGGATGATGATGATGTTTGTTGTTCCTATTAAATAAAATAAAAAAATAAATAAATAAAGGATAGCAGGATAGAAAAGTGCTGCTTGGTGCTGACGAAGTGAGATCCAACCCTTACAAGCTTTTATTTAACCTGCAGTAAAGTTTTAATATTACATAAGTTACAAAATAAGATTTTTGGAGACTGACGACTGTAGAAAGTTAAACCTGTATTACAGTGCGTTAGTGCTCTCACACTGAATGTGTACATTTCCTAAAATTAACAGTTATTTAGAAGGACAATTAAACAAATCAAACAAAAAGAATATAGCCAATTAAGTTTGTACTTACAAACTACAGATAAATATTATTTTATAGTATTACTAAAATAAATAAATAGGGCTATAATTAATAATTACATCTATATAATAAATTACATAGTGAAAATAGGTTTACTTGATTATCTAATATGCTCTAGGAGTTGCTCTGTTTCATCATAATTAACAAAAATGTAAACAATGTTTTTTTACAAGTACCTATATCTAGGAAGAGATAATATGGACAGTTTTAAATGAAGGTTGTTATAGAGAAAGGGACCGATAAAGCAAAAGAATCTGTGTGAGAATTTTGTGGAAAAGAGGGAGCTACAAGATGATTACGCTGGGATGTATTTGGATTATAAGGGGTGCTAATGTGCTGTTGAGAAACAATATTTTGGATATAAGTTGTCTAACTGATAAGGCTTCGCAAAATTGAAGTAATTGAAAAGTAGGGTACATAAAGGGCTTAAACTTTTAGACTTTTAATAGGGCTCTGAGCTCTCTGCGCTCTTTCGAGTTTTATTAGGATAGTCTTACAAGCGCCTCCCCAGGAGGATATGCAGTAGGTCAGTAGAGACTGGGCCAGGGATAAATAAGCCATTTTAACGATGTTGGCGTCAGCTACATGTGTAAGTCTTTTAAAAATATATATTAATTTGCGAATTCTTCCAGCAACAACGTTGACATGGGGTCTAAAATTTAAGTTCTGATCGAATAAAAATTTAAGGTTGATCACTAGATATTTAACTAAGTCAGAAGAAGGAATAGGAAGACAAGTGCATTTGGAAGAAGCGTTGTTGTTTGAATGGGAGTGAGCAATGATTGAGAGAGACTCTAAAGTCTGTATATTAGAGCTTAAATTGTAGATTGAGAATTTGACAAGTTGAGTTTTTTGTATATTGTGTCAAAAGATTGAGATGAAGCCAATTAGAAACAGAATCCAGGCCGAATTGTGCATGTAGATATGTCTCCTGCCATGTTTTTGCGGAAAAGAGTAGGGCAGTGTCATCTGCATAGGAGACTATTTTACAATGTGGGTCTGTAGTGAAAGGAGGTCGTTTATGCACACTAGGAAAAGAGTAGGACCTAAAATACTTCCCTGAGGTACACCATACTGCACTAGGAGATCTGAGCTCAGTTTATTACTAACAGATACACATTGAGTTCGATTTGTCAAGTAACTCTCAAAAAGTTTTAGTTGGTTGCCCCTTATGCCGATTTTTTCCAGTTTTCTTAGAAGAATGGGTACCGATACGGTATTGAAGGCCTTTGCTAGATCTAGGAATAGGCCGACGCACTTGTTTCCTGCATCTAGGTTCCTTACAGTAAAGTCTGTAAGGGCAAGTACAGCGCCATTTGTCGATCTACCGGAGCGAAAACCATGTTGGTTAGGAAAGAGGATGGAGAGGGACTCGAGAAATGACTTAAGACGAATGTTTATTATACGTTCCAATGCCTTTGAGAGAGCTGGGAGTATGGATATCGGATGGTAGTTGTTTGGAAGCGTTTTATCTTCATTTTTATGGATAGGATGAATAAGTGCTCTCTTAAAAGCAGAAGGGAAAATACCGCTAGACATTGAGATGTTGCAAATATGGGTAATAAGGTAGGTAAGGATATTCTTATAGCGCTTTATGAGGGATGTGGACAGGTTATTCCAGCCAGCAGCACAGTCATCTCTCAAGGAATCTATTATGTTTCCCACTTCTTCTAACGTGGTATCTAGTAGGGCAAAAGATTTCATGAAGTACCGAATTTCGGAGGTTGGAGTGTTAGTTGGGGATTGAAGAGGAGAGGGGACAGTCTGTTTGCGAATTTTCTCGGCAAGTGATTTTCCCACGTTGACGAAATACGAATTTACATGATCGAGTGAAGTTTCAGGTGTTGGCATGCAGGAAAGTAACTCATTAGCAGGGTTAGGAGATTTTTGTGAGTTAGTTACATTTTTGATGGCTTTCCAGAGAGATTTAGGACTATTGCTTGTGTGCGGGACGGCCTTCGATGCTGAGCTCAGATGACACGTTAACCGCCTCGCACAAGTCGGGTCTGATGTTCCGTGTCAAGCAATGGACTGTAGTGATATGCTCTTCTCATAGGTAGCTTCGTGGAGAGGGCCGAGCGGCAGTAAAACAACAGTATGGTGGTTCAAACGCAGCACGCCTTGGAGAGTGGGAGGCCAGAGCTTCTTCTCAGGGTTTCTTCTTTCTTCTTAGGGCTCCTCGCGATCGTATCGAAATTTCACGGATTTCTGCGGGCTGACCCCGCTATATTTATAGCTACGCAAGCGGATGCCCTGCCTCCCGCTACCCCGCGAGCTTGCAAACTTTATTTCTCTTATATTTCTTATACTATGTAATTAACAATTATAAAACTTATATCAGCATAAAATATAAGTTATCTTTTATTCATTTCTACATTTGTACGAATGCCAAGACTTCTATTTTCCGAGGAAAAGCCAAGGAAAAGTTGCCAGTATAAATACCCCTCTAATACGTACAGCGCCCCGCACCCCTCTAGCGGGGGGCCCTTTAAATACACAGAACTTAGATTTTGGCGCTCTCATTGTTAAAGCGAGCGTCATGGCATTCATACAGACCTATTTCCTTAGATCCATGTATACTTTATGTACTTTAAGGCAAGTGCTAATTACTTCAACATCAGTGTACCTACTTGTATGTATGTAAGTGAGTATGAGGTACTCACTTCTAACGTGTACCTATCTTACGTTACTTTCTCTTAGCAAACAAAGGCTAGTTATCCTATCTTGGATCTAAGTTACCTATCAGTAAAAGACAAACACATAATAATCTTTATTTTCCATATAAACCTATGTACATAATCTCTTATTCCTATTCTAAGTAAATAAATCACTGATAAAAAATTCACTACACATTATATGTCCAGTCCAGTATGTATGCGCTATGTATTCCGTCGTGTTCAGCTTGCTTTTTTAAGTATTAGTTTTTCGTTATTTCTTTTTACTGATTTGACCGTTTTATTACAGAATGAACGATATCTAAAGCAGGTAATTTAAAGTGTAACGTTATTTGGGTTTTTTGCATGTTTTTTATAAAGATTATCTCTGTTTCGTATGCATCTTAACAGTCCGGGAGTGATCCATGGTTTTAATATTTTACGTTTTTTAGAGGGAACAACTTTAGTAGAGTTTATGGCGACAAGCGACTGGAGAGAGTGGATGAGGAAGTTTGCAGGAAAATCAGGGTCTACAGAGTTTAGTATAGGAGAGAAATCTGTATTTTCGAGAGAGATGAAGAGTCTTTGAAAATCCACTCGCGTTGTGGAATACTTAGGAGCAAGGTTTTCTCTTAAGAGGCATTTCACATTTGGTTGGCTGTCTCGCTCGCACAATCAAACATTTTTAAATATTATTAAAAAATGTGTCTCATTTGTAAAAAAGTGTTTCATTAAAATTCAATATAATTATATTGTGGATATTTTAGACATGTTTGTATATTGTGTAGACATGGACTACATCGAAAATAAGGTCATCAAAATTTTAAATTTTTGATGGCCTAATTCTCGATACACACACACATAAACAATAAAAAACATGTCTACAATATCTAACATTTAATTATATTGACAGTTAATGAAACACTTTTCTATAAACGAGTCACCTTTTTTAATAATCTTTAAAAAAGTTTGATTGTGCAAGCGAGACAACCAACTAAATGTGAAATGCATCTTAAACTAAAAATAATATTAACATGAAAATTTATATTCAGAAAGCCTTAATAAAAATCTGTCTGAATATAAATTTTCATGTTAATATCATTTTTAGTTTAAGAGAAAATTAAAGATATAAGTAGAGGGCCTGGTGAGGTATCTTGGTACATGACTGTACGATTGTGTAGGTCGAATCTTGCAATTAAATTTTCAACCAGTTATTCTCAACCGATTGAGCTGAATTTTTTGTGTAAGCCGGATGACAAAACAATGTTATGGAGTCAATGAGCTTTCTGATAATGGAGCCGGGAAAAACATCGTTTTTATAATCCTCTATGATATTCGACGAAACGCAGTAATAGAACAACATAACCTCATGAAGTATAGGACTCGTTTGATTTGTCTTGCTTGACGAGCACTTTATGGCAGACGATGTCCTAGGGTCTGATCACGGAGACCGAAGGTTGTTGATGGAACTCTGTAATAAAATGACGCAACTCCGTCAAGTTTGTGCTCACTTCATTCGTCTTAATACTTATTTAGACGAATTACTTAGTTCATTATTAAAAAAAATAACCATCGATGACTAATGACACGACATTGGCATGAATGGATGATAAGTATTCTAACGATACCCATACATCCAAAAAGTTCAGGCATTTTAAATTTATAGCAGAATAAAGAAATCCACCTTACTACGTTCTGAGTAAAACTGTCTCAAATGAGATGACAGATCAGACACACCAACGATAAGGTTTCTGTGTCACTCATTCAGACGGAACTCTAAATACGGTGCATAGATGCGTACACGCATGAGAATCCTGTTAATGCTTTTTTTCTTTTGTACTTTAATAAAATCCTTATATTGATGCAGCCGATCTGTGCATCAAACTCGTTTTAAATATTATGTATTATGGAACTAGTTTTCAAGCGAGTCATCTGATATTTAAACATAAATATTGTTGTTTATTGTTCAATATATAATTTATCTACATCTATCTCGTCTAAATATAACACAAAACATAAAGTGTAGCCTTTGTGAACTCAGTCAAGGAGCAACAGTTCATATCGATACTGTTGGCGACTTCATTTAGCGTTTTTAGAGTTCTTGACAATGGCGCCTTTTTCATAAAGTTCGTGCGCCCTCAGGGTATAGCGAACATATGAATATAACATATATTAAAGTAAGTAGGTATTTCGAGTGTCCCCGTGGTTTGATGTTAATGGTGTCTTGGGATAGTTGTGATCTGGAGGTCATTTGTTCGGATCGAAACCATGCTTTGTGAAAAGCCGTTTCCAGTCTAGTTAGGAATTTCAGGCTTGAATCATCTGATTATCCGAAAAGAACTTAAGACGAAGTGGTAGCTAAAGTGGCGCCCTCATTTGAAATAAATTGCTTAAAACTAAATAAGATGATAATTAAAAATTTGATTTGTATAAACGTCTAGAAAGACCTTTAAACTATTTTATGAGTAACCTTTGAAATTATTACTAATAGTCCGTCTAGTTTTAGAACTGTTTTTCGCCAAAAGTGGCCACTTTTGGCGAAAAACAGTTTTAAAACTAGACGGACTACCAATATTACTTTCAAAGGTTATTCATAAAATAGTTTAAAGGTCTTTCTAGACATTTATACAAATCAAATTTTTAATTATCACCTTATTTAGTTTTAAACAATTTATTTCAAATGAGGGCGCCACTTTAGCTACCACTTCGTCTTAAATAGAAAACAACGTTGATAAAATAAAAAAAAGTACTTACTAATGAAAGGTTATGCCATCTTTTGGAAGATTAAATGTGTTTGACCTCTTTTTACACGAGAAAATTACATAACACGGCATTTTTAACAGAGCACTTTTAGACTTTTCGATGCCTCACCGATTCACATAATGATCATCATAATCGATTACGCAACTAGTTGTTATGAACGTATTAGATTTTTGTTCTTATACTTTGGCAGAGGGGAACGCGCAGGTAAAGCTTATCCTGTATCATATAATCAATAGTAGTATATTTTTTATTTAAATAGAATTCTGTCATCCACTCAAGAAACCCCCGATGTTACCCCGCCATCTCTTCCTTGGTCGACCACTAGGTCTTCAAAGATTCAAAGATTCAAATGTTTATTCAGTAATTAGACCTTTACAGGCACTTTTGACAGACATTTGTAGTGTTCCACTGCTGGGCAAAGGCCTACCCTCTCCATCATTACGAAGCGCTGGTATCGGCAACTTTTCTTTAAAATAAATTATATTTTAATATACTTCACACGTAAATTATACTTATTGACGTGTAAAAGTGCCTGTAAAGGTTTAATTCTCAAAATCTGGCAAAAAATAAATAGAATTCTAATGTAATGTCGTTTATTTCTATATATTTTTTCAAATTATATTATCATTAAAAAACACGTCCAATGCGTGATAATTATTGTCTACAATTTTAATAAAAAATTCAAAGCACTGCATCCTTGTCCTCTGCTCTCAGCAGATCTGGAAGAGCATTATAGAGGACCTTCGTCCGGTGAAGTAGGAAGTGCCGTCCGAGGCAACGTATGTACGTCATTAAAAAAAATATATATATAGAGGAGAAAGACGATAATTACTAAGGACTTATTATTAAGGACTAGTTTGTATCCCTTTTTCCACGATACGCTAAATGTAGATACGTGAGTACTAGTACTGTGAGCAAAATAAATACTAGACACAGTTTTTTTTTTTTTTTATTTATTTTATATTGGGTTAACAAACAGTGTAACTTTACAAATAACGTAATAGAATTCATAAATCTTAAATATTACTAAAAGATACACCAACGACATTAACCTCATTTATATTTAAGTTTTACAAAGTTGAATGAGGTGATCGACAACTAATTACGGAAACAAAATTCTAAACAAAAAGCAGTACTTAGATAGTAAGAACACGCTTCAATATAGTATAAAGTATCTATATCTATTTTAACCTCTTTCGTTTAGGTGTCCCCATGAGCTAAATGTTACCAATAAGGTAAACAAGGAACAAAATATATACTTCCTAATGATATTGTGGATAAGTAAGATAAGTATCTTGTGGTTTTTATTTTACAATATTAAAGACACTACCTAGGCATATATTTAAATTGCTTAGTTACGGTATACTTTATTTATCTTAGTTAAAGGAAACAGGCTGTAAAAAATTGCACATACCGTACTCAAACGCATCCAATATTAATAGTTGTCCGTGATAAAAGTAGTAAATTAAATTAAAGTCCACATACTCATAAAGAACCCGCCCCTCCCCCTTTACAGAGAAAAAAAAGAAAACCAAACTTTTAATTAATCAGTTATACGTAATACATAATAAATATTTACAATTACTTCAATAAGATATAATATATGGATTGACACAACCTTACGTGGCAAGCTTTGAATCCAGAAAACCGTTGACCGCGCATGCGCAATATCGTACCGCTATCCATCTGATAGAGTTGCCCGCTGCATTACGGTGTTGCCAGCCGCTACAGGGTGGTAAGTGTCAGCGCCAGAAAGGCGCTAACAGTGCTTATTCTGTGCTTGGATCTTACGTATTGGGTTGACTCTGTTCACCCAATTAAAGGTAAAGAAGTGAACAATTTAGTTTACATACATTTTAGTATGGCATCTACTAGCTTGTAATACAGAGAGGACATTAGCAACTTGAACTGTTAATCATAACCCTTTTTTACATTTGGGTAAAAAAGTAGTCTTCGACAATAAAGCTGTCTGGTTTAGAGGCGAATAATCAAAGTGCAACAATTAATTAAATATCAATCTTACGGTACCGCAATAAAGTTTAAGGTACCTTTAAAAAAGTCTTTGTTCAGGAAATCCTTGGTACGGTCAAACAGGTATTTTATAAGTAGACAAGTGATGAGATTTTTTGTTTTATGTGGTTGGATTAAAGTAGGTACCTAATAAGAATAAAGGACTATGCGACGCACAGTATTCCAAAGACCCTTCGGACCGGACATTTTTAACTGACCCCGTAGGTTGACGTAGTTGGTTATACTGAGCAATTGTCTAGAAGTAACCCCTATTCAAATATGGATAGTTTTCGAGAAAAAAATTCTTAAAGTTCGCGGTTCCGGAGGGACCGAAAAATTAAAAATATTATTTATTTATATTATGTTATTTTTTTTTCCAACTATTTATTTCTAGTATGATGTACCTTCAATTATGAGCTCTTAAGACTTTTTATAAAATAACAATTGTTAACAGTTAAGAAGATATTTAAAAAAAATCAATTTTTTATTTTGATTTTTTTTTTCAAAAAGTATGTAGTTTCCGCACGAACTATTTTATGCTGGTAATACTTCAGCTCACTTTCAGCTTTCCACGTTGACGTGGAAAGGAAATACCCATAATAAATCGAACCACAGGCTATATGTACTACTTAGATCACTATAGCATCATTAGCGGTTACATCGTGGCCGCGACATATGCTGAATGGGTCTTTTTGCCAAAAAACCACACCACGCTTTGACAATGCTGCACAAATGTACGAGATGAAGGAGACATTTCATGGATATCATGTTGTTCGATGTACTTTTTTCTATTTGGTGTTGTGGTATTTTTTGGCAATAAAGAAATTTCTATTCTATTCTATTCTATTCAATTATGATAAGAAAAATTACTGCGAAAACAAAAAACAAAAATTCGACATTCGTGTCTCTTTTCTGCAAAAAAGAGTGACTTTCAACTTACACCCACTTTCCAAGGTGTTTCCTTGCCGATAGTTGACCATCTTGGGCTTTTAGGCATCAGTGTTACGTCCAAACTCAACTTCGGCCAACAGATAGAGTCGATGGCACTGACTGCTTCCAGGAAGTTGGGCGTCATTTCTAGGGTCCGGCGGTACTTCAGCCCTGAACGGCTACTTAATATTTATACAGCCCAGGTTCGCTCCTGCATGGAGTACTGCAGCCACTTGTGGAATGGCTCCGCTAAATACCAACTTGAGGCACTAGACTCTGTTGACCGAAGTGCCCGCAGGCTTATAAACAGCGATGAGCTTTCGAATAGAAAATTGCAGTCCCTAGAGCATCGTCGCAAAGTAGCCTGCTTTTCGGTTTTTTATAGGATACATTTTGGAGAGTGTTCGAAGGCTCTTTTTGATCTCGTGAAACCCTCACCATTTCTCTATCGGACTACGAGGCGCAGACAGGGGTTTCACCCCTTTGTCGTTGAAATACCTTAGTCTCGAACTAAACGCTTCGACAATTCCTTTTTGGTTCGAGTAGCTAAGGTGTGGAATGAACTGCCTGCGTCTATATTCCCAGAGAAGTACAGTTCCGGGACATTCAAAAGTAGATTGAATGGGTATCTTTTGGATAGGCATGCTTTATCCTAGTCTTCATCGTCGCTTACCATCAGGTGAGATTGAGAACAAATGCCTGTACCAATATATTGAAAAAAAAATCCCATACAAACTGCCCGGGCCCGATGGACTATCCCGGTTATACTGTATATTAAAATTAAATTTATTAATTTAAGTAATTAATCTACTCGGGGCGACTATCAGGATTTTACCCTAATGTCAATTATACTTATTGACGTGTGAAAGTGCCTGTAAAGGTCTTATTGTTGAATAAACATTCGAACTTGCATTTTGAATTGAATTTGAATTTTGGTAGGTCCTATCCTAGGCCGAAAGTCACCCGGCTAATTGTATATCCGTAGTGGCCACGAACACAACACTCATCATGACAAATATCTGGCCTTCTTAATAAGTTCCACTTCACTATCACACTTTCGGAATGCAAATGCTTCATTTAAAGTATACATATTGTTATTTATATAAAATAAAATAGCTGTAGGTCTTCCCAGTAAAGTAAAATAATTCAGTTATATAGAACTCAAAATGCTACTGATTTATAGAGAGCTCATTAATATGACAAATTCATTAAAAGCCACTCCTTGAATTGATAGCATATTACTCATTATATTATATCTATTATTTAGGACGGTAACATTAATATGAAAATTATTATAACAATTGTATTAGTAACTATATATGTTTAATTGTTTTTACATGTTTCAAATATGTAAATTATTATTTCGTAGCGAGTGTTTAAGCTTCAGTTAAATAATGAAGATATATTAAATAAGACTAATTTCAATATATTTAGCATTTTTATTTTATTTATTATTTATACACACAATGTACACAGAATACAAACAAAGTAAGGACATTGAGATTTATTATATTTCCTTCGTTAAAATAAACCTATTATGCACACAATTTTTTTTAATACTACACTTATCCGATCTGAATTAATTAATAATACGAATAGCCAGATTATGCGCATTAAGTATTGATAGGTAGATTATAAATTATTACAGTAACGTCTTTCTTTTTACATGCATATAAAAAATCAAACTGAAGTTCTAAGTTTCAGATTTTTGCTTACTTTTTAAAATTGGTTTTAGCATCGCTCTGCTAGCGACGATTTTGCTTTTTTCTTTTTTTTAACCAAAGATGTCAATTAAAATACATCCATAAGTTAAGGGGGTAAGGTTCAGAGTATGGTTTGCGTGAGTTCCATTGAATTTTCCGGATGTAAAGTAGTTTGTTTGTAAACAAACATTGTTTGATTTCTCTGATATTGAGTACAGTCGAGAGCATAACCGTTCTAGTAAAAAAAAAAAACAGTTCGGGTTCCTTTTAAGTGTTATACATAAGTTTGACGCTAATGTCTGACTGTCTGACTGTGGCATCGTAACGCACGAATAGATGGCCCGATTTCGATGCGCTTTTTTACGTGAAAGCAAGTTCCCTTGCGGTGATTCTTAGCTATGTTTAAGGAAAATCTTTTGCAGTATTAGCTTAAAAGTCAGGGCAATCACAAAAAATTATAGATGGCGCAAAAATATTGGTAGTTCCGCAATTCATCACTAGATGGTGTTATTGACAGTTTCGGTCGGGGGTCTGTAATTTGATTTTTCAAATAAACTTGTAGATATACTAATTATGCTTTTACCACTTATGGAGAAAATGGGTACTGGGGCCATAAGGTCTTAACATGATTTAAATTTAATATTAACCCCCCCCCCCGACCCCCCATATAAATTTCAATCCCTTCAGATGTGTCAAAGTCACTGGTCACATGGAGATTCAAATTTTTATTTGTCGCAATGGAACTATTTTGTTTCTGGTGACTCGGTGTATTCATAGACCTTCTCTTTCTCTAATAAATACTTCACATGGTCTTTGTCATTCTTGGTTGTGGGATCATTGGTACGCATTACCACGGTAGAAGTTAGTCCTACTTAAAGTAAAATTAAGACAAATATGCGTAAGTGTCGTGAAAAACTCGGTTGGAACGAAAATTGAAAAATAAAACTCATGTCGGTAAAAAGTGCTAGAAAAATCTTACAGTTTTTTTTCCTATATGCCCCCATCCGTCAAGTCATACCGTCCCAAAAGGAACTTCGGTTCCAAAACATTTCAACGATCTCTCTCATCAATGTTTTCTTGCATCCTCAGGTGTAATGCTGGAGTGAAGCCTGGAGTCCGCTTTCCGGCTTATTCTTGTTCTTCGCACGGTCTTGAGCATAGATCTTAAAGTAAAAGATATAAATAATGAAATATAATATTATAAATAATGAAACATAATGAAAAATGTGACCAAAAATGAAATGTTTTTGTGTGACCTTAAAAGGGTTGTATTTATATTGTACCTAACCTACTACACGCACAATTGGTAAAACACTACGATATCAGATGGTATTCAAAATTATAAATTAACACAGTTTACAATGTGGGAATCCAATTTTCGTGTAACAATGTGGTAGACCGCTAATTCTCTCTACATCTTGTACCAAAACTTGTCTCATTGTCAATTTGATCGCTATCTCTTTTGCTCTTGTGAGGATGACAGTTATTATTTGTCGCACTTAGCTATGGTAGTCTTTTTACGCAGTTAAAAAAATCTAGTTCTTTTGTTTTAAGCGTCTTTGGTTGTGAGAAAAATTCATCAACGATCTTTGCCCGCAACTGTACCCACCATTTCAATTCCTCAGAACGTTCTGAAATCCTTGATTCAGTGTCGCAGTGTTGGTGTGATGACAAGCATTTGTTACATGAACTAACTTACAATTAGTTACATTAACATGATCCTTCTGATACTGTGTGTTTTATCCTACGCCACTGCTGAAGCCACAAATGATTCTTATAAGGATCAATGTAAGTATGATATCTCAAAAGAGTAGATTATTTTGGAATTACCTAACTAGATAAACGAAGACAATTCGTTGCACTTGTTTGCCTTCATAAAATTATTTACTCTTCCTTTAATTGTCCTGAACTTCTGTATTTAATTAATTTCAATGGACCTTCTCGACCAATGCGTAACCCTCAAATCTTTCGCCTTGACGTCTACAAGAATAACACATCCTTTTTTAATTCCATTGTTAGAATGTGACGCGATTTTGATGAATTAAGACAATGTAACGCTGATGTTGGTATCTTCAATCCAAGTTTGTCACAATTTAAAAGATCACTTGTTGCTTCATTGGATATGTAAACTTAATCACAATTACCTGTCTGTTTTGATGACTTACCTGCAATATCTTATCTTGCAATTTTTGAAGTGAAAACTTCTTTAGCGGCGTTGTACACTTTTGTATGGGTAAAAAATGTTAAACTCGCGTCAGGGTGTCGGGGCGTCAGGACACGTGACCCTGATCGAAAATTAGTAAGACGGATGGACAGAGACAGCCGGCGCGGCGTAGGAGAGGAAGTATCCCCCTCTCTTTCTACGGCGCGGCGAAAATGTATGCAGGCGCCTGCTGTTTCGTTTAGGCGTGCGTGTGTATGCATGGATGGTGACAGTGACAGCTGATGGCTCGACCGTCTGTGTAGTGGCCGCACTGCTGTGTATTCGTAAAATTCGTGTATATAAAGTGTTTAATTAATGTAATATAAATTGTCATGTTTGTGTACGATAGCGCAATAAAAAAATATTGTATTCTACCACTTAAATGATAGTACTTTTATACTGATAATTGAAGCAATTCGTGCAAAATTATTCCCTGACCATCCCAAAATATCAAAAATGCTCAACGTTAATATTCAAGTTTTCACTTCTGCCGGCACTCCCGGAGTGCAACCCGTCTTTTTTTTTTCAAATCTTACTTGCTCCCATATATTTAGCCATGCTGTGTACACTATAGTGAATTACTGACTAGTTTTGTTTTTTTATGCTACAAAATTCTATGTAGTCTTACAAAGTAATCTGTTTGTGTGCCTTATAATAAAATAAATTAAAAAAACCGTCATCATCTTCGTCAGAGGCTGTTCTTTCCATTTTTGGATAAGGGTGGTTCTCTTCCATTCTTCTTCAACGTAGGCGTTTTCTGTTCTTTCCCATCTGATTTGGGCTCGCTTGTCTCCGTATATCGCCCCATCTCATTGGAGGCCGTCCACTGAGTCTGATTCGTGGTGTCCGAATCCATTAGGCTTTTCGTCCATCGTTCAGGGTTCATTCGAAAAATATGTCCAGTCCATCTCCAATTGCGGTCTGCCATCACTGATATTATCATCACACTAATATATAAGGGCGAAAGTTTGTAAGTGCGTGTGTTTGTATGTTGGTTACTTCTACACGCGCAAACGGCTGGATCAATTTTGATATTTGGTATGCAGGAAGCTGACACCCTGGATTAACACATATGCTACTTTTTATAAATACCACGGGTAACATGACTGGGCGCAGACTAATCAATTTTGGAATCTATGTTCTTCTCGGTGGGGTATATTCCATGTATCACTAATTTCGGATACATTTTTGAGCTCCCTATAAAACATTCAAAGATATTACGTCTTCATCCCTGAAGGAGTATACAAAGCCGTGGGATAAAGGCAAGACCCAAAAGCCACGTTCAGCGTGAAGGAGAGAAGACGGAAAAGAAAATCAGAAAGTTATGGGTTTAATAACTAATCCAATCGACTTATACGATTTGCGAGGGAAGATTCAAAGATTTAAAGATTCAAATGTTTATTCAGTAATTAGACCTTTACAGGCACTTTTACACGTCAATAAGTATAATTTATGTTACATGTAAAGTATATTAAAATTTAATTTATTTTTAAAGAAAAGCTACCGATACCAGCGCTTCGTAACGACCACTGCTGAGAAGAAACGCCGAAAGAAACTCATTTTCACAGTATTGGTCGCCTACTCGCCAGAAGGGCTTTGTCATATTATTATAATTGTCTTTTAATTAATAAATACTTATAATATAATACAATGTTCACACATTATAACATGTAATGCTTGCGAACAAGTAAACAAACATAAATTGCGTAATAAAAAATATTTAGTAGTCAAAAAAGCGAAGCCGAGCTGACCAGTCCCTCCCGGCAGCACCCGTTCACGAGTTGATGCACGGATCAGCCATCGTTAAACTCAACCATATTAGAGGGAATCCAACGACCCGACCAGCGACGCCACCACCGGATTGGACATTTTAGTGAGCATGAAAAACCCGAACTCGCAGACCTTGTCAAGAGAAAATATTAATTATACGAGTATGTTGGTCATCTATTGATCGCAGAGCATTTACATGTTTTTACAGTAAGCTTATTATGGTAACAGAAAATGCAGCTATTTATGTTTCATGTGTGGAGTGTAATAGGAAGACAGAGCAGCTGGTGAGTTTTTCGTGCTAGTCTTCTTTCAGATCGTAATAGCCTATCGAGGGAATGGGCGAAAACGCTAGCCGTTTTAATAGGCGATATGGCTAGCCATACTTTCATGATTTTCTGAAGACCCATTGCTATCGTCAAATACTAAGGATTTTGTTTTTTCCAGTCTGTACTGATCCTCGAACCATGAAGAAGCACCCAGCGTACACGGAGTGGGCGGACGCTTACTCCTGTACCAGACATCGGTGCCAACCTGGTGGCAGGAACCTGGCTATTTATACCGTCGGGTAAGTGCTTGTTTGATCACTGGAATGCGAGTGTGGTGCTGTCCAATGAAGAACTTATTCATCAACATCATTATCCGTATTTTCCCGGCTGCATCCTCAGCAGTAACGCTTCAGAGCCCGGGGTCCGCTACCTAACCAAGATTTGACGAAGTTACTGGTTTTTACACAGAGCGATTGCCGTCTGAACTGCGCAACCCAAAGGGTAAACCAGAACTAAAATAATCCTTGGATAGCTTGATGATCAACCGCTAGATGACGTTCGGGACCCACAGTTTATACATGCTTTCAGAATCACGGAATAATCTTTTTTTCGGATAATCAGGTGATTCAAGCCTGCATTATCTTAACCAGACTGGAAACGGTAAAGTCAACCAAGAATTTATTCTCCTGCCCAAAATTATTACAAAACTAAAAACCGAAAGAAATTTCTAAATCGATCTAGGCGTTTTCATATACTCTCCATTCTAATTCTCTATTCTCTTCTAATCGATAACTCCCCTTTTTTGGAAGTCGGTCAAAAAGGAGATGCAATTCCCGATACTGGTCCGGTACTGTACTGGCTTAGACCTGGTACTGGTAATTTAGTGACACTCCTTATGTCACTAAATTACCAGTACCAGGTCTAAGCCAGTACCGGAAAAACCGAGAAATTCGGGAATTTCGGTACCCAAGTTAAATGCTTATTAAAAAAAGAAAAACATCAATTTGTACTTAGTTTTACAAAAAAAGTGAGTAGGTTAACAAAAATATTAATCGTTTTATCTTTAGTTCCATTGTTCTTTCTTAATAATAAATCAACTAAAACAATTAGACAACAAAACAAGTTATAAATTCGTTTTAAAGAATATAAAGTAATTAAATATAAACTTTTTACAATACTCTTCTGTAGAGTATCGTAAATAGTTGTAATATTTTTGCGCTAATTCTTAACATCTTGACGACTTGACAAATAGAATTGTCAAATATAGCGGTTAGATGAAGTGAACAAGTGAACTGACGACGCTGAGCGGCTAGATTGAATGAAGTTGTCGACAACCATGCCGATACTTGATTTTGATCTGATAAATTGTTAACAATTAATGTATTTTTTGCAGCTGCAAACGCGTGGAGGCGCCTGAATCTGCCATCGAGTGCGAGGAGGTGGTGGAAGACACCAACATGCAGTTTCCTTATTGCTGCACCAGACTTAGGTATTTGTCGATTGCATAGATTAAGAAGGTACAAGATGGATATGGCGTATTGTAGACGAAATATTTTTGTGGGACCTTAACCGTCTTATTACAAAACCCAGACTAACTTTGTTACTAGGTTTAAACCATTATCCGCCCAAAATAAAGTTGACATTGACAGATTAGATAGTGTGTGATACTAGATGTCAACTTGAATTGGTCAGATAATGGTTTAAACCTAGTAACAAAGTTAGTCTGGGTTTTATAAAAAGACTGTAAAAGTGTTGAAAAACACTACTACACGAAGAAATAATTTTGTGGGACCTTAAAAGGATTGTGTTTGTACCTACTATCGGTAAAGCATCACGATACCATATTTTTACCCGACTACGGCAAAGCAAAAGGAGGGTTATGATTTTGACAGGCTATGTATGTATGTATGTATGTATGTATGTATGTATGTTCATCTGTTCCCTCGTAACTTCTAAACCACTTATCAGAATTTGACAAATGACATATCATTAGAAGCGTCTTAATTGTCCGCTGGTTATAGGCTTTATGGGATTTCACAAAATTTTATGTGGCGCCCTCTAGCGGACAAAACATACAGAGTAAAAAAATAAAGTTAAGATAAATATGCCGTGTTTGGTATCATTTGAAAGCGCTTTACTTGTACATTTTGAATATATATTACTAGCATTTGCTTGTGACTTTACCTGTATTCATGGGCTGATTGCATATAATTCACATCTTTTTTTCGTTCATAGCTTCTTTACTAGTTCATCAATTTAACTTTTGTTAATATTATGCGCCACAAATACACTTTAACACCAAAATAGTACAAATAATAAAAAGTAAAAAAACTAAAACCCAACTACGACAAAAAACGACGCTGAAAAAGTATAAAACAAGATTTTCAGAATACTGAACTGAACAAAGTTGCTAATGTAGTTGCAAGTAAATGGACACAGTAGACTCTACCAAGATGCCTTCGTTGTAAATTGACAATAATGTCATACAATATTATTCTGAAGTATGCAATATTCACTATGTAGAGATAAATTTTCATGTTTGGAAAGGCGTAGTCACACGTTACATATACCTACCTACCGTAGCACTTTGACAACGTCATGTTGAATGTCATGTAGTGAATAAATTCCTCTATCCATATACGTAATCCAAATTTGTGTATGATACAAGATTTAAAAGTTGTGAAAATGATTTTCGATCGAGATCACGTAGTTACGCCCGTTCTTAACCGACGCGAGACCCCGTTGAACTCGAAATCTAGCCGACCGGATCTGATCTCAAATTTTACTTTCAAGTTTTAGTCAACATATTTTGTTTCTGACTTTTTTTTACTAGATAATAAGGTGTTACTAACTATCCTTATGAAGTGGCCTTCGGCTCCAAAACCAATAAAAAATCACCGTGTATGTATGTTTTGGATAAAAACTTGTCTCATTGTTAAATTGATCGATGATTGATGACAGTCATCGTATTGTCTGTCGCACTCGGCTAGTGCGTTCTTTTTACGCGATAAAAAAAAACTAGGTCTGTGGCCAATCGTACATTTCATCATTTCAGCTGCTGGTCTCTGCCAATTATTTCCAAAATGACCGATCTAGAGCGGCCTGCATCCAGTGTTTAAAAGCGACCTTGGTCAGGGCATCAGTCTGACCACCTTGTGGGTGGGTGTCCTACGCTTCGTTCGTGCCAGTGTGTGGTCGCCATTCAACCTTCTGGCAAGCTTTTTGTCCCATCGGGCATCTTACCGTGATACTAAATAAATAAATATATAGGAACAAATTGAGTTAGCCCCAAAGTAAGTTCAAGACTTGTGTTATGGGATACTAACTCAACGATACTATATTTTATAACAAATACATATATAGATAAACACCCAAGAACCAGGACAATTTGAAAAAGGCCATTTTCCAACTTGCCCTGACCGGGGATCGAACCCGGAACCTCTGGGTGGCGGACTAACATGGTGACCACTACGCCACGGAGGTCGTCAATATTTTTCAAATATTTTTGGATAATCAAGTAGATGGACTAAAAAATTTTTTTTCCCCCCCTCCACATCGGTGTTGTCCGTACAACCTTCCATCTTTTGCTACTGTTACTTAGGTGCCTGGTGGTAGTCCGGGGAGAGGTCTGGACCAGAGTGCTGGGTCAGCCGTGGGAGACGCTGCCCGCTGCGCCCTGGAGTCACATGTACAAAATGAAGAAACCCCCGCCCGGAAACGAGTTCCTGCCAAAGTAAGTCACAGATTACTAATAAGTTGTTGAAGTTGCATCGTTTAGTTCAGAGGTTCCCAAACTTATTTTGCCAAACGCCCACTTTAAAAAATCTGTTATTTTGTAGCGCCCCCCATTTTTTTCACCATAAAAACCTGAATCACATATTTGTCTTGCCTGTAGTTTAATTCAACCTATATTCTAAACTAGACTTTTTTACAAGAGAGAGCAATAATAATACATACACCAGTACATTAGAGTATCTTTTATAAAAAAATAACAATAATCAACATTGTTAATTTTAAATAAAAAATAGCAATAATAATACAATTTTACAATAATAAAGAGTATCGGAAGTGGGGACCTCACCTGCGAAACTTTAAAACACGAAATTTTTTCAGTGTTTGATTCCTTTAACGATATAAATAGCGTTGTGAACGCATTAAAATAATAAATATTAATTACATTACATCTAAATATATATAACTCAAAGGTGACTGACTGACTGACATAGTGATCTATCAACGCACAGCCCAAACCACTGGACGGATCGGGCTGAAATTCGGCATGCAGGTAGATGTTATGACGTAGGCATCCGCTAAGAAAGGATTTTGATCAATTCTACCCCCAAGGGGATAAAATAGGGGTTGAAAGTTTGTATGAAACTTTGTCAATTTTAAACCGATCGGGCTGAGACTTTGCATGTATAAAGCTACTATGACGTAGGCATCCCCTAAGAAAGGATTTT
Organism: Acrobasis suavella; assembly: GCA_943193695.1. NCBI lineage: Eukaryota > Metazoa > Arthropoda > Insecta > Lepidoptera > Pyralidae > Acrobasis > Acrobasis suavella. The sequence continues at coordinate 10,395,902 of OW971955.1, read as the reverse complement.
GACAAATTACATCCTGTTTTTAGTTTATATTTGTACAATAAAAAGGGATATAAATATGAACTAATAAATGGATGTTGTGTAGTAAGAGGATTTTTATTTCAGTGAATTTTAAAATATGAAATAGCTGAAGTTATAAATCACTCATTGCTTAAATCACATCAGCGCCCCCCAACTTTATTCTGGGCCCGTTACCGCCCCCCTTAAAGCCTCCAGCGCCCACAAGGGGGCGTTATCGCCCAATTTGGGAAAGACTGGTTTAGTTACTGAGTTCCATCGACAACCTTCCGTCTCCGCGATCAGACCCTAGACATCGTCTACCATAGAGTGCTCGTCAAGACAAATGAAACGAGTTCTACTCAATGAGGTTATGTTGTTTTGTAACTGAGTTCTATTGAATATCTCCCGGCTCCATCATCAGAACAGCTCACTGACTCCATAATATTGTATCGTCATCCGACTTACACAATGCATTTCAGCTCAATCCGTTGAGGATAGCTAGTTGAAAATTGATTTGCAAGATTTGACCTAAACATGCATACATATAGGTACATACAAGATAGAATTCTAAGTTAGGGGCATGAATTTTTAGGGGTCCAGTGCTGCCCCCATTTAAAATAAATCATTTGAAAGAAAACGGAGATATCATTTAAAATTTTGTCTTGATCACACTCTAGATAACCCTTCAAACTATTTTATGAACTACTGTTTTCAGTTTAAAGTGAGATTATGAAACTTTTCTACGCACATACGCCAAAAGTAGCCGTTTTTCGCAATTGTGCGTAGAAAAGCTTCACGTTCTCACCTTAAACTGTAAACAATAGTTCATAAAATAGTTTGAACGGTTATCTAGGGTCTGATCAAGACAAAATTTTAAAAGCTATTCCGTTTCCTTTTAAATGATTTATTTCAAATAGGGGCAGCACTGGACCCCGAAAAATCCAGGTAGCCCCTTTAATAAAAGCTTATAAAATTATTTAATTTTTTTTTTAGCTAATAAACTCGAAAAAAGAAACTAAATGATTATTTCTTCTGCAGAAGCGCGAACGAAGGACCAGTTTACGAGCTAAACGAATCAGACAATGAAAAGCCAAGAGAGAAAGTACTCCGGGCGTCCAAACAGGTGTCGTCTCCCCCAGATCCCAATTGCAATGACGTTGTTGCACGGTCTGCGCCCACGCCAGACATTGTGGTAAGAGAGAGACAAGTATATAACTGCTTCTCTTTTTCTCGCTATCTTAGAGCCTTGAAGCAGTAGTGGAACCAAATCCGAGACGTTTCTCCCTTTTCAGGGATCTAGGTCTGTGTTTCCGAAACTTGTCTCTTTCTTACCACAAAGTAGCTGCTATTGTGGTAAGAAAGGGACAAGTATATATAGGTATAACTGCTTCTCTTTCCCTTAAGGAGTGGAACAACGTCTCTCCCTTTGTAGGGGTTCACAAATAAGTTGAACAAAAATGGCGGACTTCAAAGCATTTTCGTACAAATTCTCGATACGTAAATTGAACCAAAAGGGCGATCGTCAGTGCATTATTTGTACCTGTGCGGATAACCACCATTTTGGTTTAACCTACATGCCGGGAATTTATAAAAATTTACTTTGAAGTCTGCCATTTTTGTTCAACTTATTTGTGTGGCATTGTAGGCCTGCGTTTTCGAAACGTGTCTCTTTCCGGTGGCGGATTTACACATTTGACGCCAGTAGGCTATTCATATTTTGCCGCTCTTAAGCTGCGTTCACTGAAATATCATATATAGAAGCACCTTTTTATCTTCTACATGGAGAGGGTGCAACTAGCCTCAAATTTGCCGCCCCCTTTAATGTGCCGCCATAGGCTGTAGCCTATTCAGCCTATTGATAAATCCGCCACTGTCTCTTTCTAACCACAAAATAGCTGATACTGTGGTAAGATAGATTCAAGTCTATAACTGCTTCTCTTTCCTTCATTGTCTTAGACCTTTAGGGTTGGATCTCACTTGTCAACACGGAACAGCACTTTTTTATGCTGCTTTCTTTTCTGTCGCTCAAAACCATTATTTGCCAGAGCGAGAGAGACAGACAGTGCCACCGCCAGGGACCGGAATACCGATATTTTATATCGATACCCGGGATCGGTATTTTACCGATATTTTTTATGGATATACGTATCAATATATCGATACAAATTTCGTTATATCGATACTAAGTACTGGCATTATATCGATATCCTCTAAATATATATAACTCAAAGGTGACTGACTGACTGACATAGTGATCTATCAACGCACAGCCCAAACCACTGGACGGATCGGGCTGAAATTTGGCATGCATGTAGATGTTATGACGTACGCATCCGCTAAGAAAGGATTTTTATCAATTCTACCCCCAAGGGGATAAAATAGGGGATGGAAGTTTGTATGAAACTTTGTCAATTTTAAACCGATCGGGCTGAGACTTTGCATGCATTAAGCTTCTATGACGTAGGCATCCCCTAAGAAAGGATTTTGATAAATTACACCCCTACGCGAGCGAAGCCGCGGGCAAAAGCTAGTTTTGTATAAAATACTGGTATTATATCGATATTTTGTATAAAATACCGGTATTTTATCGAAATTTGTTATGATAAATACCGATATCGGGTATCGATATATCGATAAAAAAATATATCGGTATTCGTGTCCCTGGACACAGCACCAGCCGTGCTATAGCGTTTCGACGTCCTACCTTTTAATACAGATAGGATTACATAATTTTCTTTGTTTCTAGATCGCGTTGACCACAAACAACGATCAAAAAGAACTGAATAAGCCAGTGAAGGACAGGTAAACATTCGACTACTTAAAAGTTACGCACACATTGACTATTTTTAACCCCCGAGAGAAAAGAGGGGTAGTCTTATAAGTTTAACAGTAATCGATGGAAATAAGTCTAGAACTACGAACTCGAGTTCCGTAATAATATGTCTGTCTATCTGTGTGTCTGTCTGTCTCAAACGGATGGATCGATTTCGATGCGGTTTTCATGTTAAAGCATGTTCCTTTGCTATGTTTGATAAAAATCGGTTCGAAGTATTGTTCCATTCGTCATGCCTATTCAAAGATATTTTATAATAAATACATATGAATATTATACTTAGGTACCCCAAAAGATTGCTTTCTCAGCACCATCTGTTGGTTGACTGGTAGAATTAAATTTACATGTATTGTTATAAAGTTAAATACATAAATAGATAAACACCCAAGACCCAGGACAATTGGAAAAATGCAATTTTTCAACTTGTCTTGGCTGGGGATCGAACCCAGAACCTCCGGATTGGCTGTGTTAACTACTACTACGCCACAAAGGTCATCTATACGATATTGCCACAGAATGAATATACCTAAGTACTATATTCAGAATGGAATTTACTAAGGTTCCCGCCGCCCGCACCTCTTCCCCGTTCGCGTATGTGTGGAGGGTGTTGAGCAGGCGCCTACAGCCGCCTCGACAAGGCGAGAACGGGGGAGAGGTGTGAGGACGGAGAACGGGGACGCATATTATGCGGGACTTACGAGGATTCCGTTCTGTAAGCAATACTTATATTAATTCTAAGATATTAATTTGAAGGAACTGCGCCACAATAAGAATAATTATTACATTCTTCTGACTCAAGCAGAAAACACCACAGCAAGTCTCAGAACCAGTACTATGAAGAAGATAACCTGGATACTCAGCAAGAACCCGAGGAGTCATCCACAGACAAGGTACCACATTTACAGATAAATTACACGTCACATTCCACCAGGTTGACTGAGCCCAGGCCGTAAGCCCCAAAGGTCACGTTTAGCATCATCATCATCCTCCCGTATTCCCGGTTGCATCCTTAGCGGTAACGCTTCAGAGCCCGGGGTCCGCTACCTAACCTAGGTGATTTGACGAGGTTACTGGTTTACCCAGAGCGTCTGCCGTCTGACTTCCGCAACCCAAAGGGTAAACAAAACCATTACTTGGATAGGATTGAGAGCAAACGCTAGGGCGTTCGGGACCCACAGTTTATACTTGCCTTCCGAAACACGGAATGATCATTCTTTCCGGATAATCAGGTGATTCAAGCTTGCAATATTTATGCAATAGTTTAGTTTTAAATTTTCACAGATGATGTGATTCTGTTGCTGATATAACAACAAATAAAATGAATATTTTAATTCTGTCTTTCCTTCGTGCGCTAGTCCGATTCGCACTTGGCTGGTTTTTTTAATTCATCATATAGTCCAGGCACAAAATAATGGCGTAGACAGGCTGTGTGGACTCCATTTTACGTAATTTAAAAATGAATATTTTTGACATTGAATAGCCAGATTTTTTTTTTTGGCAAAGAGTAGTGTCCTCCGCGGCGTAGTGGTCACTATGCTAGTCCGCCACCCAGAGGTCCCGGGTTCGATCTCCGGTCAGGGCAAGTTGGAAATGGCCTTTTTCAAATTGTCCTGGGTCTTGGATGTTTATCTATGTATGTATTTGTTATAAAATATAGTATCGTTGAGTTAGTTTCCCATAACACAAGTCTCGAACTTACTTTGGCGCTAGCTCAATCAGTGTTATTTATTTATTTATTTATTTACTAGCTGAAACTCATTTTTTAACCGACTTCATTATCAAAATCGATGCAAGACTTTCAACCCCTATTTTGCGACCTTAGGGGGTGAATTCTAATAAACCATGAAACACGTGTTCAATTAAATGTTTTTAAGAGTATGAATCTCAATTTTTATCAAAATCGATGCAGATTTAAAGATTTTTCCATACAAATTTTAAACCCCTAATTCACCCCTTTAGGGTTAAAATTTTTCAAAATCCCTTCTTAGTGTGCGTCCGCATTTTGAATTAAAACAACTGTCAAAATTTCACGTTTCTATCATAAGCGGTTACGGCTGTGCGTGCGTTTTATGTCAGTCAGTGGGAACTTCTCCTTTTATATATATAGATTATTATTTAGTGTTGCTTCTAAAAGTAGAAAAATATTCAAGCGCTTTCAAAATTGTTGTATATGTGAGTGGTGGCTGTGCCCACCATCCTCTTATTCTTCGAATACACCAGTGTGCTACTAGCAGCCAATCGTTTCACTCGTACGTCCTTCGCCCGCATACTTATCAAATTTTTTTTTCTTTATTTATTCTTTACAGAATCAACAGCACTTTACATATATTATCATTTTATCTTATAAACTATTACTTACTGCCAATTACAGATTCACATTTTGTAATTAAAACATTCAAAAACTAAACAACTATGTTTAGAGAACACAGAATGGATATTATATACTACATTTTTTAAAAAAGTAAACAATGCACGGCAAGAAAGTTTTAAAAGGAAGCAATGTAGCAAAAATAACTTATTATGGATCTACACTTTACGGATAGAATAATACAACATGTACAGAATTTTAAAAAGTTAAAACAAAATTACAGAATAATGTTAACACGCATCAAGGGTGTGTTTATAAGTGTGTGTGTGTGAGTATGTATGTATGTATGTATGAAAGTGTGTGCGAATTAAACTATGTATTAAATTTAATTTTCATCCCTTTTATGTTCGCAGGCTGCTGAAGCGTCCGAAGAAGGAAGAGATTACTTCGGGTACAACTATGGAGTCACGCAGAAGCCTAAGGTAAATTTTCATAGGTTTTTTACTCGACTGCCAAGAAAGGGTTATGATTATGATATTTATTCCGTCAATTTAAAATTTCATTCACACCACTTGGATAGTTGGCAATCAACCACCGTACGTTTTAAAAGGAACTTTTTACCACGTACGACCGAACTGTGGAATCAACTTCCTGCAGCAGTGTTCCCGGACCGATACGACATTGAAACCTTCAAAAAACGAGTCTTTATCTTCCGGAAAGGCCGGCAACACTAAAAATAAAGGAACCATATTTTATCCTTCAGCAAAGTAGTAAAATCATAAAGATATAGCGCTTCGAAGTTCCGGAGACTGATTTACGTCACCTTAGTTTAAAAACCGTAGCTGATCGTGACGTCACGCGAAATTTAAATGCGCTGTATCTTCGTAAATATTTGCTTAGCAAAGAAAAGAAAAGATATGAATACTATACTTTTAAATAATGAGCCAAAAAATGTTTAGTTCACATCCCTATTCAATTGTTATTTCTATTGTGTCTGGCTGAGAGTCCCGGAATGTGTTAATAAAATACTCTGCTTTGTCTCCAGACCCAGCATCACCGCGCCTCCTGGACCGAGGTCCCACCAATACAGTGGAACGATCACGACAACATGGCCTTGGACCCCGCTGAGACTGCCAACAAGGTAAGGACCAACGAAGTCAGATTCTCACACACATTAGTTTATTTGCTAGTTTTAAAGATAAAAAAACGCACAGCTACAGAAAAACAAAATGCAATCGCTACACGGTCAACACCAGGGGGAATTGATTTAAGTACTTCAAATTTTCAAAATCTACAATTCCTTTGTTCTTACATTCACATCATCAAACTGCTCAGACACGCTTTGTAATCTTCTCTAAGTGCCGCAACAGACGGGGCGCAAGTTGCGTCGCGTGACAGCTAGAGATGGGCAGTGGATAGTACTCCACCTCAATCTACTCATTTGAGTATTTACTCACTAGATTTAATAAATAGAGTAAATAGAGCGTGCTCATGTATGGACATCGCATTTGATGTCTGTTTACTTATTTTTACGTAAAATTACGTCTATGCACACCTCCCACCAAAAAATGATAATTAATCAAAGAAGTCTATTTTCATATATCTTAGCATCGCATTTGACGTTTACCAACATTTTAAGCATATTATGGCGTACGCACACACTTTCCGACAAGAATTGCAAGTGTACTAGATTTAAGTTTCAAAATTGTCATGAAAACATAAAATAATGAATATAAATATAAATATGAGTCGGAACTCATATAAATCAATCTACTCACCAAATGGATAAATTAGGATATTTATCGGGTATTTACTCAATCTACTAAGTAAATACTCAAATGGTTTGATTGAGTATTTATGCATCGCCCATCACTAGCTGTTTAGTAGCATATTTAGTTTTAAACAATTTATTTCAAATGAGGGCGCCACTTTAGCTACCACATATCCCCCGATTGTCAAGAACACATATCTGTATCCCTAGCGCCATCTATTATTTGATACAGAAAGCCCTGACTTTTAAGCGTAAGTCCCAAATAACTTTTAAACAACTCAACCAATTTTCATCAAACATTGCTAAGAACCCCCCTTTTTTGACCCCGACAAAAAAGAGGGATGTTATAAGTTTAAAATGTCTGTCTATCTGTCTGTGTTTTTTTCGTAAAAGCAGGTTCTTTTATTGGTGGTTCTTAGCTATGTTTGATGAAAATTCGGTTTAGCCCTTTCAAAGTTATTGATGGTAACGCTTGAAAGTCAGGGCTTTCTCTAGCAAATAATAAATCGTGCTACGGATATCCATCTACTGATGAGGAGCCGAACTACCGATACGACTTCGGTAGTTCCCTTACTGATCACTAGATGGTAGTCTTGACAATCGGTTTTCTTTTTAATTTGCCTAGCAAATGAATGTTGACACTGGCTGGATACTGCCTTACACATTTTTTTATCACTCCAGCCGCAACAGCCAGCATTCCAGGACACCTTTCAGCAGGCGGAGCAAGCGGCCCCAGAGCCGGAGAAGAAAAGCGAGAAGCCCACCAACCTCCAGGCTCTGGTCGACGCCATCGGAACCAGGTATACCCTGTCAGTTTCCTTTTTACACGTAAAATATTTAAGGGTGCACCGCGTGCCAAATGTTTTAGAACGATCCTCAGTTTCTTTGACATGAAAATACAGCAACGTTCAGGACGAACTCTAGTGATCATTGACTCAACAAGTAGTTATTACAAAAACAAAAAACCCGACTGCCTTTTTTTTGTCTTTTTTTCATTTTTTGTATTTTTTATATTTTAATACATAGGGCGCACTATAAGTTTCCGGAACTGGCCACTTACATAAACAATATTTAAAAATTTATTGCAACATTTGAAAATAGAACTCTTTGGCTGTAGAATGCAGTTTGTTTCATCTGACTGTCTTTTGTTTTTACCTTGTGGCGCCATTTAAAAAATTGTGTGTCTGCATCAACATGGATTTAACTCGGGAAAATTTTCGTAGTATGATTTTCTACGATTTTAAGTGTAATTTGACAGCTCAACAGAGCATCGCTCGGCTTGAAACAGCTTTTGGCAATGAAGCATCATGCAAGACAACTGTTTATAGCTGGTTTGCAGAATTCAAGCGTGGTCGTATCAATCTCAGTGACGAATCTCGCGATGGTCGGCCGTCCACCGCTGTGACCAACAAAAACATCGATGCTGTGCGCCGTATGATTGAAACAGACAGGCATGTGACCTACCATGAAATTCGCGCATCCTTAGAAATAGGCATGAGTCAAATACAATTAATCCTACACAAACATTTGGGTGTGAGAAAGCTGTGTTCGCGGTGGATCCCACACAACTTGACCGAGGCTCAAAAAACGGACCGCGTCACTTGGTGCAGTGCCATGCTTACCAGATTCAACGAAGATGCGTCAAATTTGGTGTGGGACATAGTAACAGGTGACGAAACATGGATTTATTGACACGATCCCAAAACAAAGCAGCAATCGAGCGTATGGGTCTTTCAAGATGAGCCGAAACCAACCAAAGTGGCGCGCGTGAAAAGTGCATCTAAGCGGATGATTGCTTCTTTTTTTAATAAAACTGGACACGTGGCTACTGTTGCTTTAGAGAATCGTCGTACAGTGAATAGTGACTGGTACACGACCATTTGTTTGCCGGAAGTTATTGACGAACTCCGTAAAAATAACCGTAAACGCCGTATCATCCTGCACCACGACAATGCTAGTTCTCACACGGCCAGACAGACAAACGACTTTTTGAAGGCGAAAAATGTAGAACTCATGAGTCATCCTGCATACAGTCCCGACCTGGCACCTTGTGACTTTTTTCTGTTCCCAAAAATTAAGAACCAATTACGCGGTCAACGATTTTCATCACCAGAAGAGGCTGTCGAGGAGTATGAAAAACACGTTTCAGAGGTCACCACAGAGGAGTGGCACAAAAGTTTTCAAAACTGGTTTCATCGAATGAAAAAGTGCATAGACGCCAAGGGAGATTATTTTGAAAAACAATAAATTAATTTTGTACCTTTAATAGTATTTTTTCATATTCATTCCGGAAACTTATAGTGCGCCCCACGTATACCCAGTGTCACACTTACAGTAAATACAAATCTAATGACACCTCTCAAGCTAAAATCCATCGAACCGTTCAGGCTGCAGAGCGTGCCTAACATTTGAAATTGGCGCCAAGAATCCGCCATTTTGTTTTTTATTTTGATATGTCTGAGACTGGCGCAGTCGGGTAAAAACCGATAGCTTTAATTTTTTTCTAAAGAAAAAAAATTGCGAAGTTGCCTCCAAATCACCTCCGATTTTTTATACTATAAACGGTTAGTATTCAAGAAATACAATAAATGAGCCCTCGTAACTTTTGATTATAATTTTATCAAACATAAGGCAGACATTATATAACTTAAAGATCCAAAGGATGACTGGTATGGTAGACAACGCCAAAGATAATATAATTAGTTAATTACTAACGTAAACAACGCTTTTAGCGTTAAGTTCGCCTATTGTTCTGTACAATTTGTATTTGATGAACAATAAAGATTACTTAAATAAATAAATTTTTTATAACTTTTAAATATTCTTTGTAAAAAGAAAAAAGCTAAAGAAACGTACGCGTCAAGCCGCCGCGTCCTCGCTCAGCAAGCTGTCTCGTTTCGACTAGTGTTTTGGCCTTTTGGGTGCGGGGCGGCGAGAGCAAAACTTAGACTCTAGCACGCGGTGCGCCCTTAACAACAACTACTTTTTTTTTTCCTTTTCTTAACGTGCGATTGCGAATAAGTACTATTTGACTTTTTGTACAATAATTTGTTTGTTTTTGTACAATATTTTATACGAACTACAAATAACACTAACAAGAAGTCTTTTAAGGGGTTCCGTAGTTAACATACATGAATTTTTAAAAATGAAGGGCATACTTCTCAGGCGGTATGATATAAGAATTTTATCAGAATCAGTTGTGTTCTTTGAAGGTCAAGTCGGTTTTTAGTTTTAAAAATTGTATTAAATAAAACGTGAAGATTTTCTTAGCATTTATAAAAGAGGCAGTTTTTCGAAAAAATTCTAAGCAAGGCTTCAATTCAATTCAATTCAATTCAAATATATCTTTATTATCATAGGATAATTATAATATCTCTTAATAATCGTCACTTTGTTTTATTGCACAATAATTGTTGACGTCAAAAAGTTACTTAGAGCTAAGTTTACTGCCGCCTCCAAAGCGCTAGTGCAGAAGAAGCGGTAACAAACTGCACTGCAGCATTTTCTCCAAGAACGTCAACTCACAATGAAATTAATATTTATAGTTGATATGTGGACAGAGTATATACATTGTTTGTTGTCATAATTTAAATTAATTTTTTTAATGTCGAAATTTTGAAATAATGTCAAATCAAGTTGTAAATTCAGTATGTACTTAATGTACCAGATTATGACCATTTCTGAGTAAACAAACCTTTAAGAGGGACCCGCGCCAAGCTCAAGCCAGACTTTGTTGTCTTTAAGATAGTCATCGGTCCTATAATAAGCCTTCTCACAGAGTACCTTCTTTACATAAGCTTTAAACTTTTTGTCAGGCATATCAAGGACCGATTGTGGCAGTTTATTATAAAAAAGTATACCGTTCCCCATAAACGTTTTACTAACTGTTTTGAGCCTATAATACGGGGCAACTAAGTCACTCTTATTGCGTAAGTTTCTGACGATAAAATCGCTTACTTTATTGTATGAGGAAATATTTTTCCTTACATACAGTATGTTTACAAATATATACTGTGATGGTAAGGTTAGTATACCTATTTCCTTGAATAATTCTCTGAGTGAGTCTCTAGATCCTAAGCCGAGCCGAGCTCGAATTGCCCTTTTTTGTAAAATGAAAATAGTCTAATGTAATGAAAATATCGGCTGCACTCCCCCATAGCAGTATGCCGTATGACATTAAACTATGAAAGTAACTAAAGTACACTAGTCTAGCAGTTGCTACATCTGTCAATTGTCTAATTCTCCTAACAGCATAAGCCGCAGAGCTAAGCTTATTTGAAAGTTTTGATATATGAGCGCCCCACTAAAGTTTCGAGTCGATCGTAATTCCCAAGAAGGTAGTACTTTCAACAAGATTGAGTTTTTCGCCATCTATCAGTATGTCGACGCAAGCTTGCCTCACATTGGGAAGAGAAAATCGAATGCATTGGGTCTTTTTCGCATTTAACATGAGGTTATTGGCAGTAAACCAATCAGAAATGGAAGACAAGGTGCTGTTCACCGCGCTAGCATCTGTGCTATGACGGTCAATTTTGAATATTAGCGAGGTGTCATCAGCAAACAGCACTATGCCTGCCTGTTTCTCAACCATGTAAGGCAAGTCATTTACATAAACTAAGAAAAGGAAAGGTCCTAGAATAGAACCTTGTGGTACGCCAATTTTAACATTAGATCCATGCGATTTTATGCCGTTTAAATCAACAGTCTGAAGCCTATCTGTTAAATAAGATTCTATTAATTTAATTGAATTTTCATCAAAACTATATTGACTAAATTTAAGCAAAAGTGTCGGATGATCTACACAATCAAATGCTTTAGAGAGATCGCAAAAGGATCCAATCCCATCATTTTTGCTCTCCCATGCGTCGTAAATATGAGTGATGAGTGCCACTCCCGCATCGGTGGTTGATTTTCCGCCAGTAAAGCCGAATTGTTGGCTATGGAAAAGGTTGCAGGTCTTGAAGTGAAGTAGCATTTTTACTTTAAACTGTAAACAGTAGATCATAAAATAGTTTGAAGGGTTAATATATCGTAGGTTTCCACTTATTGTATGGACTCAAAAACAATGCAACATGACATTATGACAATTCATAGACCAATAATGCCGCACAGAGGCAGCCCATAGACAACCTTTATTGAAACGTAGAGTAGTTATAAAAAAAGACTATTTAACCATCACAACAATGTACTTACCTATAATTAAATTTGTTGTGAAATTGAATCCGCTATTTTCCAACAAGTCAAATGAGAAACTTTTTTCTAAACATCAAACCAAAATGTTTCTATGGGATTTGTATGAACGGGCAGATGACCTCATGGTTTCTTGAAGTCAAATAGCGTTCTTATTATCAGTTTTTCTGCTATTATAAATCTAAAATCACGGTAAAATGGATATATTCAATGACAAGTGACATACCCGTATTGCGATGTTTCATTTCTTATCAGTACAAAATAATTAATTTTCGACCCGGGAAAATACCCAATTGATTTCCCAACATTCACAAGACCAGGCCTATGTCATTCCCGTGTATGTATAGAAAATATACCTACATTAGATATTACTATGCGCGCGGCGACCACCCCGGTGTGGGAAATTCAGTCACATGAATCGCTTGTCCAAAGTAATAAGAATGAAATTGGCTTGCAACGGTGAGGAGTTCTGACGCGAGCTAAATTAAACCATAGCGCTAACCACAGTAGATATTTCTCTGAGTTTCTTTTCTGAGTAAGACTTCTGTTCGTGAGAGAGAACTAGTACTTATTCTGTGACAACTTGTAAACAAGTATTTGTTTCCAGAATGAGGGACATAGAGAGTGTGGTGCAGAGGATGAGCGAGAAGGTCCATCAGGGGAAGGTTCCGGAAGATGGGGAGATCAGTGGTGAGAAAAGGCAAGTATTTTTTATATACCTTCAATAGGGATGTGAACCGGGTAATAATTCCTCAAAATTAAAAACCTACTTCACACCCAAATTACAGAAATTAGGAATAAAGGGAATAAGTTGCTCGGCTTTGGTTAAAAATTGTAGGTGATCGTGATGTTTGTCGAAATTTAAATGCGCTGTATCATCGTCATTATAAGCTACTCAGAGAAAAAAAATACGTATGTCATACCTTTTTAATAGATAATCTATTTTAGTGAGCCAAAAACATTTTTAAATATGTCCACATCCCTTTAATAATACCATCAGATCAGAAGTTCTGCGAGCTAAACGCAGCTTGAAAACTACCGTGTAATATAAAAATACCTATTTCTTACTATCTGTGCCGGCGGGGTCCGCTCCCTGTAGTAATTTCGGGGAAAAAATCCGATGTCCGAAACTTTATCCATATCAAATTTCATCTCAATCAGTTCAGTGGTCAAAGCGTGAACAGACAGTTAAGAGTAATTCTCGCATTTATTAAATTAGGGTAGCGGCACGAAACTCTAGCGCTGACCTTGCGCAGAAGTCAAAAATTTATACCGTACCCGTGCGCAGTATCTACTCTACATGTCGATCAGCGCTAAACTAGCTTGTCGCTATGCTAAGTGTATGGATATGCAGGGCCGGATTCAGGGAAAGGCAACCAGTAACCCCGGTTGCCTTCCCCTGAATCCGGCCCTGCCTCGGGGCCTCCACAAAGAGGGCCTGCCACAATAAAATTAAAATATAATAAAATAAAATAGACTTCGAAAATAAAATCTTTCGAATTCCGACTAGTAAACAACTTTTCCCTGAAATTTTTCGCGGTAAAGTACTTGGTACAAACATGTTATTTTTTAATATTTTCAGAAATCATTGATCTATATTTGTTCACTCCAATCAGGCAATCAGTAAAATTTTAAATTTGCGGCCATGGGGCCTCCACTCTTTTGCTGCCCCGAGGCTCCTAGACCTCTAAATCCGGCTCTGTGGATATGAATGGAAAATTATCAGTATCGAAAATATCCTGTTCTCGAATCTGACTTTTCTTTCAGACCACTCCATTAATTCTGTCTAAAAAGCTTCTTTTTTTCACCGATCTCGCTTCTCGACGTTTAGAAAATAACTCTAAACTTTATTTTTAGTGCCGTAGTGCAAGATATCGGGAACTCCCCTCACGGCAATCACCCCCAAGAGACGAATCCGAAGAGGCCGAACCCTGATGGAGACCATTATAAGAGGTACCTCTTCAAAGATTCAAGATTCAAATGTTATTCAGTAATAAGACCTTTACAGGCACTTTTACACGTCAAAACAAATTCATAAAACTTTTTATTATACAACGTGGAAGGGACATTTTTTTACGGCTCTGGTTGCTAGGCCTTAAAACCCATCTTATTTTTTTTACTTTTTTATTCCTAACCCTAACCCGATTAAGTATAGAATCAAAGGATGGTGCAGGTCCTTTGTTTGCTTCCAGAGAGCTTCTGGCTTCAAATCCATACGAGTCCACTGGTTTTCATTTTTTATAGCCGATTGAGTGGCGGACGATGCCCAAAGACGCCCAACACAGTCTGCAAATAAATATCACTACATCCGCACTATGACGCACTTTAAACATTTTACATATTGTCCATGAGCATTTTTATCACCAAACTACACTAATTTCATATTTTAAAGTCCACTAGAATCAATTTACAAACCAATTTAAAACTAAATCCTACGAAACTCCTTGGCTAACGGCCAAAAACTTTCCTATAGTTTAATGATAATGAAATAAAGGTCAAAAACAAAAAAAAATAAGAATTACCCGGGCGGCTGCACTGCTGCAATTTCGAAAGGAACTGTCAACATTTTTTGGAACTATTGGCTGTTATTTTAATTTTATTTATTATACTATTGGAGATCTAGTATATCCCGTGGTTGATTTATTATTGTCGGGTATGCGATGCGCCTTCCACGTTGAAGATTGTTTACTAACATGTTAGATTTTTCGAGATGCCTCAATGTATCTGTCACGTTGCCCTAAAATTCTATGCGTTGCCCCTCCGGAGCGCCATATTAAGGGGCTGCCTGAATTTTTCGGGGTCCAGTGCTGCTCCCATTTCAAATAAATCATTTAAAAGGAAACAGAGATATCATTTAAAATTTTATCTTGATCAGACCCTAGATAACCATTTGAACTATTTTATGAACTACTGTTTACGGTTTAAAGTGAGAACGTAAAGCTTGTCTACGCACATCCGCCAAAAGTGGCCGTTTTTCGCAATTATGCGTAGAAAAGCTTACTTAATCTATGGTTTTATCCTACCTAAATTGTGTACTTTCTTAGGTAAAAAATAAATTATCAGGTACGGATAAAAACAAAGAGCAAAAGATTTTTTTACCTTTGTTAATAAAATAAAACGTCACAAAATAATGTCACTTGTCATGATCATATTCATTTTGAACGTGATTTTAGATTAAATTTATTATTGCTGAAAACTGAGCGCTATTTGACTCCAAGAAACTATGACGTCATTAGCCAGTATTTCATATAAATCCTATAGAAAATATTTCTGATTTGAGTTGTTGGAATGTCATCTAGCGATAACAGACATTTGTTACACACTACCGAACTAGTGTGCAGGTCAGGTTTCCTCACATTTTCCTTCACTGGATGGAAGCAAGTGCAAAAGATACTTACCTACATAATCTTTCTTTGGAGTGATGATCTTCCAAACTTTTATAAAAAGAAACAAATTATGTCACTGAATCCGTCTCTGTCACTTTGGGGTCGTCCATTAATCATGTGATTTTTTTTAGCAGCTTTTAACCCCCCTGTATTTGTTCTTTTCGGTGAAACGTGGTGAGGTTTTTAAATGACCTCTTCCCCTTAGCAAAAATCACGTGTAAGTTTTTGGAACTAATAATTCTTTTTCAGAATATTATCTTTTGTATACAGGTGTAATCTAATTTAATTATATCATTGCCTGACAACGGCGAGACAAGGTTTCTACCTCTTTCGAGCCTCGTATGATTAATCACGATCCCTTTCGATCCGATTAAGGACGATCTCTTTTCCGAAGAATTAGATTTATGATTTTTGATGATTTATTGTTTGTGTGAACTTATTCCGAAATTCTTTCGTCCAGGTTCACCGTGAGGAACCGTGGCAGCAGCAAATACCTTCACGGAGGACTAGAAGGAACTACAGAAGCTCCGGTCTTCATAGACGACACTGCTAACGGCTACTTCAGCGACGCCAGCAACAGTGTGCTACGACGCTCCAATCCGAAGATCGAACCAAAGGTGCATGATAATGTAAGAGCCACGTGACAGAGGCGTGGTTTTGGCAATTTATTTAACCCTTCCACCGCAAGACTTTATATCAGTTGTCGTGCTCCCAGCTCGAGGCATAGTGAATCGAAAATAAATACCTACAACCAAAAAAGTATTTCTTGCAATACAAGCAGTGGTTTTTTGTCGGAAATATTCGACGCTCGTGAAATGGGCACGAAAATGTTTGTCCGATAAATCCGACGTTCGCGGTAAAAGGGTTAACTCAGGCCGTAGCTCAGCAGTGAAGTGGACGCCTGCTGTCCGTGATACCTAGGTTCAAGCAGAGTATCCTTCCGACCGACTATCCTTCAACCACCGATCGGCCGGATCCGGACGAAAGAACAATTGAATTCAATCGTGTCTGTGATTTATGTGCTTTACGGGTTAAATTTACTTACGGGGACTTTCTAGTTTATCTTTATTTAAGAACTTGCTTTTGTCGGTGGAGATAAGTAAAGATGCCTCCTCCAGTACATTTTCTAGTTGCATAACTTAAAAAAATTTAGTTGATTAAATTTCAGGCTGGAAACCAACTCAGGTTTGAGCTATGTCCAGTTGAAAATGAATTCTAGACAATTCACCGTAGAAATCTGATGATAGTGGCAACAAATTTCTGCAATTTCCAAGTAACTGCTTGGTAAATAGCTTTAGATAAAGTAAGAGTTGACATGGAGAAGCTTGATTTTGACGTCCTGACGAATAGCTGCGTGGCTCAACGGGAAAGAGATCGCCTGTCATTTTAGAAACCCTGGTTCAAGCCCAGGTCCAAAGTGGGCAATTATATCTTGATTTCGACATGATACTTAACCAAGTTAAAGTCCAATACTCAAGGTCTTTCTGCGATGCGCAATGATGATGATGAATGATGAATTAAAACAGTTATTCTGTACTTTGATGTTTGCTCGACTGTTGGAAAGCATAGATTTTCGGCTTAGAGTAGCCCAACCTTTTCGGTATGAGTAAAAACTAGGTAGTTGAGGAACGCTACCAGCTACACCAAATGCTAGAAACGACAACCGGAGTGGCTTGCTCCAAATCCAGGATCAAATCTAAGTTACTTGCTAAGTAAAAACAACGAGATAGAAGAAAATGGTGAATAAATGAAATTTGAAATATAAAAGTGCCGATTTAGCAGTGGTTTATCTTCACTGCTGAGGTACTGATCACGTTCAGTACCTCAGCAGTGAAGATAAACTAGTCAATTGGGAGACCTAGATTTGAGCTCATGTCAGCCACTTACACAATCAAAAAACAAATAAAGAGATTATGATTATGATTATGAACATTAACTGACCTTGTCATATGATACTGTCGCGGAGCTGCTAGAAGGTGAATATTTGAGAACAATGTTCCAGAACAGTCTAGCAGTAGATAGCTCCAGAATAATGTAGAATGTTCTGGAAAGATGTCTCGAAGGATGTGGAATGTTCTGGTAGAATGAAAAATAATCTAGAACGTGGACAGTTCTAGAAAAACCCCGAATTTACCCGGTTAACGACGTCATTCCTTCTAGAACATTTTAGGTCAGGGTTACGGAGGGTCAAGCACATGAATTTTATAGAAATACAAATAAATACAATACAATACAAATCAACTTTATTGCAACATAATAGGCACAAACATTCCAAAACAACAAGAAACAATATAGGCACAAAGGCGGACTTATCGCTATAAATGCAATCTCTTCCAGCCAACCTTTGGGTGGAGGAAAATTTATTTGAAACAAGATGAAAATATCTAGGTACCTAGACGATATAAGACTCGTAAATGGACACGCGTCACTAGCCAGGCCAGTTCTAAGTGAGCTTTCAGCGAGGTAACTTTGAAGTGAATTAACAAGTGATACGAGTAACTTATATGACTTCAGTGAATTTTGGTTTTCGAGTGCTTGACGACTTGGAGGTCGGACGTTTAGAAGATCCCTTGTGTGTTGAAGTTGGGATTTCGTAGTAAATTAACTACATAAGAAGAGAGTGGGCTTTATACTCCAAACTCGAACCTCAATTTCGATGTACTTGCTTCATAGAACAACCTCATGTACACAATATATTTTTTATTCAGTGCGCTTTTCATTATGCAAACAATTATATTTAGGCAATTAAATGTCTTTTTACTTGGTACCACTTAGCACATTTACCATCATTATGACACTGACTCACTTTCATACGAAGTAACACATCCGCACTGTACGCCGCTCGCTGCAAGACTACCGAGCCGCCTAGGACATCTGACGTTTACCCCCACTTACAATGCGCAAGTACAAATAATGCGCCGACGACCGCCATTTTGGTACAATTTACGTGTTTGGAATTTGTTCAAAAAAGCTTTGAAGTCCGCCATTTTTGTTCAACTTATTTGTGTCATATTGTACTGATGTAAGTAAGACAGCGTATTTATCTATTGCATAGACATAAACACTACACTTAGATAAGTTTTTCTAAAGCCCAAGCATTCAAACAGTATTTTTTTTTCAGGAACCAGCTCCAACGTACATGGCCCCAGTGGAGAACCGTCGCAAAAGCCACATGGCACACACTCCACCCCCCTCTTCGGACGAGAAGCAAGAGAAAATGAAGAAACACCGCAAACGCGCGCACAAGAAGAAACGGCGCAGCGGAAAAGTGCATAAAAAACACCATAAAGATGATAAGAAAAGGAAGTTTAATAGAGGAAACTCTGTAGAGTCGGATAGGATAGTTATCTCGCTTGAGGATAGCAGTGCTAACAGCAAATAAAAAAACGACATGGCTAATATTAGTACTAAAAAGCACAATTTAAATATTAAAAAAAAAAAACAAACCAATTATATCTAGTATCGTCTGGTTGAGTAAATAAATTACGCGATGCGATTTCGACCCCCTATAGTTAAAATTTCGTGAGATTTAGATCGCGTCATGTAATTAATGGACGGTCCCTTATATTTTTTCACCGGGTCCAAAAGCCGGAATAAAGTTTTTTGGAACGTTCTACAGAAATTATGTTTTTATAATTTGAATATATATTTTAAAATCTCTCAGCCTATCCACGTTTTTTACAGTGGCCACACCAGAGTAGCACGTTATTACGTCGCACCAAACCGCAAGTGGTGTTTTACGCCCGATAAGCGCATTCCTCGCCAGGAGAGGAGTAAATTGTTCGTCTCTTCGTGACAATTTAAATTTAAAATAGACATGTATTTGTCTTCACTTGTGATTGTGACATACTGTACAAAGTAATATTAATTTACGATGCTTGGCTACCTTTAGCATATTCATAAAAAACACTCTATTTTAATCTTATTAATAACTTCATAAGTATATAAAGGGGTAAATATGTACATAGAATAATTATTGAATATATAAAAGTTTAAGTATACTAATTTTTGGTACAAAAATATTGAAATTAGAATAACTTATTTAAGATTTCTTTGATAAATGCCTTTGTATTTTTTACCCGACTGTGCCAGGAGGGTAATACTTTTTTTTAAAGAAATACTTTGCTATTTATTGAACCAATGTTTGTATTGCAGAATAATAAAATTGATGAAAATGAGTGTCATGCATTTTTTCTATAACTTTACGGGGCCATCCATGTATTACGCTACAACGATGGGAGAGGGGGTCATGCCAAATGTGATAGTACGTGAAGTCCTCTTTTCAAACTTTTTTCCGATCTCTTCCGAGATAAAAAGTCAAAATTGTTTTTACATAACGTAACGTAAATTAGGTTACCATCTATTTCATGCTGGTCTGGGGTAAGAGAAAAAACTGGCCAAGTGCTAGTAGGACTCGCGCACAAAGGGTTCCGTACAAACCTGTAGGTATATAAGTAAAAGTTCACCCATGACGACAATATTAAAATATTTTTATAATATAATATATGATGAGCAGATAGTGCGCGTGGTGTTACGTAAGGATGAACCAGTCTGGTCACGAATAAAAATATCTTCAAATATGTCTCCAATATTTATTTCCACATCACATAAAATGCCAATATAATATTCACGTCCAAAATACATGGGATGCAACACGATTATATATACATAAAATTAGGAAACAGAGTTATAGTGAAAGACAGGCGGTTTTTTGTAAGTAAGAAAAGACTACTAGACCATTGTCAAAATCAAATGACAGATAGACGTCATGTGTCAACGTCAACAAATGTAAAGCATAGATTATAATTTCAACAATATACCTAACGAAAAATGTATGGTGTTCGCAATTTTTCCTTTATCTGTGCTATAAGACGTTGCTTCGTACCAAATTTCAAGATTCTGAGTTCACGGCATAAACAATAGACAGCAGACCTGAGTATTTAATATAAATTCCACCTTGATACCTCCATGCGTTCCTGAGAAAAAAAGATCTTGACAGACAGACAGACAGACGGACGACGGACGGACAACAAAGTGATCCTATAAGGGTTCTGTTTTTTCCTTTCAAGGTACGGAACCATAAAAACCATATACCAGCTCGATTATGTTAAACCAAACCGCACGCTGAGCGTCGAATCCTGGTGGCTTTTATGTTGGGTCCGAGAGTATTTCTACTACTTGTGCAAGGTCTGAGGAGACCAGCTCCCAGGAAGGAAGCCAAGATGTTGATCAAAGGCCGATCTAACCACCATCTCCACAAGTAGGATTCCAGAATATCTTCAGAGTGTGACTGTGGAGCTGCTGACTAAACATTACAACATATCGCCGAAGAATATCCGCTATACCAATTCTCTGCAGGACTTGGCGGAACTCCACCAGCTTTAGACTGGCGAAAAAATTTATTTCCTTTACAAATACAAAAAACCTGACTGTCAAATACGCCATCTAGTGAAGAGTAGCGGAACTTCCGATACGACTGGATATCCATAGCGCCATCTGTTATTTGCAACAGAAAGCCCTATTTCAAACGTAATCTAAATATATATAACTCAAAGGTGACTGACTGACTGACATAGTGATCTATCAACGCACAGCCCAAACCACTGGACGGATCGGGCTGAAATTTGGCATGCAGGTAGATGTTATGACGTAGGCATCCGCTAAGAAAGGATTTTGATCAATTCTACCCCCAAGGGGATAAAATAGGGGATGAAAGTTTGTATGAAACTTTGTCAATTTTAAACCGATCGGGCTGAGACTTTGCATGCATAAAGCTACTATGACGTAGGCATCCCCTAAGAAAGGATTTTGATAAATTACACCCCTACGCGAGCGAAGCCGCGGGCACGAGCTAGTTCACCAATAAATTTTAAACGGCTGAACCAGTTTTCAAAAACATAGCTAAGAGCCACCGCAAGGGAACTTGCTTTCACATAAAAAAGCATCAAAATCGGTCCATCCGTTCGAGCGCTACAATGCCACAGACAGACAGACGTTGGCTTCAAACTTATAACACCCCTTCTTTTTTGTCGGGGGTTAAAAAACCTACCATTAACTGTTGGGCGTTTCGGACCGCAGTACGAAACGATCAAGTACTGTTTCTGCATTCGCACCGCAGCGGTAGAAGCGATGCGAATGGCCCAAGGTATCATTCGGAATGGGTCGATTCCGACCGCTCCTTACTGCTCTTTTCGTAGGTCCGATTGGGCCCATCTATTACGCACAAATTTTAACTTAAGGGCCTACCTGAATTTTACGGGGACCAGTGCTGCCCCCATTTGAATTGTGGCCGTTTTTCGCAATTGTGCGTAGAAAAGCTTCACGTTCTCAGTTTAAGGGGCTACCTGAATTTTTCGGGGTCCAGTGCTGCCCCCATTTGAATTAAATAATTTAAAAGGAAACGAAGATATCATTTAAAATTTGGCCTTGATCAGACCCTGGATAACCCTGCAAACTATTTTATAAACTACTGCTTACAGTTTAAACTTGAGAACGTGAAGCTTTTCTACGCACAATTGCGAAAAACTGCCACTTTTGGCGTATGTTCGTAGAAAAGCTTCACGTTCTCACTTTATACTGTAAACAGTAGTTCATAAAATAGATTGAAGGGTTATCCAGGGTCTGATTAAAACAAAATTTTAAATGATATCTCCGTTTCTTTTTAAATGATTTATTTCAAATGGGGGCAGCACTGGACCCCGAAAAATTCAGGAAGCTGTAACTGTAAACAGTAGTTCATAAAATAGTTTGATGGGTTATTTAAGCGTCAAAATTGAAAAAATTGAAAAATAGAAAATTTTGAAATTGAAAAAGCTAGCGCTCAAGTAAAGTATTTATTAGCGCGCTCGCGCCTTGTCACATTGTTTTTATAATTGAGACCAGATGGTTACACTTCAGAGCCCGGGGGTGGCAATTCTGTGAAGTTATTGTAATAAACTACCAACTTAGCCAAAACCACGAAAGAGAATAAAAGGTTAAAGCCTGGTCAAGATAAAATTTTAAATTATATCTCCGTGTCCTTTTAAATGATTTAATTCAAATGGGGGCAGCACTGGACCCCGAAAAATTCAGGTATCCCCTTGACTTATCAACATCAAATAAATAACGTTAAAAACTCAATTTTATTATAGTGATTGACGAAAAGTTTTAAGAAAATTGGGCTTCAGACATATAACTTACACATATTTTTTATTGCTGGATGTTATAAAAAATGTGAAATAAAACTAATTATTGTTCTATGTCCTAATTCAATCCCCAAGATAACTGTATTGTTTCCCACCGTGGTCCGAATCGACCCATTACAAAATAGTTCTTGGGCGATTCGAACCGCGGTCCGAATTACCCGTTTCAGAAACAGTACTTGGGTGATTAGGACCGCGGTCCGAAACACTCGCGGTCCGAAATGCCCAACAACCCTATGCCGGACATTTCGATAAAAGTCCGGACATTTTAGTCACAAAATGTAAACATCACCCACTTAGTTTAAATAAATGAGATAATAATTTTTTTTTGACTTATTTGATGTAACTTAATATGTAAATTAATTACTTAAATTAAAAAAATCCGGACAAATTGAAAACCCGGAAAACGTCCGGACAAAAGGCAGAAAGTCCGGACATGTCCGGGCAAATCCGGACGGATGGTAACCCTAAGTGCATGACATACGACGTGACGATGATGACAAGCTGCTTCTCTTTCTGGGCAGATCGTCGCGACCTTGTGTCTTGTGTATTATTTTTATTTATTTTAAACTAAATTAAGAATAAAACTTTTACTCCTCACACACTAATATTTACAAATAAATAAGGCCCGGTAATTCTGTACCCTGCGGCAACGTGCCCAGAAGGCTGGCAGCATTGCCACGTTGTATGGCAATGCTTATTTTCTGACCAAGATATAGATCAGCTTTCTGGTCACGGGGAACTTCAATAAGTTTCCTTGAGATAGAGTTGAATAATTTGTGAGCTGATGGCCCCCACGGTCCTAAAGTTTCGACCCCAAATGGCTCAAATATGTAGTAATTCCCGATACCTTCATATTTGCGCCGTTTGAGGTTTTCAGCTGATGCAGCTGCTGAGCCTGCTTTGGACCCCGTAGCTGAAAGATGAGACGGCGCCAGGGTATCAACGCAAGTAGCGTCCCACACAAGCGGCTGACCCATTTTGCTTTTAAAGTGCATGATCGCTTTTAAAGTGCACCTAAACTTGGCATTGGATTGGATTTCAACTCTTTTAGCCGAACAATTAGCCGATAGGAACTTGGCCCCCTTTTTAACATGTAGTTTAGTGGGATATCATATTTAACCACCAGTATGGAAAACTTCAACATCTTATAAATTCTTTCCAGTTCATAATTTTACAGTCGGAAAACTATTATAACCCCAGATAATTGCAATTTCTTTAAAATAACAAATTTTTACCGAATCTGACATGTCGTTTCAAAATAAAACGTAGACTACGTTTGTATGGAAAGTCTAGGGTAAGGGGATTCTTAAGAAGAAGGTCAACATTATTAACATCTACCGGCTAGAGAGACAGTTATATAAACATACTCAATAAAAAGACAATAATATATAACTAATAATTTATTTACATTACTACATACTATACCTTAAAATTTAAAAGAACAATACATGCACCCAGAGCCGTAGAGGTGCCAGGCCTTTTTAATTTACTCACTTATCATTTGTGTAATAAAGTAATGCTATCTATTATATTCGAGTTCATAACATTTTTGATACGGTGTAGTTGCTATGTGAGATTAAAAATGGTTTGTCCCTCTCATAAATAGAAAAAAAAATTAACTAAAATAGCTTTAGCAAACGATTCTATACTCGTATGTACCATATATACTTTCAGTATAGTGTTTGAAAACAGGACCGATTTGACTGATACAAAATCACTTCTCTTTTCTAGTCGCTGCCCACGTGGAATATTTTTGACAATCCCACGGGAGCCTCACATTTTCCCGGGATAAAAAGTATCCTTAGTGTTAATCCAGGTAACAAGCTATCTACATGCCAAGTTTCATTCCAATCCGTACAGCCGTTTTTGCGTGAAAGAGCAACAAACATACATCCATACATACAAACTTTCGCGTTTATAATATTAGTAAGATAGTAAGATTGTGGCAACTATTTCAATACTTTTCTGTAAGTAGCCAGACCAATACAATACAAATACTATTTATTGCACCATAAACAAGAGGAAAAACAATTAACAGAAAAAAAGAAGACAGAATTATGATACAAAGGCGGACTTATCGCATAGCAATCTCTTCCAGTCAACCTCTGGGTAGAGGGAGAAGTGAATATTAAAAAATAAAAAACCAAATTACTAAATGAGTTGCTAAATGCTAGTATCGTTACCTTTTCTTAAAAGACTTTACACGTGGTGCATACTAAACTTATTGACGTCTGAAAGTGCCTGCAAAGGCCTAATAACTAAATAAGGTACACACTAACACTACTTAGGTAATCGCACACAATACTCACAATGATTAGTGAGAAAATAAGCGAGGTCTCGCACATCTACGGCTTTTGGTTCATTCCTTTTAAACATCTTGTGCTCAGTGCAATATTATAAGCATAAACACTATCATTTTTAATTCAGTACAAATATTTTAAGACCAGTTTCAGTCCTTCGTTTTTAAACACTTCCCAATAAGTATATCGAAATACGAAAAGAAAAATTCACATCCCAAAATTACTACGTCACGTGACCACTTCGATTTGTATGAGAACCTATTTTTTTCTTTTTCACAAAATAAACATTCTATGGGTAAAGTTGTTCAAAATGATGGACTGAATAACCTCTTAAAATATTTGTACCGAATTAAAAATAGCTTTATATCTCTAACGATTTTAAATCAATAACAAAATGCATTTTAAATAAAATATTTTAAAGTTTTCGGTCAAAAAGTGAACATTATACAGGTTGACTATGATGATCCTTCTCGCTATATTCAAGGAAAGCACTCTTTAAGGATTGGATCTCACTTGTCAGCACGGATCAGCTTTTCTATGCTGACGACGGAACGCTTTAGCACGGTCAGTGCTGACCAGTGAGATTAAACCCTAAGCGAAATAAAAAATTACATATATTGTCACAAATACAATATGTAACAAAATTCCTGTCCGATCCTTGTAGGAGCAACTCAGACCGTCAATATGTACAACTTTTCCTATGGGACCAATGGTTGAAACTCGAAAAAAATCGGCAATTACATACAAATTGCCGGTCCGGCGGAACACTTTTGTATGAAAATGACGATTTTCTTTTTCAAGTTTCAAGCATTAGTCCCATTAGTCCCAGGAAAGTTGTTCGTATTGACGGTCTGAGATGCTCCTACAAGGAGCCAGGTAACATTCTGAAGCTTATGCAGTCCTTCTTCAGAAATCCTGATGCGGGTAAGTAAGGCAAGGGGATAAGTACAATATAACCCAAAGGTTCGACGTGCTTCCAAATATGGACCCCAAAGCAAGATAAGATGCTCCTACCAGGGTTTTTGTTACATTTTGCACACAGTGTGTACGGACATAAACTAGCGATAATTTAAGGACATGTTGTTGTCATCTATACAAACAGTAGCCGTGTGGTCGCTGTACACACCAATTCAGCAAATAAATTAACCCTTTTACCGCGAACGTCGGATTTATCCGACAAATATTGTCGTGCCTATTCCGCGAATGTAGGATATTTCCGACAAAAAAAAATGCTCGTATTGCAGGTAACTTAGTATCCACAATCCTTTTTAGTTGTAGGTATTCATTTTAGATAAGCTACCCCTCGCGCTGGGGGCACGGCAACTGATTAAAGTCTCGCGGTGAAAGGGTTAATTTTATCAACCCTTTCACCTTAGCACAGGTATAGCACTTCACAGAAGCGGAGTAACATTTATGCCTACACTACTACAAACGAAGCTACACATCCGTGCACACGGCAGTGTGTGTGTTCGCCCCTCAACACACGCGACAGCGGGGGAGAGGTGCGGGGACGGGGAACGGGGACGAATATTGCGCGGGACCTTAGGAGATTCCATTCCGTAGGTATGTATTACTTATATTAAGAGGCATTTCACATTTGGTTGGCTGTCTCGCTCACACAATCAAACATTTTTAAAGATTATTAAAAAATGTGTCTCATTTTTAAAAAAGTGCTTCATTAACATTCAATATAATTATATTGTGGATATTTTAGACATGTTTGTATATTGTGTAGACATTGACATACATCGAAAATTAGGTCATTAAATTTAAAATTTTGTCGACCTAATTCTCGATACACACACATAAACAATAAAAAAAAATGTCTACAATATCTAACATATAATTATATTGAAAGCTAATGAAACACTTTTCTACAAATGAGTCACATTCTTTAATAAATCTTTAAAAATGTTTAATTGTGCGAGCGAGACAGTCAACCAAATGTGAAATGCCTCTTAATTATGTGGTAGTAGGCATAAATGTTACTCTGCTTTAATGAAGCGCCGTGTAGTATTATCAACGAGCGGGATGGCACTAATCCGTCCCGTGATATAAACTTTATCTGGGTTTATCATAGGTGCCGTGCTATGCGGGTAGGGGAATCGATTTTTATTATAGTCTGTACTTTTTACCGCCGATAAAAAGGGGTGTTATAAGTTTGACGCTAATGTCTGTCTGTCTGTGGCGTCGTAGCGCTCGAACGGATGGACCGATTTCGATGCAATTTTTTATACGTAAAAGCAAGTTCCCTTGAGATGGTTCTTTTACCAATTTATGTACACGGAAAATTTATACAGAGAATACATCAAATAAAAGTTGTACAAAGGCACTACTTATCTCAAAAGAGGTTCTTAGCTATGTTTGATAAAAATCGGTTCGATCGTTTAAAAGTTATTGGGGGTTAACGTTTGAAAGTTGGGATTTTTTAATTTACCTGGCAAATAATAGATACGAATTATGTAGATCCGCCTTTCACCACTAGATGGTGTTGTAGGTTTTTTTAATTTGCTTGGCAAATAAAATTATTTATAGTTTAGTTACAAATAAACATGAACGTATACTTGGTGACTAGAAAAAAGGAAAAAAGAATAGAATTTTGGTTTAAAAAAATGGGCATGTGACTTTTGCATCTACATATTTTTTTATTTTTTTTTTTCTTACACTTTTTTTACTGATTTTTTCTTTTTTTTTTTCTTTGTAAATAATATTCCTAATTGTACTTGAATACTCAAACTTCCAAAGCGGAAAAAAAGTTATGATACGTACTTTTTTTTTAATTCAAAATGTGCCTTAAACAATATGCGAGCAAGTATTGTAACACCAGGCGTAAATATACGATGCACTTTAAGTAAGTGCAAACGTAAGGTCAAGTTCAGTCAATGATGCCATGAATAACTAAACAACTTTCCCCATAAAATGCTTACATTGAAATACTTTTTTTTAAGGGTCCTATTGCTGGGCAAGAGTCTCCCCTTCTTGCTTTCCTGATTTGAAATCATTTTCGCTAATTTTTTAAAATTATTTTTCGGCTCTGAGTGTCCTTTAGAACCCATCTTTATTTTTTCACTTCTTTATTAATAACCCTAACTTTACAATCAAAGGTTGGTGCATGCCCTTTGATTGCTTCAAGGGAGCTTCTGGCGACAAATCTATTTGAGTCCACTAGTTTTCAGCCGATTCAGAGGTGCCTAAAGACTACCACCACAGTTCGCAAATAAATATCACTGCAGCCGTACTACGAGTGTCCACTTTAAACAATTTACATATTTTCCATGAGCATGAGCATTTATAACACTAAACTATACCAATTCTTTATTACAAAATATGTCTAGAAAGACCTTTAAACTATTTTATGAATAATATTGGTAGTCCGTCTAGCTTTAAAACTGTTTTTCAGTCGTCGTCGAAAAACAGTTTTAAAACTAGACGGACTATTAGTAATAATTTCAAAGGTTATTCATAAAATAGTTTAAAGGTCTTTCGAGACATTTATACAAATCAAATTTTTAATTATCACCATATTTAGTTTTAAACAATTTATTTCTAATGAGGGCGCCACTTTAGCTACCACTTCGTCTTAAAGCAAACTCCAACTGAATGACTTCCCGGCAAAAATTTTACTGTTATGTTTTTTGTTAGTATTTTATATAAAACAAAAAATACCACAGAAAAGAAATTTGTTTTGAAAACAGCATGACAATTGGTTAATTAATGACACAGTAATTATGATTTCAAATATAAGAGTGGGAGCGTGGTGGGGACATCTATCTCACTATCTCTTTCGTACGCGCGAGATCTAATAGCAATGACGTCAAGAGCGCTGTACGTGCATCCTTTTTCTGTTAATTGTTAATGTTAGTTGTTAATTAATTTCTTTCTAAAAAATTACGTTTCATTTTATTGCCGTCTTTTAATTTCGTATTGAGATTAAGTTCATGTAGAAAAGTTGATTAGGATCATTGATTGAACTTTAACAACTGACCGCCATGCGGTCTGCTGGTGTCCCGCAATCAATAGAATTTCCATTGTCTGGAAACATAGCGGTGAGTGTTAAAATATTTAAATTTGTTAAGTAAAAGTCTACCTTATATAGTTTTACTTCTGTAAGTAATTTTTTGTTGTTTTTCTCTTATTATGCTAGTTGTCTGCATGAGGTGATGATGTCTTTAGCAATCCACTAAAAAGGTTACTTATCGCAAATTCTCTATGACAAGCTTGTCTGTCTTGTACATGTTCCCAATTGAGACCTGAAATAAAAAAACAAGTTTTTCAAACAAATGACATACTGAGCCCCAAAATAAGAGTAAAAAGTTTGACTGTACGAGATCCCTATCTGGGATAAGTCCGCCTTTGTATTGTGCTTTTTCTCTTAAATTGTATTTTTGTGTACAATAACAAACTCATTTGTCAGCACGGAGATAAGATAAGATAAAATTTCTTTATTGCACCAACTAAGTATGTTAATAATCAAAAGTACATTTAAAATCTAGTAGGTACAAAGGCGGGCTTATCACTAAAGCGATTTCTTCCAGCCAACCTTTGGGTAGAGAAAACTATAAAAGATTTGGGGGAAGTGGCGCAGTTAGAGTATTACAGTGTAGAAGAATATAAGTTTACCAATAAATAATAGGAGTAAATACTATAACATTCAGAACTGTCATTTGCCAGAGCAAGAGACAGGGACGAAACGTTATCGCACCGGCCGTGCGAAAGCATGCTATAGCATCTGCGCGCTCTCTCGCTCTGGCAAATGACGGTTCTGAGCGACAGAAAAGGATACCAGCATAGAAAGGTGCTGCTCCGTGCTGACAAATGATATCCAACCCTAAAGTTTTACAAACAAACAAAAATACTTTTTAAGATAGCACATTCCCAGTTGAATTATGTGTGCTTCTTTGGAGCCCTGGGTGCACTATCCTGCTTTTTCTTTCCTAATTATAATATGCATGTCAATGTTAATCCAAGAATGCTGAAGACCTTGTTATGATGAAGATGTGACAAATAAATATATACAGACAAATCACACAGATTGAGCTAGCCTCAGAGTTTGAGACTTGTGTTATGGGATACTGACTCAACGATACTATATTTTTATTAAAAAAAAGAAACATATATATAACATGTAACAAAAACCTTGTCCGATCCTTGTAGGAGCAACTCAGACCGTCAATGTGAACAAGTTTTCCTATGGGACCAATGCTTGAAACTCGATGAAAAAAAACTACATTTTCATACAAATTGCTGGGCCAGTCGAACACTTTTGTATGAGTGTCGATTTTTTTTTCGAGTTTCAAGCATTAGTCCCATAGGAAAAGTTGTTCATATTGACAGTTTTAGTTGCTCCTACAAGGATAGGACAGGGTTTTTGTTACATATTATAGTTAGTTATAGATAAACATCCAACCAATCTGAAAAAGGTCATTTTCCATCATGACCTGACTGGGGATCAAACCTGAGACCTTCAGAGTGGCAGCCTGGCATGGGCCACAGAGGTTTTCATAGAAGTCATACATTATCATGTCTTCATCCCAGACAGAGAAGACAGAGCCCAAGACTGTAAGACTTAAAGGACACTTAGCATAAAGGTGGGTGTTAAGAAGGAAAAGGGAATCAAAATAGTGGTGGGTTGCAGTAGTGTGCATTTCATACAGACAAATACGAATTTGTCTACCCTGTGCAACCCTTAATAATGATGGCAAAGTGAGGCATGTACCTTTTTTTGTCATACTGATTTCATACAGCGAAAGAATAAAGTGGATATGCCCCAAATCCTGGGTTTAATTTTAAAGAACAAAAAAATCCCATCATTTATTAAATAAAAAAGTTATTTACTTTTACACAATTTAATACTAATGTATTTATAATAAAAAATGTATTTTATTAACTTTGTTTTATTTATTTATCTTAACTGTCTCTAAGGTTTTTATTATTATTTATTTGTAATATTGTTGGCAACATGAGATTGTCCATTAGAAGTCCAGGTAAGATCCATATTAATATCAACATTTCGATGCATGTACATAAACAACTTTACCTTATTCTGACCTTTGTTTAGAACAGTCTTTCCCAAAGTGGGCGATAACGCCCCCTTGTGGGCGCTGGAGGCTTTAAGGTAACGGGCCCAGAATAAAGTTGGGGGGCGCTGATGTGATTTAAGCAATGAGTGATTTATAACTTCAGCTATTTCATATTTTAAATTTCACTGAAATTAAAATCCTCTTACTACACAACATCCATTTATTAGTTCATATTTATATCCTTTTTTATTGTACAAATATAAACTAAAAATGTAATTAATATTTATTATTTTAATGCGTTCACAACGCTATTTATATCGTTAAAGGAATCAAACACTGAAAAAATTTCATGTTTTAAAGTTTCGCAGGTGAGGTCCCCACTTCCGATACTCTTTATTTTTGTAAAATTGTATTATTATTGCTATTTTTTTATTTAAAATTAACAATGTTGATTATTGTTATTTTTTTATAAAAGATACTCTAATGTACTGGTGTATGTATTATTATTGCTCTCTCTTGTAAAAAAGTCTAGTTTAGAATATAGGTTGAATTAAACTACAGGCAAGACAAATATGTGATTCAGGTTTTTATGGTGAAAAAAAATGGGGGGCGCTACAAAATAACTGATTTTTGGGCATTTGACAAAATAAGTTTGGGAACCTCTGGTTTAGAATGTAGGCACTGATTGATATAATAAAATATCGAAAATGGTAATGCATGTCACTGGTGGGTTACTAGTCATCAAAATAGTGATAGAAGTCATATGATTATAATACCTGACGTTTGAGCATAGCCAAGTTGTCTTTGGCAAACTCCAGCTCTTTGTTGATTGTCTTCGGATCTGTCACACTCCGGTTCTCTTTGAAAGCATCTCTTACTCTTCTTATAGCATAAGCTCTGGAAATAAATGGAACACTGGTGTCAGATTTCTTTAGTTGCTTGAAGGCATCTGTCCACATCTGACATAGATAAGACACAATGATGGATGACCCAGGGTTGCTTAACTTGCGAAACAGCAAGCAATAAAAAACTCCGCCGGGTAATCATTATTTTAAACAAATCGAAAACCTGTCTGACTTTTCATATACCCGTGTCACTTTCAGAAGTAAGACGAATCTAATGACACCTCTTAAGCTAAAATCCATCCGGCCGTTCAGGCCGCAGAGCGTGCCAAACGTTTATACATACATACATAGTCACGAAAAACATAACCCTCCTTCTGGCGCAGTAGTGTAAAAATAAGGGAAGAAATGTCCCTCACGACTTTAGTACTAACGACAAACCGTGGACGACCAAATATAGCAGAAAACAAAAATTTCACAATAAGTACACTTATCAAGGAGACGGGAAATAAAAGCCACTCAAAGCAAGCATCATTAAATCGAACAACATTAGATACGGATGGAAAAAAACTGTTAACAACCAAGTTAAATAAAAATGTGAGGTTATGTAATTATTATGTTTACCTAAAGTTATAATTCGGGAATTTTTGAGATTCCCTCATAAGAGCTTTGTACAGAGACAATATTTGCGCCTTACTAGCTCCAGACATTTTTATTTAATTTATCACAAATAATTTTCAGTAAAAACCACTGTATCTTAGCCTCGCTTTTTGTAAATAAACTGTGACGTGCAAGTGACAGCTAAATATTAAAAGTGACATTGACAGCCATCTGCGTTCTGTTTCCTGTTTATGTCAAATCACACACTTTTATAATGCGTTGAATAAATTGTGAACAAATAAACGACTAATTTACATAAAAAAATAAATGATGATTCATCATTTATTGTTATGTATTTTATAGATATTAAACAAAGGTTTTAAATGTTATATTCGATTAATTCCCTAAAACGGGGTACACGTAAATTTACCATGGCAACACTAGAAATACCGCAGGCAAGCGCAGTTCGCATTTTCTATTGAGCAGTCAGAGATCCGTCATATATACTTTTTGTTAGTTAGGTTCCGTTGTGTAAAAAAAAAACATAAATAATTTATTATTAAACGAAACGAGTTACGAAAACGCAATCCTGGAAAAATTCGGTCAACTGGATACCACATCGGCATTAACAAAGTAAGTTATTACCTTAATTTAATTATAAAGATAGTTATTTATGGTTATGCCTATTTGTTTTTTTCTTGCGCTAAATAGTGTCGCATCTTACGATGTTATTCTAAAGATCCTTGAGATGGTTCCAAGATGTAATGTCAATAGTTTTTCCTGCTTGATGGCAATTATAATGGCTAAGTATAAAGTGAAACGCGTGATTCTTTAAAAGGAATCATTTTTGTATGTTGTGTAACCCATCCAACCGGATTCAGGCCTCACATGATGGGTACTTACATGTTTTGTAAACAAAACGGTTATGGTCTACTTAATGACATTAAAATTGCAAAAGTACAGTAGTTGCAAGTTTCTACTGCGTAATATTATTAGAAATTTATTTTAGTAGCGTAATATCATGAACCTGTAAAAACTTTCAAGCGTCTTTATTTTGATCGATTAAAAAAATATTCTTATTTACCTAACACTATTACCTTGTCAGATAAAAAAAAACAATAAAAATGGTTAAAAAGTATATATTTTTGTTGACAGTCGAATGTTAATCATGCAGAGTAAGTACTGTTATATAGAACAGTGTCTGTAACTTTTAAAAATTTGCCCATATAATATTAATAATTCATTTAAGTAGGTATGTACTTATTAATAATGCGTATTATTTTAAACTTGATTAAATATGCACATGCAGAAATACAATACGTGCAATGCAGATTATCATAACTGGAGACGGAAGAGATATAATTATTTATCAACGTTTTACATGATTTGGTAAAAAACCGCTCTGTTTTTATTATCAACTGTGTTATTTTTGCATTTTTGCCAGCGACCTACACAATAACTCTATAAATCTCCTCTTTAAAAAAAAAAGGTTTTTATCGATACGATCGCCAGTCTGACACAACATTTAAATTTAGAATAACTCATCAATAACTTTAGCGCAATGACCCTCACTGCATTGCACATGAAAATAAAATAAAAAAATCTAAACTAAATATAATAAGAACTGTTTTATATACTTAAATAGTCGTTGTAGATATAAGCTAAATTTTTCCAGAGGGGTCGGTTAGTAATAAAATTACACACACATCACCAATGTATTCAGCCAAATGCATGGTTTCCCTATACGACACGACTTCTGCCTTTTCCTTTACTTCGTCTTTTACTTAGGAATTTAAATGAATGTTTTTCCGTAAGTACTTTGAGAAATTATGACTCCTTACTGATAATGTGATAGGTATGTAACTGTCATGTCATAATTTGAGTACAATCGGTACATTTTTAAAACTAACTTTACATACTGACATTAATTTCTAATTTGACATCATTCTTAATTAATAATTATGACTAACAATGAATTCTCAGTCTACATATCTAACTTTAATTTCAGTATAATTGTAAGTTGACGGTTTTGGAGAAAAATGCTGCAGTACAGTTTGTTGCCGCTTCTTCTGTACTTGTGCTTAGGAGGCGGCAGTAAACTAAGCTGAGTTAATGATCTAACGTCAACAACTACCTATTATGAAATCGAATGAAAAACAATTACAATTATCAAGTGACACAAATATCCAAAGATAAATAAATGATTTTGACTTTGACTGTAAGTAAATACACGTTTAAATACTTATTTATCTCACCGTCAATAATTAATAGCCCTCAAAGCGTCGTTATTTCGGGTTGAACCCCTATATCACCCTCCCCCCTCAGTACGCCTATGTAGTGAACTCGCAACAACTTTATAACCCCACTAGCTTTTGCCCGCAGCTTCGCTCGCGTAGGGGTGGAATTTATCAAAATCCTTTCTTAGGGGATGCCTACGTCATAACATCTACCTGCATGCCAAATTTCAGCCCGATCCGTCCAGAGGTTTGGGCTGTGCGTTGATAGATCACTATGTCAGTCAGTCAGTCACCTTTGAGTTATATATATTTAGATTAGATATCTTAGCAATTTCCATACCATAATATTATAAACACTGAATTGCTGAAAACTTCGCTCACATGTTCATATACCTATTGCCTGGTTTATGTTTATGATAAACGTAAATACATTTATTGTAACTATAACACGGTATATTTATTATTGTCGTTTTTATCTGAATACACTTTCAATTCAACCTTGATTTTAAATGCGCTGAACTTTTGACTCGACGATGACATTTACACCTGAGAAAGACATTAATTAACATAAACAGAAATAACCGTGACGTTTCCCGCATGCGTTCGTTATATAAAAAGTCATATTTACACGGGATAAAAGTATCATATGTGTTAATTCAGGAATTAAGCTGTCTGCATTCTAAATTTTATTCTAATTCGTTAAGCGATTTTGTGTGTACGTTCCAAATTAAACTTTTACATTTATAATATTATCTAAATCGATAACAATATCTAAATTGAAAATATAGGTGATGGATTTTTTACATTGATAGGTACCTAATACTTGAGTTCGCCGCTGACTTGTCATCATTGTATGGCAGTCATCAAATCATTTTCAGATGCCTTTAGGTAGCTCGAAAAATTTGACACTAACATTGGTTACTTACACACTCGAAAAACAGTAGGTTAAGATAAACGGATGATGAATAAAAGAAGTCAAAAGAATTAAAATATGCCATAAATCATCATCATCATCATTTTAGCTGCATAACGTCCACTGTAGGACATAGGCCTCTCCTAACGATTTCCAAAACGACCGATCTAAAGCGGCCTGCATCCAGCGCTTTCCAGCGACTTTAGTGAAGTCGTCAATGTTGACCAATAATTACATGAAAATTCTACACATTAGAAATATTTAATCTGATATAGAGAAAGTCTGAATAAATTAAAAACACTAACATAAATTAAATTATATCATAGACATGATACATGACTCATGGGCATGAGTCATCATGAGTATGATATGAGAACGATGACATTTAGGATAAACATTTTTGTTTCATTCGAGGTAGGTGATGTGGTTTTAGAAACTTTTATGTGGCAGGTATTCACGTTACGATGTATACACTAGCAATACGCCAAATTCGTCTATACTTTGTTATCACTTTGAAAATGACATTACAAAGTAGTAATGTAATTTTCAAATTTGACTCGATCAGTTTACTATGGCTGCGTTCTGTGGTGCGATTTTTCAAACACGGAGTCCCTAAACGAGCGGTTTTTTGTATGGAAAAACCATTTGTTTAAGTGACTCCGCATTTGAAAAGTGGCACCACTGGCCTTGTATAGAATGGAAAGACGCGGCAGGTATAGCTCTACCTCTACAACCATACATACTTAGTTCAGTGGTTAAATTAGCAACATATAACCCCATCATACCCCAATTCACAGTTAAGCAATTCAGTTACATGTTACATAGCAAGTATTTATAAATCAACTAGCTGCAGCCCGCGGTATTACCCGCGGTATATATAAAAAGTAGCCTAGTGTTTATCCAGGGTATTAGCTTCCTACATATTAAATTTTATCAAAATTAGTCCAGCCGTTTGCGCGTGAAGAAATAACAAACATACAAACTTTCGCCTTTATAATATTAGTGTGATAATACCTTCTTTACTAGCGTATTCATACACACTCTCATCCTATTTTACCCGCCTAGGCCTAGGTGATTTTAAATGTCCCTTCTTAGTGCACACTGACGTCATTTAAAAAAAATATTTGTGCAAAATTTCATGCTTCTACACTCATTCAGCAGTTTCAGATTGCGTTGATCAATCTGTGTGATTTGTCCCAATATATTATTATGTATGTCCTTTAGATTCGCGGGTCTTTTCACCCCTATCCTTTGAGAGGCTTGCGTGGAGATACAGATCCAACACGTAGAGGCCTTTGGAGAAGTTGATGTAATGTGGCACTCCCGCCAAAACCCATTCCTGAATATACCTATGAAAGGTGTACCCTTGAATAGGTTTCGGCTAGAGAAAGATCTATTGCAAGAAAAAGGGAAAGGTATTATGGGTTTTGGAATGAGATTGGGATGGACTGATGCTGGGATATTGCAATAGCAACAGCACCTGCCATAGTAATGATTACTGACTATTGTTTTATTATTTATCTATCAGTCAGAGAATATGTCAGCCCGACAGTGTCTAATTTTATAGATGCTTACTGATAGATGATTAGGAACATACGAGTATGCACAATATAACATAATATAACATGTAAGGTAAGATGTAAGCATAAGATAAAATGCTACAATTAACTGGAGAGAAACGAATGTTTACCGTATACTCGATTATATGTAGATATGTCTCACTTGAGACCCGATTTTAAACAATAAAAGAAGGCACTTATCTAGAAATGAAATGGTGACTAACCGATATTTATAGACTATGCTGTAATGGATGACTGATGTTAACAAGTGCTATCTAAATATAGGTACAGCTATACTTGCTCGTGTGGTCTAAATTTTTGACAATCCTGACATTTTCCCACTGTCAAGTATGTTTTTATACAACTTGGATGGTTCATACCCGTAATATATCAAAACACAGGCTATACTAGATCACTATAGTAGAATGAAATTAAAACAACAATCAAAAAACTAAATAAAAATTTTGCACTTCCATACAAAAGTGTGCAGCTGCCTGGGCAATTTGTATGTCGTTTCTTTTCTGTTTTTTTTTTCTGTTTTTTATTTTTATTTTCATTATACTTAAAAGTGATCTAGTACAGCCCGTGGTTCCATTTATTACGGGTATGTCCCTTCCACATTGTATATGTTCGTTAATTATAAACATACCATGTTATCAGTTATCAGTATCACTTGTTTCCCGCAACGGTAGGCAGATACTATGAACCTCCACTTGTTACGATCCTGACAGACCTTTTTCGCTTCTCTGTTTTTTTAACGATTAAAAAAAAACTCTTCATATTTATTTTTTATTTGATACAAAGAACTCCTTAATATCTGATTCGTAAATCTGATATGAAAGTTGGTCCCATTGTTCAGTTACTAGGTGATGATTTGATGATGGAATCCTTGAATAATCGATGTAACTCTTCAAAATTAAATATTTTATGCACACATTCAGAAAATGGGTATTGGTAAAGTGGAACTGATGAAGAACAGAAATTGAAATCGCCTTTTTCTGTTTAAAACAAGACTTGGAACCGGTACCAAAAGTACATGTTCTGTACAGGTATTTCGAGGTTTCTTTTTATTTCGGTTCATGGGTACCTGTTCTAGATGGGTACCGGTACTCCTCCTTAAAAGTACAGGTACCTAATGTAGGTACCTGCTGCTATCTGCTTAAACTTGTACTTACCTGCTGGTATTTGCTTTTTCACTCTGACGTGATTTGTATCGGCTCTGGTATATTGATACCGGTAATTAAAGTACCAATACTGACTTAAAAATAGCACCGGTACAGATAGTTCAGGTACTATGTCTGGTACCGGTACCGCACCAAGGTCATTGGTACTGGTTTTCATAAATACCGGCATATAAATAGCCTTGGTTAAAAATAATTAATTAGACCTTTATTATATGGGGCAGTCATATATTTATTACATTGCATCACAAAGAAATTTAAATACATAGGGCGCACTATAAGTTTCCGGAACTGGCCACTTACATAAACAATATTTAAAAATTTATTGCAACATTTGAAAATAGAACTCTTTGGCTGTAGAATGCAGTTTGTTTCATCTGACTGTCTTTTGTTTTTACCTTGTGGCGCCATTTAAAAAATTGTGTGTCTGCATCAACATGGATTTAACTCGGGAAAATTTTCGTAGTATGATTTTCTACGATTTTAAGTGTAATTTGACAGCTCAACAGAGCATCGCTCGGCTTGAAACAGCTTTTGGCAATGAAGCACCATGCAAGACAACTGTTTATAGCTGGTTTGCAGAATTCAAGCGTGGTCGTATCAATCTCAGTGACGAATCTCGCGATGGTCGGCCGTCCACCGCTGTGACCAACAAAAACATCGATGCTGTGCGCCGTATGATTGAAACAGACAGGCAAGTGACCTACCATGAAATTCGCGCATCCTTAGAAATAGGCATGAGTCAAATACAATTAATCCTACACAAACATTTGGGTGTGAGAAAGCTGTGCTCGCGGTGGATCCCACACAACTTGACCGAGGCTCAAAAAACGGACCGCGTCACTTGGTGCAGTGCCATGCTTACCAGATTCAACGAAGGTGCGTCAAATTTGGTGTGGGACATAGTAACAGGTGACGAAACATGGATTTATTGCTACGATCCCAAAACAAAACTAGCAGCAATCGAGCGTATGGGTCTTTCAAGATGAGCCGAAACCAACCAAAGTGGCGCGCGTGAAAAGTGCATCTAAGCGGATGATTGCTTCTTTTTTTAATAAAACTGGACACGTGGCTACTGTTGCTTTAGAGAATCGTCGTACAGTGAATAGTGACTGGTACACGACCATTTGTTTGCCGGAAGTTATTAGAACTCCGTAAAAATAACCGTAAACGCCGTATCATCCTGCACCACGACAATGCTAGTTCTCACACGGCCAGACAGACAAACGACTTTTTGAAGGCGAAAAATGTAGAACTCATGAGTCATCCTGCATACAGTCCCGACCTGGCACCTTGTGACTTTTTTCTGTTCCCAAAAATTAAGAACCAATTACGCGGTCAACGATTTTCATCACCAGAAGAGGCTGTCGAGGAGTATGAAAAACACGTTTCAGAGGTCACCACAGAGGAGTGGCACAAAAGTTTTCAAAACTCGTTTCATCGAATGAAAAAGTGCATAGACGCCAAGGGAGATTATTTTGAAAAACAATAAATTAATTTTGTACCTTTAAAAGTATTTTTTCATATTCATTCCGGAAACTTATAGTGCGCCCCACGTATTCGAGATAGTCACGCTTTTCTCCTAATTAATATATTTGTACAGAATGTAATCAGTATCATATTGACCTTGCTGTACCAGTTCGCGCACTGAAATGAGTCCTGAATACCGCCATTTTTATTTTTAAATCTGTGAATCACAGATACGGTGTGCCGCGCAAATGAGAATCACCTTTAATGGATGACCGAGGTTACAAAGGCGTAGCTATAGCTCTCACACAGAGGGGCTCCTTCCCTCCTTCTTATTTTTATTATTCTCTTTATTCAATGTAACATAAAAGTTAAGTTTTTTATAATATAGCTGTAAAAAGTAAAAATAAAAAAAAACATATTACAAATTATCAACATATTATACAAAAACCTAACCTAGACGCCCGCTGACAGCGGCGTTGAGACAGAAACAACAGGAGTACTGTCTTCTGTGTGTGACCCTTGACCAAGCTATCTAGTGAGAGTCTTAAGGTGTTGTTCAAGACTCTTCTCTATACGACCGTTTTTATTATTATTATTAAAGAGCTGAGCTCTTGTCTGTGGGGCAACCAATCCCTTCCATGACTCTCTGTCCAAAGCCAACTCTTTTACATCCTTGTTGGATGATACGTGGTCTAAAGTTGCAAAAATGTAAACTAGCTTTGCCCGAGTCTCACGCAGAAAAAGACAGAATTCTAGACGCCAAACTCAGTCATTTAGAAATTAAGTATGCTCACAGCTTTAATTACGTACATTTCATATTTAAATATGAAATTTAAGCCGTATAGTTACTTTACACAAATGCGATTTTAAATAAAATATATGAGTTATGTTGGTGCAAAATTTATTTATACACTCTAACGTCGTATTCTAAGGGGGGGTCCGGATGCCTTGAACCCTTTTATACGCCCATGCATAGTAATAGTGATGATTTATGTAATGAATGCAATTAGATACTTATTGTTTACAGTTTAAAGTGAGTACGTGAAGCTTTTCTTCGCACATTAGCGAAAAACGGCCACTGTTGGCAAATGTGCCAAGAAAAGCTTCACGTTCTCACTTCAAACTGTAAACAATAGTTCGTAAAATAGTTTGAAGGGTTATCTAGTGCCTGGTCAAGACAAAATTTTTAATGATGTCTTCGTTTCCTATCAAATGATTTATTTCAAATGGCGGCAGCACTGGACCCCGAAAAATTTTCGTATCCTCTTGAATTCTGGCTATTTCTTCCTGATTTCACAAGGTCTTTGGCATTCTTATTTGGTCATTGACATGGATATTATATATGGAGAAGAAATAGCGGGAAATATGAAATATATTTTTAATCGAATAGAACTTAACACCTTGACAGGCAGCATTGCAGGCACAATACATTTTAATTATATATCGGTCACCAGATGACTTTCGCGTCTCGTGGCGTTAAAAGTCTTAACTATACCACATACTAGTACTTATTCTGTGACTATACCTAATGAAAGTAGTATGTTAAAACTAAGCGTTTAACTATTAATACACAATAATCTTAAATTGCTGCGTGAAATATATACAAATAGATATACTTTCAAACAAACCTCATGGCCATATAATATCCACTTTCAGTTTGATGGCGGAAAAAGTAATCATAATGATAACAGTGGCGTAGCATGGGGGGGGGGGGGGGGGGCGGAGGGTGCGGTCCGCACCGGGCGGCACTTTGCCGGGGGCGGCGCTGCGGAGGTGGCAGTTAGAAAAAAAAAATTGAGAAAAAAATATAAAATTAAAAAAAAAGTTAATTTCTTTCAGTGTTTTTTTCGTCATTTTTATTTTATGTTACCAAATACCCAGGTACCTATGCAGGTTCTATGCATGGGTGATGCAAGCGCAAGGTTTCTCAATAAAAAATGTTAATTTCACTTTTCAATTCAATAAATCATTCAATAAAACTAATAAAAGTACTCTTTTTACCATGCCCAAATTTTTTATAATGGATTACAAAAATAAGAAGGCGGCAAATTGGGAATCCGCACCGGGTGCTAGTGACCTATGCTACGCCACTGAATGATAATTTTTCAAAACTAAAAACCGACTTCAGCCCCTAGCATAATTTTCCAAATTGGTCCAAGCGTGTTCGAGTAATCAGGGAACTACGTAAAAAAAAACATGTACTTTTAAATTGATACCTCCTTTTTTGAATTCGGTCAAAAATGAAAAGTGATCCTAACAGAATCTTTTTATTATACACAGAACCATTTACGTCTTTCTCACACTTGACCGGTTTTTACGTTTTTTTTTAATAATTATCAGGCTTAAAAAGGGGGATGAATAAATGAAGGTGAGGCCTTTGCATGACTGAATGAATGAAAAACTCTTTATTGCACCAAATCACAGTATATCAGTTTAGTTCGCATTATACGGCCAGCAAGAGCGCCACGCAACTCACATCATTTCGTAATCATTTAGTCTACTTTGTATCAAGTTAATTTCAATATATTTCAGTTTATTATCAAGTTTTATATTATTTCAAATCCAAGTAGACATTCCCCGTACAGCAATAAAATAACAAAAGGAAGATTTACAATTTAAAATATATAGGTACAATGGGCCTTTGCCCAGCAGTGAGACTACAATATATGGCTAATTAAAATAACAGAATAAAGATTATTCTATTTTCCTTATACATTCGGGACTTTTCATAAAATGGCAACACCCAAATGAAAATATTTGAATACCGGAAACTATCCATACTAATTTGCAAAAGAATATCAAAACACTTACTTTTATTTTTTTTAGAAACTATTTTTCAATTACATCTTTTTAAATGATTTACAAAATATTAAGTAATTAATTTATTTATAAAATATTAGCTAGTTTAAACGAAAAGTACGTTTTTCCAGTTTTATGTTATGTTTGTCTTTCGTGTGTGTAAGTGGCCAGCACTGGTGGTTCAAGCTGACTAAAGGCATCTGACAAAGCTTGACGACTGCCATGTTGACAGCCGGGAGTCGGGACCAACGGCTTATACGTGCCTTCCGAAGCACAAAGGAGCTCGAGATTTTTTTTATATCAAGTACAGTCGGAGGTAAAACGTTATCATGCTTATTAATTTAATGCTATGATATTTCTTCCACGTTGGTTTGGGAGAAAAAAAAAAAGCTTAGAATGAATCAGCTGTTGCTCTTGCCGGGCAGATCGTAAAAACCGATCGAGGGAATGGGCGACATCTGAATCATTGTTAATAGGCGATGTGCGGCTAGCAACCCTTCACTATAGTATAATCAAGTAATTATAAACATAGAATTAATTGCCCGGCTACAAACTTTGTATGGAAATGACGAATTTTTTTTTGTTTTGACTGTTATTTTAATTTTATTATACTATAGTTCCAAGATTCAAATGTTTATTCAGTAATCAGACCTTTACAGGCACTTTTACACGTCAATAAGTATAATTTATGTTACGTGTAAAGTATATTAAAATTTAATTTATTTTTAATGAAAAGCTACCGATACCAGCGCTTCGTAACGACCACTGCTGAGAAGAAACGCCGAAAGAAACTCATTTTCACAGTATTGGTCGCCTACTCGCCAGAAGTGCTTTGTCATATTATTATAATTGTCTTTTAATTAATAAATACTTATAATATAATACAATGTTCACACATTATAACATGTAATGCTTGCGAACAAGTAAACAAACATAAATTGCGTAATAAAAAATATTAAGTAGTCAAAAAAAGCGAAGCCGAGCTGACCAGTCCCTCCCGGCAGCACCCGTTCACTTGTTGACGCACGGATCAGCCATCGTTAAACTTAACTATATTAGAGGGAATCCAACGACCCGACCAGCGACGCCACCACCGGATTGGACATTTTAGTGAGCATGAAAAACCCGAACTCGC
This sequence comes from Acrobasis suavella, assembly GCA_943193695.1. Classification (NCBI taxonomy): domain Eukaryota; kingdom Metazoa; phylum Arthropoda; class Insecta; order Lepidoptera; family Pyralidae; genus Acrobasis; species Acrobasis suavella. The sequence continues at coordinate 10,352,177 of OW971955.1, read as the reverse complement.
AGACCTTGTCAAGAAAGTGATCTAGCCCGTGGTTCGATTTATTACGGGTGCGTTCCTTCCACGTTGTATATTTATTTAAAACTAACAACCGACTTTACCACCAAACTATACAATTTTGATTTTGAAAATTCAATTTTGACTATACAATTTTCCAAATTGGTTCAGGCGTCGTCGAGAAATCGTCGAGAAACGATTCTGACTAATTGATAACCTCCTCCTTTTGAAGTGTGGGTATCTATGGATAGATCTTCAAAAATTACATTAAGGTTATTAATAAAAAAAATTTAAACTGAATTGTTTGCGTAGACAGGTGTGATAATTGATTTGATTTATGTATTGATTTAGATTTATTTATTTTCACAAAATCCACAGCTCTTAAATAATTTACAATATTAATCTTACTAAGTACAGCACTGACAGCCAATAACGGATTTACATTTTTTAGCTCACATACGCTTTTTTTTTTGCTCACATACGTTTGGTTGGTGCCCGCAACTTCGTTTGCGTGAAATTTAAAAATGAAGACAACTTTATACCTCTCCTCTTCCCTGTGACTCCTTTACTATCATTTCCTTTATTGACTCCAAATATACTAAAGCTCTTGTTTCTTTTCTCTTATTTCATGACATTTCATTTTAAATATATCAATTTAATTACCTATATATCCATCTTTATGACAATTTAAGTATATATTGCCCTAGTTTCCTCAATACCGCCTATTCCTCATTCCCACTCCCATCCGTACTCGAAAGTTGTAAAACCTATTTCACCACTTGAACCTTATAATTGGATGAGAAGATTGGCGCCATTGGTAAACTGGACACTGGCAAAATGAGCTTCAACGAAGTTTAATCGCCAACAACAAGAAAAGAAAAAAAAAACTTTATACCTGATATAAAAAAAAATAATTAAAGTGTTAATAACGATTTTTTCCGGTATTATATCGATAAAATTTCGTCTTATATCCGCACACTTCGTTTGATCAAGTATAAAATATACACTTACCGTCTTATTATAAAAACAGGACTTACTTTGTTACTAGGTTTAAACCATTATTCACTCAAAATGAAGTTGTCATTGACAGATGAGATAATGTGATATTACTAGATGTCAACTTGATTCGGTCGAATAATGGTTTAAACCTAGTAACAAAGTTAGTCTGGGTTTTATAATAAGACGGATTGTGTATTAGTTGCCGTGCCCTCAGCGCGAGGGGTAGTAAATCTAAAATAATAATAACCAAAAAGGGGTTTGGATAGGTACCTACTTTATGTGCAATACGAGCATTTTGAACGAAACGAAAATGTTTGTTGGATAAATTCGACGTACGCGGAAAAAGGGTTAAACGATCTCGAAAAGCCCGGACGAGGCGGTATTGCCGTCCGTTTCCGTTCCCGTTCCAGTTCCAAAAAAAAAAGTCAAAAATCATTTATTTATCTTTGGATATTTATTTATATCACTTGATAATTGTTATTTCTTTTTTCTTTCGATTTCTTAATATTTCGTTGTTGACGTCAGATCATTTACTCACAACTAAGTTTACTGCCGCCTCCTAAGCGCAAGTACAGAAGAAGCGGTAACAAACAGTACTGCAGCATTTTCTCCAAAACCTTACAATTATACTGATATTAAAGTCAGGTATGTGGACTGAGAATACATTGCTATGTCATAATTATTAATTACAAATTATGTCAAATTTGAAATTAATGTCAATTTGTAAATAAAGTACATGTACCGATTGTACTCAAGTTATGTCATTTGTGAGTGTACAAATATAAACCTTGAAGAGGGACCCGCGCCAAGCTCAAGCTCAAGTTCTTGTCTTTAAGATAATCATCGGTTCCGTAATAAGCCTTCTCACAAACTACTTTCTTTGCATAAGCTTTAAATTTTCTATCTGGCATATCAAGGACCGATTCTGGCAATTTATTATAAAACTTTATACAGTTTCCCTTAAACGATTTACTGACTGTTTTCAGCCTATAATACGGGGTAACTAAAACATTTATGTTACGTAAGTTTCTATCCGTAAACTCACCTGTTTTATTAAAAAGTCAATATTTTTCCTTACATACATTATATTTTCAAATATGTACTGGGATGGTACAGTGAGTATATCAATTTTCTTAAAAAAATCTCTTAGGGAGTCTCTCGATCCTAATTCGTAAATAAAACGAATTGCCCTTTTTGTGAATTAAAAATAGTCTGTATATCAGCCGCACTCCCCCAGAGAAGAATCCCGTAGGACATCAGACTATAATGAAAGTAACAAAAATCCTTCCTTAGCGGACGTCTCTTAGTCACAATATAACTTCCTGCCTTTCATCTTCATTGGCTAAGTAGTTCTCGAGATTTCGTGATGAGTGAGTGAATGATTTTCGCTTTTATATATATAATATAGATATATAGATTATTACTACGCGCGCGGCGACTACTCCGCAGTGTTCAAGTCAGTCATATGAATCGTTTGTCCAATTGCGACCGTTTTTGAACTCCTCGCGCAAACCAATTCGTAATGTGACTGGTCATTTCAAAAATGCGTCCTCTGGCTTGCCCCTGACTTGCTGTGCTAGAGCACAGAATAAGTACTAGTAATCACAAACAGAAGTCACACTCAGAAAAGAAATTCAAAGAAATATCTACTTAATGTGGTTAGCGCTATGGTTCATAATTTATTCAGCACCTCTTCGTTTAGATACCTAGACATCGATTGCAAGCCAATTTCATTCTTATTACTCTGTACAAACGATTCATGTAACTGAATTTCCCATTGTAGGTACTGTTGCATGCAAGTATGACGTCACACTTGCGTACAAGTTCTTGAATTGGAAACTAGAACTTAAACCTCGCATGCAAGGTTTTTTGGCATGCAAGTGTGCCAGTGTTCATCACGGGCGGGGGACGTGCTGTTGTCACTGCGGCTTGCTAAGTCGTTTCTGAAATGATAATATATTACCGTGCCAGCCGCGAATTATGAACATCACTCGTTCACAATTTGCGACTGGCACTTGGGCAAGCAATTTCCATAACACACACAAGCGTCAGATGTGCGTTTTGTTTACGAGTTCAAAACTACCCTTGCTGCAACTAACTGCAACTTACAGCTTGCATGCATGTTACGTTTCCATTACTCAAGCTGTATGCAACTTGCACCTTGCATGCAGGCTACTTGCATAATGGAAACGCGGCTTAAGCGGGGAGTTACACAGGCCTGGTAATATGTGGAAGGCTCTTTATCAAATCTGAAGTTTCACTTTGTTTTCAGGTCAATACATGGCACACCTGGATGACAGGAACAATTGGGAAGATGACGATCGCTTCTACTCCTCCGGCCGAGACAGCGATGACAGCCCCATCCTATCCTACAGGTACCTAAGGGGCCGTCTATTAATCACGTGATGATAGCCACAGGCCGAGACAACGTGACAACCCAATCCTATTTTACATAGGTACCTAAGTGGTCACGTAATATTTTTTAGCAACTTTTATTCTCCCTTGGTTATAAACCCAAAATTACTTTTTTTAGTGAGGAATTTAATTTTTTTTTAAATCTTAACATGTCTTTTTTATTGAAATATACACTTAACAAATTAATATCTTTACACTTTACAAATTAAATAACTATGTAATTTTTGATGAATAAAATAATAAAAACGTTAAAATAAAAACTCCTTACAAACGCCCTTATGATGATCGTCTAAACCGATCGAAACTACTCGGCCTTTTCCGACTACACTAAAGAAATGGATTTGAAAAATCCCGTGGAAAAATCAAATTAAAAATCCTTTACGAAAATGTTAAGAACGCCATCTACTGATGAATAGCGGAACGAATTGGTATCGTATCGGTAGTTTCGCTATTATAGCGCCATCTATATTTTTTTAGGGACAGCTCTGACTTTCAAGCTGTAACCCCCAATATAGCGTTTAAGTAGCCGAACTGATTTTTCTCAAACATAAGAATACTAAGCTTAGGCTCGGCGCAAACCGGCAACCAGAAAACGCGGCCATCGGCCACTTTCCTACTAATTTAGTGGCCGCCACCAGCGTCACCGTGTGCGGCGAGTCCATACCAAATGTATGAAAACTACTAGAAAGTGGCCGGTGGCCGCGTTTTCTGGTGGCCCGTTTGCGCCGAGCCTTAAAACCAACGCAAGGGAACTTGCTTACACGTAAAAAATACCAAACGTTATGATGTCACAGACAGACAGCCAGACAGACATAAGCGTCAAACATAAAACACTCCTCTTTTTTTATCGGGGGTTAAAAAACAAACATTTAAAAAATCATAAAACTCAAAAACCTTATGATACAATACGGTATGATACAACTTCACCGCATTGCGATATTAGGTGTTAACGCTTGAAAGCTGGGATTTGTAATTGACCTGGAAAATAATAGATGGCTCTACGGATTAGAATATTATGTAGTTCCTCAAATTATCACTAGATGGTGTCGGTTTTTAATTTGCCTGCAAATCAACTTGTTCCAGATACGAAAAAAGCCGCCGTTACGCGCCGTACGTGCGCGACGATCGATTGGAAGACCGCGAGCGGCGCTCCACGGTGACCATCCTCGCCAAGTACTTCTTTTTCTGCACCGCCATGATCATGTTCTGCGTGCTCATGTACATTCCGGTCTTCAGCCGGGCCAACATACCGCTGTCTAAAGGTGATTTATCGACGATTGTTTTTCATCTTAGCTAACTCATCATCATCATCCGAGCGTATTTTCCCGGTTGCATCCTCAGCGGAAACGCTTCAGAGCCCGGGGTCCGCTACCCAATCAAGGAGATTTGACGAGACTGGTTTTTGCACAGAGCGAATGCCGTCTGACCTCCGCAACCCAAAGGGTAAACCAGAGCCAATCCTTGGATAATTTGATCCAAAGTTTATACGTGCCTTCCGAAATTCGAATATTCAGGTAAGCCTGCAATATCCTAACCAGACTGGAAACAACTTTTCACAAAGTATGCTTCCTAGTGGGATTCGAACCCATCACCTCCGGGTCACAAGGCGCCCCATGACCACTAGACCACAAAGGCAGTCATTCATCTTAATTAACTATAATAGAATTATGTGTTTCTGGGTGAGTAACAATTTTTACCGGTGATTGTTGGAGATTGACTGGTTAAAACAAGAATAACTAAAGACTTCTTCATATTAGCTCGTTCACGGTTCCATCCCCAGCTGTGCTGCTTCGAAGCCCAGGTGCGGTTTCTTCTCCAAATATAATATGTACCTACTTATGTCAAAGGTCACCGAAGGAACAGATAATATAATTACTAACATAACAGAAACCCAACTCCATAGAAATGATAGGAGGGCCCGAAAGTAGGCAATACTGGAGTTGCGGGTAGGCACAAAGAGATGGCAGCGCACACGACTAGCAAAAAAGTGACAAAGAAAGTGTTGAATGCTTTAGAAATATTAAGTGCATTTCATTTTAATTAATTAGACTTTTACTTTAATTAAATAATAGTAATAAAAGATTTAAATATGTTAATAAATACCTATAGCGCCATCTAGTGACAAGTAAGAGAAATAATTATGTTTATAAGGCGATGGGTAGGCATGCCAAGGAAAGAAGTAGCAGTTTAAACGATTTGATTGTAATTTTACGACCAGCCGACGCCTGACGTCAGCCCTCCATGATTATTCAGTAAACATAGTTGTAAGTAGATGATTTGACGTCATAAAAATAATAATAATAAAGCCTCTTTGTTTTCTATAATATTAAAATGTTACACTTTTATTAAATTTATAGAAACCCCTCTCGGGTATAGGCTGCCTCCAGTTTATTCCATTTTTTTCTATCTTTTGCTGTCTCTATCCAATTCTTTCCCGCTACCTTTTTGTATTTCATCCACCCATCTTTTCCGTGGTTTTCCTACTTTTCTTTTTCCGAGTGGGCCACTCCATTTTGTGGTCTTAACAGTCCAGCGTTGGTCGGTATACCTTGCTACGTGACGTCAATAACTATTATGAAATCGAAAGTAAAAATTGACAATTGTCAAGTGATACAAATATCCAAAGATAAATAAATGTTTTTTTTTACTTTGTTCAATTTTCAGGTGTTTATGATTTTACTCTTTGATTTCCTACCTACACAGGTCACGATAAAAATAAATGTAGCTGGTACCTACATTCCAAGTTTTTTCTTTTCTACCAGATTAGCATGAAAGGAATATTTAATACAATGTGTTATGTCGTTTGTTTTTCGTGTGTGCAAGTGGCCAACATTAGTGTCAGATTTTTCAGGCTGTCTTAAGGCATCTGATATAGCTTGACGACTGCCTTGATGGCCAATGATGACAACCGGCTTATACGTCCCTTCCGAAACACGGAGGAGCTCGAGAAATTTGCAGTAGCGCGGGTACCTAATGCGCACTCCCACCGGACCTGAGCTGTATAGTAGGTTATTTAACTTAATTTGTTTTTGGACAATATTGTATACGAACAACAAATAACACTAACAAGAAGCCGTTTTCCAAAAAAATAGAAAGTAAATTGGTTATTGAATGAGGCAGCAATTATCATTTTAAATATAAGAGCGGAAGCGTGGTGGGGACATCTCACTATCTCTTTCGTAAGCGTGACTCTTAATGACAGTGACGTCATGCGGGTGTATGTGCATCCTTTTTCTGTTATTTGACAGTTTCCCCTTCCACCGGATTTGAAAGGCTTATAACTTGCTTATTTTTAAGCGGAGTAAAATTATTATTTATGTTTTCGGTTTCGTATCATGTTACTTTTTGATATGAATAAGAAAAACAATCGAGTCAAATGCCGATATGTTCAGTATTGTCTTATGATTTATTTATATTTCAGGTCTCGTAGCCGGCTGGTCAATACACACCAATAGGGATACGAAAATATACGTACAACCCAATAACGCAACTATAATACACGAGCCAAAAGATGTCTGTCCAAAATCCACGAGAGACAAGAAAAATAATCTGTTTCTACTTATTATCGTATGTTCTTCCACCACAAACTTCGACGAAAGACAATCCATAAGAGAAACCTGGGCACATTACCCCACTTACCTCAAAGCTTCACAAGTATTCCACAAAATTAGAGATAAATACAAAAACTACAACTACACTTACGACCTTTACCCGGTCAGTGTGAGTAATACAACTGAAAATGTAACTAGGGTAAAACGCGACATATCTAGCTTTAGCCAGTTACTACCAGAATTGGCTAAAGCGTTGAAAAGTAATCTAGTTAATGTTAAGACTGAAGAGGTACCTGAAAAGAGATTTGAAGATGAAGAAGACGAAGAAATGTTACCAGAATTTGATATGAATAAGGAATTGAATGAACAAGACTTAGATGATAATTTCGATGATTATGAATCAGCAAATATAATGCGTATACCACCTAAAGGATACGAAGATTCACAAGAACAGGATATCCATAAAATATTAAAATTACTAAAATCAAATTTCCCCGAAAGTGGACAAGATGAATTATCTGGCAACATAGTGCCGGATTTTAAAGTAGTGTTTCTACTAGGGTTGCCAGGGAACGATAACGACTCCCGAGTTCAGGGTAAAATTGAGGAGGAGGTGGCAAAGTACGGAGATGTGATACAAGAGGGCTTCATTGATTCTTACAATAATTTAACTTTGAAGAGTATAATGATGTTGAAGTGGGTTACGAATAATTGTGATGAGAGCGGTAAGTTTTTTTTTATCTCTAATGTGACCTTAATAACACTTTCTAAATAATAGTAGCAAAAAATCAGAACATTCTCACAGAAAACAAGTTAGGTAGGTAAATAAAAAAAATCGTTTTATTATTTGTATTTGCGTTTATTTTAGCATAAAGGTTACGGACACCCAAAAAACTAGATTTCCATCGTTCCAGTTCTTCCTAAAGATGTACGGTTGACATGCACCGTTTTACCGGTCAGTGTCAACATTCCCCATAGTACTACATTGACATTTAAAACTAGGTTTAACCGGTCAGTGTCAAATTAAAACATTTCTATTTAACCACAATATTCATCGGGAATTTCTTCTAAATTGAAGAAAAGCGTATTATACAGACTTTTCTGGAAGGAAATTTAACAAATTTATTCGCTAGGCAAATTAAAAACCCCCGACCGAAAATGTCAAGAATCTATTAACTGTTTATCTTCTTTTTTCCAGTTCGTTACATCCTAAAAACAGACGACGACATGTACATCAACGTGCCGAGCCTCATCGTGAACCTGAAGAACAGATCTAGAGAGTTCGACGACAAAGTGGCCAAAGGTCATAAAGAGAAGGAGTACGCACTTATAGGAGATCTCATTTCTGGTGCGAAGCCAGTGCTGGATTCTCATAATAAGTGGTGAGTAGAAAATGAAGTTTATTTTTTAGACAACGACACGTGACATTTTAACTTACCGTTGGCCCCATTGCTTATGTGAACAATGGGATCAACGGGAAAGGAATTTTTGTCTTACCCTTTGGTCCCATAATGGGACCAAAATCATGGGGCCAACGGGAATACACGTAAACAGCGTCCCCTTTGCCACGGGATAAATGTCAAGCCATCTGGACGTTTTTAACCTCTAGACTAAAGAAATATGGAGCTAAAGAAATGAATTATAACTACCTATATGTTTAACCTTGCAGGTACAGTCCCCGCTACATGTACGGCGGCCGGGTGTACCCTCGCTACCTGTCAGGTACCGGGTACGTCCTGTCTGCGCCGGCTGCCCACTCTCTTTACAAGGCGGCGCTTATCACCCACTTCTTCCATTTAGAAGACGTTTATATAACCGGTGAGTATAGCGTGGTTTTAGAGTCCCCTTACCCTGGACTGAATGAGACTTTCCCATACAAACGTAGTCAACGTTTTATTTGGAAATGACATGTCGGATGTGGGCAAAATTTCGTAATTTTAAAGAAATTGCAATTATCTAGGGTTATATTGGTTTCCTACAGTAAAATTTTGAACATAAAATAGAATATAGTGTAATTATATCATATTTGACCATCAGTATGGAAAACTTCTACACCCTTATAATTTCTTTCCAGTTCATAATTTTAGTGTCACAAACCAATTATAACTGTAGATAGTTGCAATTTCTTTAGAATTACAATTTTTTTACCGAAATCTGACATGTCGTTTCAAAATAAAACGTATACTAACTAAGTTTGTATGGGAAAGTCTAGGGTAAGAGGATTCTTAAGGATTGTCCTGTCATCTCACCGGAACGGAACTTTCACATGCTGCAATTCTTTTCTGCCGCTCAGAACCGTCATTTACTAATGAGAGAAAGAGAGGGGAAGGCATTAGCATGGTCGGTTCCATGGCGTTCCGTTGCCTTTTCTCGCTCTAGCAAATCACGGAACTGATTGACAGAAAAGGATAGCAACAAAGTAAAGTTCTGTTCCGTGCTGAAAAATGAGTCCCGACCCGAAATGAACATAACCATTTGACATTGATTTTTTAACTATGTTTTAAATATGTTCATTGTGATGTTGTTCTGTGGTTAATGTCGACACTGACCGGAAAAACTTAGTTTTGACAAACAAAATCTTACAGTAAATCGCGAGTTCAGTTGACATGCATTCCTAAAACAGTGTAACTAACATAAAAGCACGGTAAAAGTTGATTGGCCTGTTAAATGTAATCTAAAGTATTATAGTAACAGTGGATAAAGTTGATATTGACTGGTCAAACTTACTTTTTATCAACGGAATTTTAAACCGTAGCTAAAGTTGTAGTTCTGGAAATTCTTTAATAAATTAGAGGCCTTTGTCCACGACGATGTTGAGTTTAATGTATTCTCAACGACCTCCGTGGCGTAATGGTAACTATATTAGTCCACCGTTAAGAGGTTCCGGGTTCGAACCCTGGCCAGGACAAATTGGAAAATGGTTTTTTCAAATCGTCTTGGGTGTTTATTTATATATGTATATATCGTAAAATATAGTACTGTCGGGTTAATATCCCATAACACAAGCGTAAGCTTACTATGAGGCTAGATCAATTTGTGTGATTTGTCCCTATATATTAATTTATTCCAGGTATGTGCTCCGCCCGCTCTTCCCCGCGCATCGTGCCCCGTGACGATCCCTCGTTCTCGTACAAGGCTAGGGACACGCGGTGCATCACTAGAGTGAGCGCGCATAAGATCTCACCTCCAGATATGTACAGGATCACGGCAGATATGCTTGACGAGAGTATAGAAGATAGGTAAGAATCCTTGGGTATGAATTTGTGCGAAAAAAATTTCAACCGGCTGCCGCCTGACGCCAACTCTTGCCTTTTACGTCACGTGACAGTGGCTCAGTCAAATAAGCTCTTACTGAAAAGGCGTTAAAGGTTGTGGATTTGAATCTTTCACTCGTATGAGCGGTGGCAGCTAAACGATTTAGGCACAAATTCGATCCTCACTAGTCGCGACTTGTTTTAAGCACTCACGTACTGTGGTTTTAAAACAACACTTGCATCGTGACGAAACCTGCACACTAGTTCACTAGTGTATAATAATGACTATTACCACTAGATTACAGTAATTCAGCTACGTCAGGTGCCTTTAGGCAGCTTGAAAATCTGACACCAACTTATCTAATAATACTCTTCAAAATATAAGACTTGTGGATAATCTTTTCATCTCATATTCAATTTAGAAATCCATATTAAGTTCAATTAAAAACGAAGAGACTTGCCTTAGAACTAAGTTCAAAGATGTAGGCAGACAGATCACGGAGTTAGGGAAACCACCGGCCCGTTGGTCAACGGATAAGCAGTGGATGAGAAAAGTACAGGAAATGGCACAAAAAAGGGAGGCCTATGCTCAGCAGTGGGTTGATGTTGGCTGAAAATGCTGATGATATGTTCAATTTAATGTTAATATTTCAGGTGCGAACGCATGCGTCTGACTCAAATAAGGAGAGATCGTCTCAAAGCCAAGGTACAAACGAAACGACTGAGCAAAATCGCTCATACTACTAAATAACCATTTATTCAGCATGGACAGGAGCTTACGTGGTATGCGATAGTGATTTAGAAACCATTGCTTTCTTGGTATAACCAAACAAAAAAAATATTAAAAGATCGACAAGCAATGTGATAAGAAAAAGTACGATGTCGCTTTCCACGTAATTTTGTGTCCAAATGGATAATGTGTGCGTCGAAAACGGGCTGTGTGACGCTTATGGTACGGTCAGAGTTAGTATTGGCCGGAGAAAGTGGAAATGTTTTAGTCATGAATATATAACGTAATTTTACTGAACTTTAATGATCGTTAAAAATATCGGAATATTTGTTGTAAATTTATGTCAAAATAATTTATATCATTTTACATAAGTATAATTAAGTATTTTATTAACTTCTAAATTTAAATAAATCATGTAGCGAATTGTTTTACAAACACGAGTCAGTTTAATTTGTCTCAGTTTAATCTTTGACCGGTTAATATTAACTTTGGCGTAGCTTATAGTTATAGATATGGTTATTTTTGTACTGAAGGGTGCGACATGACTTGTAAATATCTCAGTAACGAATGTGATAACAAACGTCACGCCTTGATTGTTGTTATAGTGATTGCTAATTAGATTTTCCTTAATAATAAAACGGTAAATATTGGTTTTGACTAAAATGATTGAAGAGAAGTAAAATTACAGCAAATAAACACTTAACGAGAGAGTAACGTCTGCAGGCGAAAATTCTGACACACCTTTTTGAATCTCATGTAGTTAGAGATTGTTAACAATAACCTTTATATTTGTAACTTTAATTTAAATAATATTGTGCCATAGTTATAGTGATTTAAAAGTAAGAGTAGTCAAAGTGGTCATAAAATATACAACTTCTAACAATATATATTAAATCTTTTTTAAATTGTTAATTCAGTCCATGGTTTTTATAAACTTTCTCCAATGACCATGATATATCAAACAAGGAAAAGAAATTTTGAGTCGTTACTGTAATTTTTATAGGAGGTAGGAGTTACATAGGAGACAATCCAATTTTTTATTTTATTTTATAGGAATGAAAAATCAGTACCTGCATTATGAACAATCTCCATAATTATAGTCTTGGTATATTTTAGTCAGCTAAGTATTTATAGTTTTTTCATCACACGAACAATAAATGTTGTAGTGTATATTGTATTACATATTACTTTTTCAATAACACTTTTTTAAAATAAATTGATCAAAACACACTGTGATATTTCAGGAAAGACGGGTCTCTTTCCGTTTTCTTCTTTCTTTAAACTCTTTTAAAGTGTACTTGTAAAATGTGTTTCGAACAAATATTTTTCCAGAAAAATAATTCTAGTATTTTGATCTGAACAATTTAGTTTAGCTTTTTCCTTTTTAGTATTTTTAATTCAAATCAGACTTCATTTTTTTTTTGTAATTATTATTTTAAGTATTATATTTCACAAGTACAGATTGTGCTTGTGACATGTACAGCAAAATGATATTAAGCATTGAAAAATCTAGAAAAAATAGATATAAAATGAGGAAAAGAAAATCTTTTTTTAGAGCATAAACAAAAATCGTTACATTAAATATAAATAAACAATTAAACAAAATATTCGTATTCTATCAAAATGGTTTTCTCGGTTTATATTCTTTTAAATTGTTTATATACATCTTATATAATTTAAAAGGTATAACTAAAAAGAAAGGTAAACTTTTTAAAAATATTATGCTTCATTTACATTACTTTTTATCATTATTTATTACTTTAATCTTACCAACATCAAATTTATTAAGTCTTCCTACGAATAAGTCAAAATCATTCCTCTTAATGGACCCTTCCTTTAGTATAACCATGTTTTCGTTTTTTATTGTTTATTCCATGTCAACTTTTTTTAAGGTATTAACTCTTTTTTTTATCAATTGGATATAAAACTGTATCTCTTTTAAGTTTTAATTTAATTTTTTAAATATTAATAAGTTATTTTGATTGTATTATAGTTGAAAGTTGAATCTCTTAAAAACTTAATTTATTTGCTCAATTATATCTCCAAAGAAGTAGATACTTTAAAAAATATCTATAATATTTTATTTATTAAAATCCGTTTCATTTGAATTTTTTAATAAAATGTTTTCATTTAAATGTTTAACAAATCAAACTCTTAATACTTTTAATTTTATATTAAATTTAAAAATTATCAAAATCGTTTATACTTTTACGGATTAATCTCCGCCTTTCTCTAGATTTAAAGGTCAACACCTAAATTAATGGGCCTGAAATGATGGCACCACCGGTTGTTTTTTAATCTGTGTTAAATTTAGTTTCGATTTTTTCCGCAATATGGCGGGTCCCACTAATTTATTTGTTATCCTTTAAAATATTTTGGAATCGTAGGTAGAATCCCATAGATGATTCCCTACCAGTTTTGTACTTTAACATCAAATAATTGAATATGTAGTTAAATATTATGGCACTTGTAATATTAAGTAATAATTTTTTAATAACTACTTTCAGTTTGAAGGTAATATCATTGAGTATTTATTTAACCTAATTGTAAATATTAATAGACAATTTTGCGTCCAATCTTAGAGGGATAAAGAATGTCTTAGACAAATGTAAATAATTCGGAAACGTGGTGCTTTGTTGAAACGAAAATGGAAGGTTTATCTTAGGAGTCGGTTTACATATATAGGTCTCTGAATAAATATGAACATTTGAGCTTTTGCAAACAACATTCAGTAAATAAATGCTACATGAACCTTCTTTTACTTCAGAGCGAGGCTTTCATTAAGTGGAGTGATTTCCACTTGCTCTCTATTTAAAAATCTCTGTACAACATAAGGAACTTAAAAGTAATGTAGGTAACAGTTTTTCTAGATGTAGCAAAATCAGACCTTTTAAGATCTGAATATTATATGACGGATGGTCTTCCTTTTTCTTTCTTAATCAGTAATATTGTTCATATCCAGAGACCTTTTATATGTATGATAGATTTTTTTGTTAGGTCGGTAAATGTCAATACTTATTTGGTTACAAAAGGTGCATTATCTTGGTGAAGATTCCGCTATACTCATACAAAATCTGCGCTCAGTTACATATATAATGCAATGCTACCAATTTAAAGGAGCGTTGATTTTCTTGACATCGTTTAAATTTTACTCTTCTGAAATTGGCAGGTTACTCACTATATGCCTGATTAAAGAAGGAAGATTTTTTATGAATGTAGTAATTTGGCACGAAAAAAATTTTTGTATACCGACCTAATGAATACTTTAAAAATGATAATATAATTATCATTTGTAAAAAAACTGTTTCATTTTTCAAAACTTAAATGGTAGACAACCGTCCATTGCTTGATATCAGTGACTACGTCTAGTTTGTAGTAAAATCTGACTCGCGTACGATCATTTTGATTGACGTTCCTGTAAAAGAAGACATCGTAAGAGAATCTGCAGAATAATTTACCTGTGTGAAAATGACTGTTGTCACTAGTTGAAAGTCATTAAGCTACGTCAGATGCCTTTAGGGAGCTCGAAAAATCTTACGCCTAAATAAAGAAAATACAAGTCATTATTATGAAGCCAAATATTACGTTACATAATGACAGTTTTGACTGGTCAAACCTAATTTTGACCGCGAATCTATTATGAAATTATAATTGTTAAAATCATGTAAATTCTATAAATCGGAAATATTCAGTAAATTAGATATTTTAAACATCATTTTATTCGATTAGTTTTAGTGTTCTTCCCGACTGTACTTCCCAAAAACATATTTCTAATGGATTTAATTTATTTGTGAAAATAATTTATTATAAACGTTTTTTTAAGTATAATTATATATCCATGTTTCTATTTACATCCATTACGTTTTTAAAATAAATATTAAAAAGGCATATCCTATTTCTCTGTTCCGTGGGCATATCGATGAGTTTTCAAGATGCTTTTTTAATAGAGACATGGATATATGCTATTTAATATAGTAATATAATATAGCGCAGGCTGTGAAATGCCTTCGTAAAGTCAAATAGAACATTAATTAAATTAACATCTTAATAAAATCTGCTTTTATTAAAATGCTGAGTAGTATTTTGAAAAAAAAAATGTTTTTTGTAGTTACATAACTAACGTTAGATGAAAACGTTATAAAAATAATATGTTTTTATTTCTCAATGATATGACAAAAGATTATGTAAAGAATTATTATTGATATAATTGTTTTTTTTTTTTTATTTGCATATTTTTTCTAGTTAATACAACTCAGCGTATTTAAAATCTTACTGTAATCATTGAAGTAAGTAAACTATTTCTTTTTTTTTTTAAATCATTCTTTGTTACACAAAATAAAGTTTTATATTAATTGCATGAAACATTCTTTGCGTTCGTTTTTCTTCTTATCTTATAAAATAGATCCAATTACTTCAGTGAAAGCATGTTTAAAAAAGGCATTGTAATTTGTAATACTTTCACAGTTTTCGAAGTGAATAGTTAATATTTTTCAATAAAGTTCAACTGTTTTTAACAATAAGTTGAGAATTTTAACCTGGTTTTTCATCAAAAATCTCGTTTTGTTCCCGATGAGGTCTAGTGTTACTTATTGCAACTACATTCTTCCCAATGAGTACCACTGTGTGTTTACTACTTAACTAGTTCCTAAACTCATCGAGCAATTTAACTTATGTTCAAACTGAAACATTCAGTTGGTCTCTTTTAGGATACCAATATAGGATTCCAATACCTAATAGATGTGAGTCAAACATAAACCTCTTTGTTCGTTTAATGGTAATAATATAATAAAAAAAACTTGAGAGGTGTCAAGGGACACCCGGATGGAACGAAGTAAAATATAAATAGGTCTAAATTACATTCAAACTCTTTTCTGCGTTCTAAAATCAAGTTTTTATTATCTTCATAAATATGAATGTTAATAAATATTAATAAATATATACGGACAAATAACACTGATTGAGCTAGCCCCAAAGTAAGTTCGAGACTTGTGTTATGGGATACTAACTCAACTATACAATATTTTATAGCAAATACATATATATATATATATATATATAAACATCCAAGACCCAGGACAACTTGAAAAAGGCTATTTTTCAACTTGTCCTGACCGGGTATCGAACCCGGGACCTCTGGGTAGCGGACTAGAATGGTGACCACCACGCCATGGTTACGTACGTACTATTGTTATTATTTTTTTTCCGGATCCTACGTCGGCGTTTCTTCTCAGCAGTGGTCGTTACGAAGCGATGATATCAGTAGTTTTTCTTTAAAAATAAATTTTAATATACTTTACACGTAACATAAATTATACTTATTGACGTGTAAAAGTGCCTGTAAAGGTCTAATTACTGAATAAACATTTTAATCTTTGAATTTTTGAACCTATTTTATGAACCTCCGACAAAAAGAAAGGTGTTATAAGTTTGACTTCAATGTCTGTCTGTTCGTGTCATTGTAGCTCTCGAACGGATGGACCAATTTTCGATGCGATTTATAATGAAAGCAATTTTCCTTGCGGTGGATCTTAGCTATGTTTGATGAAAATCTGTTTTTGATAAAGTTATTGGGAGTGAACGCTTAAAAGTCGTGGTTCTTTAATTTGTAATATGAACTTGTTATTATTAAGTAAAGTCAAAATGTTTTATTCATTGTAGGATAAATATATCTCTTATTGAAGGTCATTTTTTTCTAAATATTATTTAAGTGCAAAAGCTAAAAACTACTAGCGTTTCGGAACGAACACTGCTGGGAAGATTACGCCGAAAGTAAACCCAGTTCAGTATTGGTCCCTACCCAGCCTGATGGGCTATGTTTCAGTTCCCCCAAAATGGGTAATGATTACTCATGTAGAGACTCAGCTCGACCTGAAGTAGATAATTCCGCCAAAAACGTTTAAACCAGGTTGAAATTCTCAAACGTTTTGGAAATAAAATTTAAGACATGTTCCAATACATCTATACAATAGCTTCGCCTACAGAGCCCCTGCTAGTGTTCCGATTGTGATGGATTTTTAATAAAATTTCATTAAAAGTTTAAACATTGCTTTTTATTTATTAATTCAAATAGAATACACGACAAACAACTAGTGGCTGAGACGGAAAAATGGAAGAAAATTCATACTCTATATACAAGAGCTTATTATGCTGCCTTCGTGGTCCAGTGGTCAAGGCGTTCGCCTTGTTGTGACCCGGAGGTCATGGGTTCGATTCCCACAGGGAAGCATACTTTGTGAAAAGTTGTTTCCAGTCTGGATAGGATATTGCAGGCTTGAATCACCTGATTATCCGAAAAGAAAGATGATTCCGTGTTTCGGAAGGCACGTAAAACTGTGGGTCCCAAACGCCACATCAAAACTATCCAAGGATTGGTTCCTAGTTTGCCCTTTGGGTTGCAGAGGTCAGACGGCAGTCGCTCTGTGTAAAAACCAGTAACCTCGTCAAATCTCCTTGGTTAGGTAGCGGACCCCGGGCTCTGAAGCGTTACCGCTGAGGATGCAACCGGGAATACGCTCGGATGATGATACAAGAGCTTATTATACAACATGTAACGGAATGGGAGTAAACATACTAATCAATGTGAACAACTTTTACTATGGGACCATTCCAAAAATCGTAAAAAAAAAAGTGGAGCTGCAATTTTTTTTACGATTTCTGAATTGGTCCCATAGTAAAAGTTGTTCACATTGATTAGTATGTTTACTCATTTTCGGGTTGATACCTCCTTTTCGGTAAACGTTGTATAGCTCTTAAATATATAATGACGCAGTTAGGTTGTAAAATCCGCTGTTTGACAAAACCTCTAGCTGTTTGGCATTACAGCTCGGTTAAAACAGCTGAACGATGTTCAGCTGGATTGTCAATGTCTTGCTGTAAATATAGCTTTTGAGCATTATATGAATGATCGGAATAAAATCGAAATCATTGTCTGATAACTTTATTTAACTATTACTTATTTTACTAAACTACATAATGAAACTAAAACTTAACATAACAGAAAAACTATAAACTAAACATAATTATATCTAATTTAAAAAAAAAACATTATATTATACGCCCTGACGTTTCATTGGTTTTGGAAAAAAAATGTAAATTATAGTAAATAAATTACTCTATTCGTATACGTAATCTCAATTTTTGTATCTCAATATGTGTCAAGATAAAAATGTTGCGAAAATGATTTTCGATCGAGACCATTGCATATAGTTACGCCCGTCCAAAACTGCCGCGTGACCCCGATGAAATCGAAATCCAGCCGGCTGCTGCTAGGCGCTGGTGCTGCTAATTTATCTCACGATTTTACTTTCGAGTTTTAGTCAACAATTTTTGTTTCTGAATTTTTATTTCGACTAGCTAATACGATATGAAGTGGCCTTCGGCCCCAAAACCAGTGACAAACCACCGTGTTTTATTAGCATTTTATTATACAATATGTAACAAAAACCCTGTCCGATCCTTGTGGGAGCAACTCAATATGAACAACTTTTCCTATGGAACCAATTCATGAAACTCCAAGAAAAAATGGACGTTTTCATACAAATTACCGGGGCGGCCGAACACTTTTGTATGAAAATGTCGATTTTTGGTCCCATAGGAAAAGTGGTTCATATTGATGGTCTGAGTTGCTCCTACAAGGATCGGACAGGGTTTTTGCTACATATTGTATAGCTCCTTAGCCTCGATGACCCGCGCGCTGCGCAACCTCAAGAATGCCGAAAGAATATACCTGTTTGCTTGTCTTCTGAGCGAATTCATTACATCACAACGGCTATGTATGTAATGAATGTGTTACAATAATTAATTGCTTCTCTATCGTATTGGTTCACACTGTGTGATAGATCTAAACTATGTTGAAATAAAATAAACTAAAAAAGATCCCAGATGGCTACGGTCGCGGGACATATCTAAATTAAATACAAGGTAAATTTTTAACCTACAGCAAAATTTTTCGTTATAAAAGGTTATTAAAAAAGCGGCCAAGTGCGAGTCGGTCTCGCCCATGAGGGGTTCCGTAGCAGCAAGTAACATAATATATTCGAGTTGATTGAATGAAAGGTAAATTGCGGTTTACGATTTATGTATGACGTATTTAAAAAAAAGCTACTTACTAGATCTCGTTCAAACCTATTTTCGGTGGAAGTTTGCATGGTAATGTACATCATATATAGTTTTAAGTTTTATCATTCTCTTATTTTAGAAGTTACAGGGGGGGACACACATTTTACCACTTTGGAAGTGTCTCACGCGCAAACTTTGTATTCAGTTTAGAAAAAAATTGTATATTGGAAACCTCAATATCATTTTTGATGATCTATCCATAGATACCGCACAAAACCTAGGGACTAATGAAAAAAATAAAAGTACGGGGAACCCCCATTTATTTATTTTTTTCTATTTTTTTGTGAAAATCTTAATGCGGTTCACAGAATACATCTTCTTACCAAGTTTCAACAGTATAGTTCTTATAGTTTCGGAAAAAAGTGGCTGTGACATACGGACGGACAGGCAGACAGACATGACGAATCCATAATGGTTCTGTTTTTTGCCATTTAGCTACGAAACCATAAACATCGTTTAAAAAAATCGTCTTTACATATAAAATACGTTTAGCCGACCGCTGATTTGTATGGGAAGCCAAATACTTTTTTCATTAATCATTTCATAATATCAGTGACAGGACTTGATCCAAACATTTGGCTGGTGATAAAAGTCACTCTCCCTGTATATAATAAATAATAATAATAATAAAAAAGGTCTTATAGCGAAGAGTCTTGATCAACACCTCAAGACTCTCTCGCTAGATGGCTGGATCAAGGGTCAGATACAGAAGGCAGTACTCCTGGACACGGCCCGCATTGTCAGGAGGTTTCTCTCTCTGCGGCCCTAACCACCGGTAGCTTGGGCCTTGCCCCGCTTCCAGTGGGCAGCTAGATTAGGTTTTTTATAATATGTGTATTTTTTGTAGAATATTTTATATTTTACTTGTTATAGATATATTATAAAACCCTAATCTAAGAAAATATGCATAAATAAAGTGAATAATAAATAAATATATAGGGACAAATAACACTGATTGAGCTAGCTCCAAAGTAAGTTCGAGACTTGGTCTTGATATTCGAGACTTGATATTGGATACTAACTCAACATTTTTTTTTATGTTATAGGGCGGCAAACGTACAAGCGGGTCACCTGATGGTAAGTGATCACCGCTGCCCATGGACAACTGCAACACCAAGGGCGTTTTCGACGCGTTTTCGACGCGAGTGAGATTCGAACTGACTCGCTCGAACTACGTATCCACTTCCATTATAGTCGTCACAAACCTAATATTTAGATATTGGTTTGAAGCCCCGCCGCAAAAAACAAAAAAAAATTCAGATGATAAAAATCTATAGCCAAAAGCGTGAGATAAGATATAATATCTTTATTGCACCAACTTTGGTAAATCCATTTATTCCAGAATAAATAATACACAGCACAATACATAAAATAAATAATTAAACTAAAAACAAAATAACCTACCTTTTACAAATTAAAATATATCTAATTAAAAATAAAACATTATATTATATATAATAAAAAGTAAAAAAACTAAAACCCAACTACGACAAAAAACGACGCTGAAAAAGTATAAAACAAGATTTTCAGAATACTGAACTGAACAAAGTTGCTAATGTAGTTGCAATATTCACTATGTAGAGATAAATTT
Organism: Acrobasis suavella; assembly: GCA_943193695.1. Lineage (NCBI taxonomy): Eukaryota > Metazoa > Arthropoda > Insecta > Lepidoptera > Pyralidae > Acrobasis > Acrobasis suavella. Next base: position 10,331,525 of record OW971955.1, on the reverse strand, counting down.
TCATGTTTGGAAAGGCGTAGTCACACGTTGTCAAAGTGCTACGGTAGGTAGGTATATGTAACGTGTGACTACGCCTTTCCAAACATGAAAATTTATCTCTACATAGTGAATATTGCAACTACATTAGCAACTTTGTTCAGTTCAGTATTCTGAAAATCTTGTTTTAAGTATACTTTTTCAGCGTCGTTTTTTGTCGTAGTTGGGTTTTAGTTTTTTTACTTTTTATTATTTGTACTATTTTAGTGTTAAAGTGTATTTGTGGCGCATAATATTAACAAAAGTTAAATTGATGAACTAAATAAGTAGGTAGTAAAGAAGCTATGAACGAAAACATGTAAATTATATGCAATCAGCCCATGAATACAGGTAAAGTCACAAGCAAATGCTAGTAATATATATATATATATATATATATATATACATATATATTCAAAATGTACAAGTAAAGCGCTTTCAAATAATACCAAACACGGCATATTTATCTTAACTTTATTTTTTTACTCTGTATGTTTTGTCCGCTAGAGGGCGCCACATTAGATTTTGTGAAACCCCATATAGCCTATAACCAGCGGACAATTAAGACGCTTCTAATGATATGTCATTTGTCGAATTCTGATAAGTAGTTTAGAAGTTACGAGGGAACAGATGAACATACATACATACATACATAGCCTGTCAAAATCATAACCCTCCTTTTGCTTTGCCGTTGTCGGGTAAAAAATAGACCCCAGGTCGCTACGGTCGCAAGGCAGGGTGCCTAAGAGACTGGCAGCATTGCCTCGTTGTATGGCCAGACTTAATCTTACACCAACTAAGTATGAGAATAATCAAAAGAACATTTAAAATTTGATAGGTACTACTTTAGTAAGCGGGCTTGTCACTAAAGTACTTAATACAAATTTAAAATAAATAATTAACTTATTTATAGGGTCTCTAAGGATTCTCATAAAAATATTTGTAATAACATTATAGTTTGAAATAATGATTTTATACATTTAATAAATAAAATTAAATTAAAACTATGAGTAGTAAAATTTAAATTAAAACTAAATAAGTACTAAAACATCCTAAAACTAAAAACAAAAATTGAAAAATTAACTAATTCAACGGCATTACGGCAAAAAGAAGGGTGTTATAAGTTTAACGTCTGTATGTCTGTCTGTGGCTTAATAGTTCCTAAACGAATGGAAATATGCGGTTTTTAAAATCGGAAGCCTTGTCTGTCGCGATGTTACTTAGCTATGTTTGATGGAAATCAGTTCTGCCGTTCAAAAGTTGGGGTGAACGCTGGAAAGTCGGGGGTTGTACATTTGCCTGACATTTATACTCGTTTCTCTTTTTCACCGACTGTCAAAAAAAGGGAGGTTATCAGTTCATCGGAATCTTTTTTTATGTATGTTCACCGATTATTCGAAGACGCCTGGACCGATTTGGAAAAATCTATTTTTGTTTGAAACGGTGTACTTTCCAGGTGGTCCTATTGTAATTTTATCAAAATCGGTCATGTAGTTTGTGGGTTAAATTGTTTTGAAGAATTATAGATTTAAATGTTTCTGTAACATTAACGAGCCAGACTATGTAAGTAAACATTACATCACCCATTTAATTTTAAAACAACTGCAATAATTGTTTAATTACTTATTAATTAGTTATTACTCATTGAAATAAAAACAACATTCTCAATTTGTTAGTCATTATTCTCATATCTACCACATACTAATTAACCTGGGTTGAAAAGAGTGGAAGAAAATAGGTGCATGAGGACAGACGAGGAAAGACGTAAGGTCATCTGATACGACACAATGATTTCATAAGAAACATCATTGAAGGGAAGGTTTATATGTTCTTCACTTCTGCGAAAAGAAGACTGGGAAGACCCAGGCATAGCTTCATGAAGCAGATAAAGAAGAAAATGAACGTCGTATCGTACAGCGAAGTAAAACGGCTGGCGAACGGGAGACACAAATGGAAGAAAATTCATACCCCACTCACAAGAGCATAGCTCTTAAGGGGCTACATGAATTTTCCGGGGTCCAGTGCTGCCCCCATTAAAATAAATCATTTGAAAGAAAATGGAGATATCATTTAAAATTTTGTCTTGATCAAACCCTAGATAACCGTTCAAACTATTTTATGAACTATTGTTTACAGTTTAAAGTGAGAACGTAAAGCTTTTCTACGCACATACGCCAAAAGTGACCGTTTTTCGCAATTTTGCGTAGAAAAGCTTCACGTAGTCAAAATTCATGTAGCCCCTTAAATAAAAGTAGATAGATAGATAGGTAACTACTTATTTATTTTTTTAAACTTTATTGTACAAAATACAATTTGTATTGCACAACAGGCGGGCTTGATGCATTATCTAACAGCCAACCTTTTCACTTTAGAAAATGCAAATAATGCATACAAACCTAAGCTGGAGTAGGGCCAAAAAACAGCTACTTCTTATCCCGTGCAGAGAGTAGAAGCATACATTATAAGGTTTTGTTCCGTTCCTCTCAGATCAGCATATATATCTGTTTACAGCTAAAAAGCATAACAATGAATTCTCAGTCTACATAATTTTAATTTTTTCGCTTTTATATAAAAAGCAAAAATCTGAGTGAGTGATTTTCGCTTTTTATATAAAAGCGAAAAAATTAAAATTATGACTCACTCATCACGAAATCTCGAAAACTATTTAGCCAATGAAGATGAAATTTGGCCGATAGGTAGATTGTAACTAGGAGACATCCCATTTAGGCGAGCCTGTCCGCTAAGAAAGGATTTTTGGAAATTCCATACCGAAGGGGGTAAAATAAGGGTTGCTTTAGATGAAACTTCGTTTTTAAAGTGAGAGACACGTTTTTTTTATTTATTGTAGTAGTTAGTTGAAAAAAATAATGCATTCATTAGATTTTGAAATTAACATCCCTATATGGGTGAAATAAGGGTTGCAAGTTTGTAAGAATTTTTGACATTTTTGAAGCGAGGAACATGACGTGTGAGCGAAGTGGGAGCGGGAGCGGGAGCGGGAATGGGAGTGAGGGCGGGAGCGGGAGCGGGAGCGGGAGCGGGAGCAGGAGCAGGAGCGGGAGTGAGACCGGGAGTTCGACAAGGTTCGTCGGGTCCGCTCGCTAAGCCTTTAAATCCCTACACTTTTATAAAGATTGTTATATTGAAGAAGCATTGAAACATTTTAAATTTTTAACATATAATCCATATGTCATAACAAAATTAATAACGTAAAAAATCAAATAAAAATCATATTAGAAACATTTTTTATACTTCTACGCGGACAAAGTCGCGGGTTACAGCTAGTATCAGTATAATTGTAAGTTGACGTTTTTGGAGAAAATACTGCAGTACAGTTTGTTGCCGCTTCTTCTGTACTTGCGCTTAGGAAGCGGCAGTAAACTTAGTTGTAAGTAAATGATCTGACCCCAACGACTACCTATCATGACATCGAAAGAAAAAATTTACAAGAGTCATACATATAAAAGCAAAACCAGCAAAGGAGGATGGGCAAAGTTATATGGGTCTTGGTCCAAAAAAAAAAACCTGCAGCCACCTCAGAAACTATCACTAATAGATAGCTAATATTTCATCCTACACTTATAAAAAAACCGCACATGGATATCACGGTTCATTTCAGAAAAAAACAATTTTAATGTTTATTTATATTTTCTTATTAAAATGTTTTCCTACCAATTACTCTTACTTAGAGCAGTGACAGTGCGTAAATGAAACAGAGAGTGGAAACTAAAATGTGAATATAATGATTTCAGTTGTTTTTCTTTAACTTAGACAAACAATTATATATTTTATTGTGTTATTATATGGTATTTAACGCTCTGTATCGTTATACTTTTACTTTTATCAATATAAACTGAGCATTGGGGATTTTATTAATGGGAATATGTAATATAAATAACAAAATGGGTTAATGTTTTATTATTATTAACATATCTTACATAAATAACTATTTACAATACAGTGATTACAAATAGTCTTCATCAACGATTATTGAATCTAAATATTGAGCTGGCATTCGTATGGTATCTTGGTGACGAGCCCACCCAAGATACCACACTACACTCATTACATGTGCACAGCAGCCCAATGTTCTTTTTCCTGAGACACAGGAGCAGTAATAATGAAGTATAGCTTCTCTTCCTTGTTGCTCCTCATTTGTTGAATATACAATGTATGTATAATAAATCCTAGAGCGCGTGTGGCGTGACTGTATTCGAGCTCGTAAAAACGCTATTGGTTCTTCGACAATGCCGTAATCTCTTAACCCATCTAGGTTGCTTTCTTCGCACAGTTCGATGTGATATAAGCCGTCTCGTATATGCTCACTATAGTAACTGTAAGCGAGTTTTATTTGGTACGTCCCTATGGCAAACAATATTAGATCTTCTTCTGTAAGGCGGGGAAATGTAACACTCTCTGTGTTAGCAGTAATGCTCCTAAAAGCAGCACGTTGTCTGTTAACGTTTCTATCAATGACGTATTCAGATAGTAGATTAGGTGTGTGCATTCTTTCATTAATTATTTCTAAAAAGTGGTGCGCATAAATACTATCCACAATTGGTCGATGAAAACGATTTATTAAAGCCGCGGCTATTTTAAAGTCTTCCATCATGTGCCCCATTGCTGTATTAAAATATTCTTGTCTGAACAGTTTATAATCTCTCTTGAATCGCCCGTTCACGACTTCTACTATCCATCTGCACAAGGTCACAAGGCGAGTTTTATTTGCCTGTTCGGTAGTCAGTTGATCTGTTCCCCTATGTTTGGACTCTGGCATGGCCGTATTATATCCACAGGACTCAATATCAGGGACTGCATCTCTGAATCCTCTATCCAAGATCATAACATCTCCTTCTCTTAAAAGCCAATGTATGGGACTGTCTTCATTGTTAACAATACCACTCATTATTGTTGCATCTGAGGTTGTGGCTGCATGTGGACCTGTGATGTCTATAATATGGCCATCGCAGCATACTATTAAAAACGGCTTCAAAAGATTTCGGAATTTGTGATGGCTGTACGATTTTCGTTGAAAAAAAAAGTTCGTACTCTTTTGAATATAAACATACGTTCCATCATATATAATAATAGCGTTAGTGCCATTGCCATAAATGCCACTGGGAACCGTTAGGCTACGTTCAATAATATTTTGTCTTGAAATGTGGTCAAAGCCAATGTGCTGAGGCACAAAATCCTCACTTAGGCTTGTGCGTGCAATCACCTGATACCGTTCCAAACTTCGGCGGCTTATGTCAAATAATTTAGCAAGGCGCTCATTCGGTTCTCCGGTTCGCAGTTTCATAAGGTACATGCCTAAAACTGCTTTTGGTCTTTTACAGTTACGGCTGAGAGAAGGTGTTTCGAGGAGTAAAGACTGGAACTCTTCATGGGATAGTCCCACGCGAAACTTAAGTTCATTCGAATCCATACTTTGCAAGTTTTCAAAATCAATTTTTGTATTTGACAAAGCTGCTGTCTTCATAATTCTCATTATATCTAAGAATTGTGGTCTATTAAAAGTATGTGAAATATTCGGAGCATTAAATAATTCGTCCCAATCATTAGAATTTCTATGCTCGTCACAAACTCTCGCATTCAACGGCACATAATAATTAAAATGTATTAAAAATGCAGTTTTCAATACCTCGGGAACACGAAGACGAGACTGGTTGCGACAGCCATAAAAGAGGCAGGCATTTGATGTATTAGGCGGCCTCGAGTACTCAGGTACCACGAGAAGATTACCGCTTTCGGGCACAGGCATTTCAGCTTCATCTAGCTCTTGGCCAGGTAAAAGTTGTCTAATGTTTTCAGGATCTTGATCAGATAGCTCTGCTATTTCGTTGGGATCTGGACCAGGCAAAAGCTCTGAAACTTCTTCGGTATCTGGACCAGGCAAAAGCTCTGAAACTTTTTCGGCATCTGGACCGGGCAAAAGCTCTGCAGCTACGTCGGGTTGTTGGCGGGCCGCAGGTTCTTCAGCTGGCACTGGCTCAACCTCTTGAACGACGCGTCGGGCTCGTTCTGCCCTTTGCCAGCATGGTCGGCAAATGTACTCTTCATTATTGAAGAATAACTGTAAAAGTAAAAAACATATGAGCAAAAGGTTTAGCTATGCTAAATGTGTGCAAGAAAAGCTTGTCGAGTGGGTTTAAAGTTTAATTAATGTTCTTTTGTTTTACTGGGCATTGGTGGTGCAACGCGACTATCAAAAGAATACTAATAATGCGCCACATAGAAAAGTATACCACATTTTATAGAGTTACAGTATCGCGGGTGGTATACTTATCTATGTGGCCCACTGTACACAAAATAAGTATCATAGAAAAACAAAACAGGAAAAACTGCACAATAGCCGTTTTATCCCAGGTAAAGTAGTGTCAGACCTAAGTAAACTAGCTAGTTTTCTCATCGCCATCGACGATTTTACTAACTCGCATTCAAAGATTTTGTTTTTGAAAAGTATAAAACCTTATGGAAGGAAATCGTATGACATATTTCGATACTAAGGATATATTTAAAAAAAAATTATTTACTTACTGGCCGTTGCAGTATTCTGTCAATATACTGTGCAATAGCATGATTTGCATCGAACACCTCTCTTGTTATCAAATAATGTCTTCTTCGTCTTCGGGTATTGCAAAGAATACAATCTCGACTTTCCATGGTAATGAGTTTATAAAAGTCCAAATCACTAGGCAATCAATATCCGGTAAAACACAGCACAAGTATTCACAATTCAAACGTCCAAAATCGAGTCCAAAATGAAAAGCCAAAACGTCGTATAAGAAACAGTAGATATAGATCGATGATTAATACACACGCACAGTCCGCACGAAAGTATTCGCAAGACTAAACTAAAAGTAAAAAATAAGTGACTGAACTACAATGCGATGAGTGAATGATCCTTTTGTTATTGTTATCAGACTTGCACCCGCTCCCCTAATCCCTACCTGCCTGGCAAAACCGGTTGTCTAGCTTCTATGCGGTTCAAACAAAATATCCTTCTCGCATTGAGAATTGGACTAGTTCCTACTAACCTTGACTTATTATGTTTTATTACTTCGATTTATGTTATTTTGTATTGATATAAATAACGTTTACAAGGTTTTCATCGATTTAATTCGAAATCGAATTAAAAAAGTAATCATGATTAGGTTATCTCGTAATGTAACCAGATCTCAGATTTACGCTCATAATATAAAATGAAGTACATAAAATTAACTTTATTTTTAAATTAGTTCCAGAAGTGGCTGCTTAATTTTTTTTTTTTCGTCTTGGACCAAAAGTGCCCATCCTCCTTTATTCAGAGATAAATAAATGATTTTGACTATGACTTTGAATAGGTAAAACATGAAATGAAGATTTCCAGCAAATGAATGAGAAGTTAGGAGTTGGGACAAAGGATGGCAGAGAAGAATGGAGGCAGTTCCACTTACCTTACTCCACCAACAGTAGCAAGCTCAATTACAAGAAGGTTAACTATGCTACTTGCGTTGACACACTGGCGCCGTCTCATCTTTCAGCTACGGGGTCCAAAGTTGCCTCAGCAGCTGCATCAGCTGAAAACCTCAAACCTCAATAGGGAGGTATGGGAATTACTACATAATTGAGCCGTTTGGGGTCGAAACTTTGGGACCATGGGGGCCATCAGCTCACAAATTACCCGACGCTATCTCAATGAAACTTATTGAAGTTTCCCGTGACCAGAAGGCTGGCCTATATCTTGGTCAGAAAATAAGCATTGCCATACAACGTGGCAATGCTGCCAGCCTTCTGGGCACGTTGCCGCAGGGTAAAGAATTACCGGGCCTTTTTTATTTGTAAATATTAGTGTGTAATGAGTATAAGTTTTAGTCTTAATTTAGTTTCAAATAAATAAAAGAAAATATAGAAACAAAGAATGCAAATATTTTTTAGAACTTTTACACCTTATGTATTACGTTCGTGTGTATTATTGTATGTTTAGCTGTGTTCCAAATACTGTCATTAATGCGAATAATACATAAATTGTTTAATTAAAACAAACATGCAATGACGTCTTTTTGCTTAAACAATTCTACAACGAGCATAGCAAACAATTTAATAAATCATTGCGCTGTTAATTTTTCAGTTTCTTGTTCCTTTGTTCATATTTAATTTATACGTAAGAGAGGCTTAAATAGACGCAAGCTTCTTATACCAATTTCAAAAAGGAAGAGTTATCAATTTGTAGAAATCATTTATTTTACAGGCTTTTATTTAGTTTCCAAGATTTGCCAAAAAGCAATGGAAATGAAAATGCGTGAATTTCATTTGTTTTTCTTACCGTCAAGATGAGTGAATCTAATGAAGAAATTAGATACATTTTAAAATTTGCGATGTTTATGGACCTAGTGCAGTGTCTGTGAGAGTAGCACAAATTTGGTTTAAGCGTTTTCAATCCGGAAATTTTGATGTCAAAGATGCACGTCGCTCTGGTCGCCCTGTAACGGATATAATAGATGCTATTTTTGAAAAAGTGAAGCAAAGTCGGCATATCAGTAGTTACGACGTAGCTGAAGAACTGGGAATTGACCACAAAACAGTTTTGGCGCATTTGAAAAAAAATGGGTACACAAAAATTTCGGTAATTGGCTACCTCACGATCTCTCTGAAAGAAACCTAATGAACCGTGTACTCATTTGTGATTCTTTATTACGACGTAATGAGACCGAACCATTTTTAAAGAAATTGATAACTGGTGATGAAAAGTGGATCACGTACGACAAGAACGTGCGAAAAAGGTCATGGTCAAAGGCCGGTCAGGCTTCACAGACTGTGGCGAAACCCGGGTTAACTCGCAACAAGGTGATGCTGTGTGTGTGGTGGGATTGGAAGGGCATTATTCATTTTTAGCTGTTACCACCAGGCAGGACCATCGATTCAGAACTCTACTGCGAACAACTGATAAGATTAAAAAGCAAGAAGTTGAGAGAAAGCGGCCGGAATTAATCAACAGAAGGGGTGTGGTTTTTCACCATGATAACGCTAGACCTCACACATCTTTAACCTCTCAGCAAAAATTAAGAGAGTTTGGCTGGGAGGTGTTAATGCATCCGCCGTATAGTCCTGACCTGGCACCTTCAGATTTCCACCTGTTTCGGTCTCTTCAGAATTCTTTAGGCAGTGTCAGGTTAACATCACGAGAGGACTGCCAAAACTACTTGATGCAGTTTTTTGATCAAAAGCCCCAAAATTTCTATAGCATTGGGATCATGTCCCTACCTATAAGATGGCAAAAAGTTATAGAACAAAATGGTACCTACATACTTTAGTTAAATGTAATTAACTATATTAAAAATGCTTTGAATTTTCATATAAAATGCGAAAAGACTTTTACCCCAACCTATTATTTATTTATTATTAAATATATCAAAAACGCAATAACATTCCCCGATAACTAGGTAATTAATCACACACGACAATAACATATTTGCACACCTGTACACACACATAAATTTTGAGCGCCTTCCAGAAGCATGCATATGAGACAACGTGTTTAATGAGCCATCTCGTTGAAGCAGTAGTCTTTCAGACTTTTATGTAACGAGTCGACTGACACTCCAAACATGTTGAAGGCTGTGTTTTTCGCGATATCAGTGACCGTGGTCTTTGCAGGTTTGAAATACCTATCTAAGTAATTTAAACAACCAATTCTTGTATATAAATAAACACTGATGCAACGCGGCATTCGTTCGCGTGGACTATACAATGTCCTTTTTAATTAAGTACAAATATTTTAAGGGGTGATTCAGTCCATCATTTTGAATAACTTTTCCCAATAAATGTATATCGAAAATCGAAAAAACTTCGTCATTTTCCATAGTAACGATATCACGTGACTACTTCGATTTGTATGAGAACCTAAAATTTTTTTTTCGTTTTGTGAAATATGTTTATTGGGAAAAGTTGATCAAAATGATGGACTGAAACACCCCTTCAAATATTTGTACTTAATTAAAAAGGACATTGTATAACTCCGGCGTATCAATATAAGTACAAACTAATGTATAGTCCATTTGTTTAGGTATTTGAAAGAATGTAAACAATCTTGAAATGTCTTTTTATTGAAATATACACTTTATAAATCAATTCCTTTGCAAATTGCAAATAAATTATGTAATTTATAATTAATAAAATAAATAATTTGTAACTTGTCATACCAACAATGTTTCACTAAAACACACTACATATATTTCAATAAAAATATATGTCAAGATTGTTAACACTCTTTTAAATACTAACACAAACGCACTATAGATACCTACTTAAAAAAATACTTGTAGCTTGTAGCAGCAGGTATATTGTCAATATTTTTTTATTTGTACTTGGTTCTGCATCTGGTGTTCCAGATCTTCGATTTTTATACCTCAACAAAAAATGCTCATCAGGCTGAAAAACTTTTGCTAAGGCCTCATTTTTATATTTCTTCTAGTGTTCCATTTTTCAAAATCAATTAAAACCTATATGTTGCCAAGGTTGAACAGCTATATAACAAAAAAGTTTAATTTTTTTAAATCTTATTCTTTTACCCAAATGATTTTTTTTTAAATTTTTCAAGCACATAAATCGCAGACACAATTGAATTTTTTTTTTTTTTGACCCGATCGGGCCAATCGGTGCTAGAAGAGTTAAATGGATTCAAGGTTCAGACACATTTTGTTACTGTTTTATAATATTTGTATATTGACAACGTATAAAAAATATAATGAATTCAGTCCATGATTCTGTGAACAACGTTTCCCAAAGAATAACATATTTTTTGCTTTCCATACAAACTCGTATCAGGTTGTATCGCAAGTTGTATGGGAGATCCTAAAATATTTTTAGTATTTGATGAAATTTGGAAGTTTGAGGCATTTGTTATTTTAGGCGTTTAGCCCAGCAGACAGCAGTGGACTTATATAAATAGTCTGTAAAGATTAACAATATTCCTAAAAGTCTTTATGATTTCAAAATTCAAGCCCAAAACTATTTGCCCTGAAAATAAAACATGACAAAGATTCGTTTTTAAACGTTACATTTATATCCTGTGACCATGTTTGTTCTGTACACATAAATTTTATTTATTGCGCCATAAACGAAAGGCGTAAGGGACACAAGATAAGCTTAAAAAAATTAAAAAGTCGACTAATAATCGTCGAAGAGAAGTGCATACCCTTGGGGGAACATCTTTTATTGTAAGATTTTCTGTAGACAGAGGTCCTAGTACACAACCTAGAGGTACGACTTTTCTTTCTATACATCAAGGTTTTCTTCGTTTGGTTTCTTCTTTTTTTTTTCATTGTTCTTTTAATAATAAAGCTAACTTTTAGTCATATACAAATAACTTTAATAACATTAAAAACTTTAATTAAACATTAAACTAAACCAAATATAACTATAAATATAAGATATATCTAAACTATTATTAAGTACTAAAATAACATTAAATGATGTCGATAATTTACCCCTTGTTTCGTTGTTTCTCTTTTCTCAGGCCCTCAAAAAATCGTCAGACCATGCAAGCTCAACAACTTAAAATGCCTCAGAGATAACTTCGCCGCGAACTCCAAATGCAACCGTAACGTCAGAGGCGCCATCCCTGCCTCCTACGTCATCGATACCTTCACCTTTGAGGCGCCATACTTCAACTCATCCTACGTCGACCGTGGGCTTACCATCAGGAACCAGAACAAATGCTACGTGTCTGAATTCTTGTAAGTTTTGGTTGGTCTTAGAACATAGCCCTGTGGCACACCTTTCATATATTCTTTTTATAACATTTTAAATAGCGGTCCTAGCACATTGCCCTGAGGAAAAACTATGTTTTTCATATATTCTTTCGCTAAAGGCCTTGTTTCTTATGGGGTAGACAGGGACAAGGGACACAAGACCTAAAAGCCACGATTAACAAGCCCCTTTCGCGCTTGGGTAGTGTCAACAAGTAACTTGTAAGTTTTGGTTGGATTAAATTTATTACTTATTGAAGGCCATTTTTAGGGTTTCGTATTCAAAGGGTAAAAACGGGACCCTATTACTATGACTCCGCTGTCCATCTGTCCCTTTGTCCGTCTATCTGTCACCAGGCTGTATCTCATGATGATAGCTAGACAGTTGAAATGATAACAAATGATGTTTTTTTGTTTCCGCTTTAACAACAAATTTACATAGGTTTACTGGAAGAGTTCCTTAAATGGGATAAGTCCGCCATTGTATATTTACTCTTTTGAAGATTTTGTTCTTTATTTTGATCTTTGGTACACTAAAGTTATTCAAAACAAACAAATACTAAAAACAGAATAAATTAAAAATATTTTATAAACAAACGTTATTTTTTATAGTAAATGGTACTAAATCCTTGGTGCGCGGTTATTTGTGTAATTTTTATTACACTCCTTTCCTTTCGTATATTCTTCTTGTAAATTTTGAACAGCTGTCCTAGCACACAGCCCTGAGGTACGCCTTGTCTTTCATATATTCTTTCACTTACGTCCTTGTCTCTTATGGGGTAGACAGGGATAAGGGTCACCTGCTTAACTCAGGGCGTAGTCTGGATTTGGATTGGTGGCGATAAGTGGCTCAAGGTATATTCTTCTTGTAAAATTTTAAAACAACGGTCCTAGCGCACAGCCCTGAGGTACGCCTTGTCTTTCATATATTCTTTCACTAACGTCCTTGTCTCTTATGGTTTAGACAGGGACAAGGAGCACAAGCTTAACTCAGGGCGTAGTCTGCATTTGGATTGGTAACGACAAGTGGCAAAATAACAAGGTCTTTTCATGCTTCAGAAGGCAGGTTAGGCAGCCAATCGGACATATGACCGTGTATGGCTTTTTAGCTCTGCACGGGCTCTGTCATATTTTCGAATGGCATCTTTAGATGGCAATTGTGAAGCTGCTGTGTGCCAGATGTTTTAAAAAGACACCTGTGTTCAAAATGATTCTACTTCATTTCTCATCTGACAATGTAAACTTGATTTGGGCGGTAAGTTTCTTTACTGCAAAATAAAGTTAATCCGTGTTTTTAACCCCCGACAAAAAAATGGGCTGTTATAAGTTTGACGCTCATGTCTGTCGGTCTGAATATCTGTCTGTGTGTCTGTCTGTGTCATAGCGCTCGAAAGGATGGACCGATTTTAGCTACGTCTGATAAAATTTGGTCGAGCCGTTTAAAAGTAATTGATTTTAACGCTTAAAAGGCAGGACTTCCTCTAGCAAATAATAGATAGCGTTACGGATATCCGTCTAGTGATAAGTAGCGAAACTACGGATACGACTTCGGTAGTTTTGCCACTCGTCACTAGATGGTGTTCTTGACCATCAAGGTTTTTTAATTTGCCTAGCAAATAAACTTGTATAGCAATACTCTTTTTGTCCCCAGCTTCAACATGAAGTCCGACACGTCCGTCATCACCGTGGACTGCCCAGAGCTGGACATCCAGTCCAAGCGCACACTCATCCGTCACCAGTCTGCTATGGAAGACGAGTACTTCCACTTCAACTACAGAGCTATCTACCGTAAGTTCACCATCATCATCCCAGAAACTTAAGAATGTATCAGCTGCTTCTCTTCTGTCGATGATCGTAAAAGTGAATCGAGGAAACGGGCGAAATGCGAATCTGTTAGGCGATGCGGAAATATTTTATACCACTCAGATGTTCCAGTAGGACGTTGTGAGAATATAATTTCAATCAAAAAAATTAGATGCTGTTTATTATTGGCAGCCATCTTGGAAAATTACCGTTCAGCACTTTAATAGGCAATTTTACGATTTTTCAAAATGTACTTTAATATGTTCTTATTGTGACATTAAGACAACTGGTTTTTTTTTTTTCTTAAAATTAAGACGCTAAATGCTAAAAAATACAATGTCAAAATTACGCAAAACAAGCTGCCGCCGAAACGACAGCCGACATTATGGTGGCGTCATACCAGCAGTTACAAATGCTAGATTATTAAACTTTTCATCAATAATTCAGAGTAGAATGTTTTTTGTTTTAATAGCTGTGGCGTGCTCCGCTGAAAACCTGAAACAAAAATATAAATCAGTAAAATAAACAAATGTATAAATTATAATAAAAAAGGAATAGCACTTACCTTAACCATACATTTGCCGAAATATACTTGTATTAATAAGTAGAATAAAAACCATTAGTATTGTATAAATACTTACTATATATAAAATAATATAATAATACTTTCCGTACGAAGCGCATAGATAAATATCATACATTATATAATATATATACATAGAATAATATTTATTAACGTAATATACTCATTTACTTACCTTGATTTATATAAACTTAATTATAAACCATAAATTCATAATAAGTACTTACTTGTTATTGTTAAATAATCGTATCATTGTCGTGAGTTAGAAATGTCCTTGCGCCGCGTCCCCGGTGTAGGTAACCGGTCGGACGAGCCCCGCCTCCTGCCGATGCTCTCGCGCCGGCCGCTTGACGACAGTCAGCCACGCATGATCGGAGCAGACGCACGCTGCTCCTTGCTTTACTAGTACCTATCGCGCTCGTACGCCCTTACGCTTGCCTATTATTTGTGTTATTTGTTTTGTGCTTATCTATCCTTCCGAACTTAATCTTCGCTTCTTCTTTGTGCCTTTCCTTCTAACTGTATTAACTGTGTGCTGTGTGTTGAGTGAATATACCAGATCGAACTGCTGTAAGTGATTTCCTTTCATTCCTCATCATAAGCCCCCACAACTGGTGACCCCTCTTTTGGACATGGATCCGGCAACCAAAGATGGCGATGACGCGACGGCGAACAAAAGTACCGACTCATTTGGGACTTTCACACCTCACGACACGACCGGAATTTTTCGTGTCGGTGTTCGACCACCTCCATTCTGGCCCGAAGAGCCCGCTGTCTGGTTTTCCCAACTGGAAGGAAACTTTATACTATCCCGCATTACAGATGAAGATACAAAATTTTATTATGTGGTTTCGACGCTTGAGCAAAGATACGCAGCGGAAGTAAAAGATATAATTATATCACCACCCAGAACAGGCAAATACGAGCGACTGAAGAGCGAGCTTATCAAGCGGTTATCTGCCTCAAGAGAGAAGGAAGTCAAACAGCTCTTGATGCATGAGGAGCTCGGTGATCGCCGGCCATCACAGTTACTGCGTCACATGCAACGGCTGGCAGGCCCCACAGTCCCGGAAGAATTTATCAAAACCATCTGGACTAGCAGACTGCCTGTCACTCTCCAGCCGATCATCGTTTCACAGAAGACAGCAGACCTACAAGCACTAGCAGACTTGGCAGATAACGTGCATGAAATCACACCGTGTACACCACAAGTTGCTGCTACGTCATCACCGCACACTGCTAGCTCAAGTTTAGAAGCGATGTCGAGACAAATCGCAGAGCTGACACGGAAGGTTGAAGCCCTGACATCAAATGACCGACGAAGATCGCGCTCAACCAACCGCAACCACCAGCGTGACCGCAGCAGTAGCAGGACTCGATCGCAATCCAACTATCGACGATTTCCTAAATGTTGGTATCACTTTAAGTATGGATCTAATGCCAACAAGTGCGTCAAGCCATGCGACTACGGGCAGGAAAACTCTCAGGGCGGTCGCTAATGGCGACGAGTGACAGCCCCACCACAACTGGTCGCCTCTTCATTACCGACCGCAGGACAAAAATGCAGTTCCTCGTCGACACTGGGAGTGACTTATGCGTTTTCCCGCGCACCTTACTTCGTGAACGTAGAACTCCGACCAAATACACACTCTATGCTGCAAATGGTACAACTATAGCTACCTACGGATTCGCCCACCTCGAGCTCAACCTTGGCTTACGGCGTGATTACAGCTGGAGATTCATCGTGGCGGACGTCACCAAACCAATTATCGGCGTCGATTTTCTGTCGTTCTACGGACTTATCGTCGACTGTCGTAATCAGCGCTTGATTGACAGCACCACCACTCTGAAGGCACCTGCATCGTATGTTCCATCGTCGAACAACCTGTCTTCAGTGAAAACAACAATTGGTGATTCAAAATATCACGAACTGCTACGTCAATACCCAGAAATAACGCGACCAGCTGGAACTCAACGTGTGATAAATCATAACACCGTACATCACATACGAACGACGCCTGGACCACCGGTAGCTTGCTCACCACGCCGGCTGGCTCCAGACAAGTTAAAAATTGCAAAGCTAGAATTCGAAGCCATGATTAAGAATGGAACCGCAAGACCATCCGAAAGCCCATGGGCGTCGCCGCTTCATCTCGCACCTAAAAAAGATAACGGTTGGCGTCCATGTGGTGACTACAGAATGTTAAACTCGAGGACCATACCAGATAGATACCCGATAAAACACATTGGGGACTTCACTCACAACATTGCTGGATGTCGCATCTTCTCGACAATAGACCTCGTAAAGGCTTATAATCAAATACCCGTAAATAATGACGATATTTGCAAGACTGCCATTACAACACCATTCGGATTATTTGATTTTCCATTCATGACCTTCGGCTTGCGCAATGCAGGTCAAACATTTCAGCGTTTTGTCGACGAAATCACTAGAGAAATGGATTTTGTATACGCTTATCTCGACGATTTTTTAATCTATTCAGCTGACGAAATTTCCCACGAAAATCACCTACGTCAAGTGTTCGAAAGACTGAAGAAGTATGGCATGGTCATCAACACGTCAAAATGCACATTCGGAGCGACGGAAGTGACCTTTCTGGGCTATAAAGTATCGTCAGCTGGTTTGAAGCCGCTGGAATCAAAGGTCGAAGCTATTAAAGATTTCCCTATACCAAAAACAGTGAAAGAATTGCGACGATTCTTAGGTATGATAAACTTTTACCGCAAGTTCTTACCTGGAGCAGCTGAAATTCAAGCCCCACTGCACGCACTGCTGACAGACAAAGTAAAAGGCGCACACCCGGTGGACATCAAAGGCGACAAGTTAAGAGCATTCGAAAGATGCAAAGACAGTCTGTGCCGCGCCGCACTCTTAGCGCACCCAGACTTAAACGCCAAGCTCGCACTTGTAACAGATGCCTCAGACACCGCCATCGGCGCCGCACTTCATCAGTATAAAGACAGCACGTGGGAACCCCTGGCATTCTTTTCGCGGAAGCTCAGTCCATCGCAAAGTAAATACTCTCCGTATGACAGGGAGCTACTAGCGATATATGAAGGAATTCGCTACTTTCGGCACATGCTGGAGGCACGGCATTTCACGGTATATACCGATCACAAGCCTCTGTGTTATGCATTTTCAAAAAACAAAGACAAGTGCTCGCCGAGACAATTTCGTCACTTAGACTTGATATCACAATTTACAACTGATATACAACATATCTCAGGTCGAGAAAACGTCGTGGCAGATACATTGTCCAGAGTGAACGAACTAGCGAAGCCCGTTGATCTAGAAGTGCTGGCTGAATCACAAAACAATGATCCAGAGATTCGACAAATACTCAGCGGAGGTACATCACTCAAGCTTGAAAAGATGACAATCCCTGGAACGAAGACTCAAATATATTGTGACAGAAGTACCGAAATGACACGACCCTTCGTAACCAAATTACTCAGACGCCAGATCTTCGACAGCTTACACTCGCTTAGCCACCCTGGACCAAACGCTACAGCAAACCTCATAGCTCAGCGATTCGTATGGCCGTGTATAAGGAAAGATTGCCGAGATTGGGCAAAGAACTGTCACAAATGTCAACAGAGTAAAATCACACGACATGTGAAGACAACACCAGCCACATTCAATCTTCCACGAGCCAGATTTTCTACTGTCCATATCGACCTCATAGGACCAATGCCTTCGTCGAATGGGTTCAGATATTGCCTCACAGCCGTGGATAGATTCACCCGTTGGCCAGAAGCTTACCCAATCCATGACATAACGGCAGAGACAGTCGCCAAGGCTCTGATATCCGGATGGATAGCACGCTTTGGCTGTCCCACTACCATTATCACAGACAGAGGAAGACAGTTTCAGTCAGAACTTTTTAAGTACCTGTCACAAATGGTAGGTTTTGAGCACAAAAGCACTACCGCCTACCATCCTGCCTGTAACGGGATGGTCGAAAGATTTCACAGACAATTGAAAGCTGCTATAACCTGTCACTCTAACGTCAACTGGACAGAAGCACTCCCATTCGTCTTACTTGGAATCAGAAGTGCTCTGAAAGAAGACATACAAGCTTCGTCAGCAGAACTGGTCTATGGAGAACCGTTGAGGCTGCCAGGAGAGCTATTTCAACCATCAAGTGATAAGACAACCGACATTACTGATTTTATAGCACGTCTAAGATCAATCACCAGAGAGATACAGCCACAACCAGCTTCCAGACACTGCCAGAAAACGGTATTTATATTCAAAGACCTAGCTACAACCACTCATGTCTACCTCAGAGATGATACTGTCAAAGGAGCACTACAGCCAGCTTACACGGGACCCTATGAAGTATTAGAAAGAAACGACAAAACCTTCAAAATTCTGGTAAAAGGGAAACCTGTAACTGTAACCATTGAAAGACTAAAACCTGCCTACACACTTACCTCAGAAAGCACCAACCATCCTCCAAGTGCCGCAACTCCGCCGCCACCTGTACAGAAAACATGTCAAAAGGAAACAGAGGAAGGACCTGAAAAGAAAACACGATCCGGGAGAACAGTCAGAATACCTGATTATTATCGCCCGTAGACGGTCTCTGGAGGGGTGTGGTGTGGCGTGCTCCGCTGAAAACCTGAAACAAAAATATAAATCAGTAAAATAAACAAATGTATAAATTATAATAAAAAAGGAATAGCACTTACCTTAACCATACATTTGCCGAAATATACTTGTATTAATAAGTAGAATAAAAACCATTAGTATTGTATAAATACTTACTATATATAAAATAATATAATAATACTTTCCGTACGAAGCGCATAGATAAATATCATACATTATATAATATATATACATAGAATAATATTTATTAACGTAATATACTCATTTACTTACCTTGATTTATATAAACTTAATTATAAACCATAAATTCATAATAAGTACTTACTTGTTATTGTTAAATAATCGTATCATTGTCGTGAGTTAGAAATGTCCTTGCGCCGCGTCCCCGGTGTAGGTAACCGGTCGGACGAGCCCCGCCTCCTGCCGATGCTCTCGCGCCGGCCGCTTGACGACAGTCAGCCACGCATGATCGGAGCAGACGCACGCTGCTCCTTGCTTTACTAGTACCTATCGCGCTCGTACGCCCTTACGCTTGCCTATTATTTGTGTTATTTGTTTTGTGCTTATCTATCCTTCCGAACTTAATCTTCGCTTCTTCTTTGTGCCTTTCCTTCTAACTGTATTAACTGTGTGCTGTGTGTTGAGTGAATATACCAGATCGAACTGCTGTAAGTGATTTCCTTTCATTCCTCATCATAAGCCCCCACATAGCTATCTTTACAAATGGAATAGAATAAAAATATTTCTGCATTCAGTAGAAAATAAGTCAGTAAATTTATTATTTTAATTTTGACCAACGAGAATAGGCTTTTGTAGAAGTGTTTCGACCAGAGATATTGGAGGTATGTATAGGTAACTTATTGCTATATTGGAATCGACAACAAGAATTTACTTTGTTTACATATCTTTTATTTCAATCTTTGTCGGCTTTCCCGTAGTAAGTCGTGTCAAAGACATAAAATACTATGTATTTAAGATCGCACTTACATTATGAAGTAGGGCAAATCCTAAGATAAACGAGTACAACCAACGTATGTTCGTAAAATACTGGCGTAGGGTTTGTTTAGAATCTTTTCTCAGTTACTCATTTATTAATCATTAAAATGTTGCATTAGATGAAAAAATATTAGTGCAGTGATAGGAGAGACCAGCTGAAAACGGTTACCTTAACTTTGATAAAGAAAAAAACACGTAAAACAAACGATATTCTTTATGGACTAGGCAATCCTTTAAACACAGTTTAATATAGTTGTATAAATGTTATTTGCACTGAGAAATTTATACAACGTGGAAAGGACATAGGTACCCGTAATAAATCGAACCATCAAGCTATACTAGATCACTGTACTATACTTAATGAAATTAAAATAACAACCAAAAAATTAAAGAAATATATTAAACAAAGAAAAAATTAAAGAAATATATTTATATATTTCTTTAATTTTTTTTTATTTTTTAGTTTAAAAAAAATGCCCTAAGATTTATTGTTTTAAATGTATTTTGAAAAAAAATATATGTGTTTTTTTTTAAATGTTTTCAATCACAAAAACATTTGTAAGTATTATATGAATAGAGTAAGCAAACAGAACCGATATGGAAGAGCGAAATCTCCTAATACAGGCATTCTTTGCTTAAAAGGAGGTTTCAAAATCTGGAAATTGTAAACGAAAAATCTAAATACATAACCTAAAATTTCGACATTCCCATACTAATTGCCCAGGCCGCTGCACACTTTTGTATGAAAATGCCGATTTTTGTGTGTGTTTGACTGTTATTTTAATTTCATTATACTGTAGTGATCTAGTATAGCCTGTGGTTCGATTTATTACGGATATGGTCTCTTCCACGTTGTGTTAAATAAATTTGCATAGCAAAATGCGCAATCTTAGGAAAAAACCGCTTTGCCCAAATGCTGTAACCCCATGGTGGTCTTAAGCGGTTGAAATGTTTTAATTTGGACTTGTTTAACCTTGCCACCATTTTCCCCTCAGCCCTGGTCCGCCTGACCATGAACATCAAGCATGCTGACGTCATGCAAGTCTGCTCGGCGTACACCTTCGCTGACGTCACTCAGCTTCCACGCTTCATCGTTGACCCCACTGGTAAGATAAACAGGGTGAATCTTTACCCATCAGCTAAGTTTTTAGAGCAAGTTGAGTCCAGGATAAATAAATATATATATGTATTTATATTTATTACTAGCTGTAAACCGCGACTTCGTCTGCGTAAAAGTATGTTGTAAATGGTTCTAATAGGATCTTTAATTGGCTTTTTATTTTTATTTTTTAACGGGAACGGATATTATAACGCAATTTATAACAAATTGCGTTATAATATCTGTTTCCGTTCCCGTTCCCGTTCCCGTTCCCATTACCGTCATTTGCTAGAGCAAAAAAGAGCGACGGATCTATTCATCTAATTTTTTTTTGTCTCTCACTCAAAAACTTTCATGTGTCTCACTTTAAAAATTACGAAGTTCCATACAAACTGGCAACCCCTTTTTCAACCCCCTTAGGGATGGAATTTCCAAAAATTCTTTCTTAACGGACGTCTCCTTGTCATAATCTACCTTCCTGCCAAATTTCATCTTCATTGGCTAAGTCGTTTTCGAGATTTCGTGATGAGTGAGTGAGTGCGTGAGTGAATTTAGCTTTTATATATATAGATTAATATATATGTATTAATTTATATATTTACATTTATAGTTACGTATAAATTTACGTTTATTTATGTACATTATGATTATTATGTATGTTTAAACATTTAGATAAGTACTTATATGTATTTGTATTTAACTTTAGTCTGTTTTGTACACGTCTACTACCTCTTTCTCTCCTGGGTCTGCTGAAAGAGATTTCTTACTAAATAAGCAGTACCTATGTACTCAATGTTCTTACTTTATTTATTTCTATATTTGTATTTTGTGTACATCAATTTTAGTACCTTTATTTAATTAAAGAAGGTAACTAATTAAGTAAATCCAACATTTATTTTTAATATTAACTAATAGGTAAACAGAAAAATATTCGCAACATGCTTTGTCAAAAATACAAACAAAAAAAATATCCGGAACACGCTTATGAATATTATAAATAAATAAATAACCCATAAATTTATTTCTACGTCTATGAAATAATTTTATTCACATTTTCTTACAGACAAACCAACGGAGAACTTCCTCTCCACGGACCTGTCCTTCATGAACATTTACGAACGAGAGAACTTCGCCTACAGAGCTCCACAACTCATGAGATACTTCATCGATTCTTACATTTGTGATTTTGGTTGCTAAATAATGAAAACTACTTAAATAATATAATCCGTCTTAATAAAACAAGTCTTTACTAAAAGAAAACAAAAAACTCGAGCGGCTTTTTATATACCCAGTGTAAGTCTCAGAATTAAGACGAATATAATGACATCTCTCAAGCTTAAAATCCATCGAGCCATACATTACATACAAACATACAGACTTTCGAAATACATAAACCTCCTTCTGGCGCAGTCGGGTAAAAACATGGATTACTATAACTAGTTTTCACATTTAAACACACACACGCATACACATACAGGCGATTTTACAATTTATTAGTTTAAAGATTAATTTTGATATAATTTCTCCATCTAAATTTAATTTCGAGTAAAGTATTTATAGAAGGTAGGTCAACTGTTTCCTCTAACTGTGGAGGGTCTGGTGTTCTGAGATACAAGCTTTCTTAGTTCGGATGCCAGTCTGACACAATCTTCTGCTAACCTATGTTGATAATATCATTATGTTATGTAATATAATATAAGATTGCAGAGAAAAATAAAGCAATTGATTAAGGTGGGTTGTGGTTTGAACTTAGTATAGTTAGTCCAAAGATACTTTTTCAGTACTTATTTCATTTAATCAAAACGAAAAAAAAATACAATTTTTTTTATAAACTAAATAAAGATTAAAATACCACTCACTTCAATACACTAAACACTAATATTTACGAATAAAAAGGCCCGGTAATTCTTTGCCCTGCAGCAACGTGTCCAAATGCTAGCAGCATCGCCACGTTGTATGGCAATGCTTATTTTCTGACCTAGATATAGGAAATATTTTATAAACTTTTCATTACTTTTTTAACTTTTCAGTCATTTATTGTAAAACCTTTTTATGTCGAAACTTTTTGTAATCGAATTTGTCAAACAATAAAGATTTTAAGTATTTTCGTGTTTATAGTTTTTTTTTTTAATTTCGACCATAGATATACAACTACGGTAAACTTCCAGTCATTGGACACTAACAGTCATCGGACAGAACACAATAAGGCCTTATTTATTAAGGGGCTACCTGAATTTTTCGGGGTCCAGTGCTGCCCCCATTTGAAATAAATCATTTAAAAGGAAACAGAGATATTATTTAAAATTTGGCGTTGATCAGACCCTTTAAACAATTTTATGAACTACTGTCTACAGTTTAAAGTAAGAACGTGAAGCTTTTCTACGCACATACGCCAAAAGTGGCCGTTTTTCGCAATTGTGCGTAGAAAAGCTTCACGTTCTCACTTGAAACTGTAAACAGTAGTTCATAGAATAGTTTGAAGGGTTATCTAGAGCCTGGTCAAGACAAAATTTTAAATGATGTCTCCGTTTCCTATCAAATGATTTATTTCAAATTTATTTCACTGGACCCCGAAAAATTCAGGTAACCCCTTAAGGTTTCTTTCAAAACTGGAAAACTGCGCTACAGAGTATAAAAAGATATGAGCTGCAGTGCAGTGGACAGAACACAATAAACCAATGTCCGATGACTGTTAGCGTCCAATGACTGGAAGTTAAACTTGTAGTTCGCCCCGAACCTGTGAACTCGCAAACCCCATATTCCGGCAACCCCTTGACCGCTTTGGCTCGTGTTCGAACTTAAAAATTCTTTTGGCCACGCCACTAATACATCACCATCATCAGGTCAGCCCTTCTTCCGCCCACTGCTGGGCATAGGCCTCCCTTCTTCTACGCCACCACTCTCGGTCCCGTGCTGCTCTCATCCAGGTGCGACCCGCGATCTAGACTATATCGTCAACCCATCTCATTACAGGACGTCCGACGCTTCTTTCACCCGTCCTAGGCCACCATTCTGTTAGTGCCTTACTCCGCCGGCCATCACTCCGGCGGGCCAGGTGACCTGCCCAGTTCCATGTAAGGTTCATAACCGTTTTTCCGATGTCCCGTACTTTGGTACGTTGTCGGATCACGGCCAGTACAAGCCTGCCAAATTTCATGAAGCTCGTACCAGAGAATCTAGTCAAAGTCAAAGTCAAAGTCAAATCATTTATTTATCGTTGGATATTTATATCACTTGATAATTGTCATTTCTTTTTTCTTTCGATTTCTTAACAGTTAGTTGTTGACGTCAGATCATTTACTAACAACTAAGTTTACTGCTGCCTCCAAAGCGCAAGTACAGAAGAAGCGGTAACAAACTGTACTGCAGCATTTTCTCCAAAAAGTCAACCTTACAATTATACTGATATTAAAATTAGATGTGTGGACTGAGAATACATTGCTATGTCATAATTATTAATTATAAATGTCAAATTTGAAATTAATGTCAGTTTGTATAAAATACATGTACTGATTGTACTCAAATTATGTCATTTGTGACTGTACAAATATAAACCATTAAAGTACTCAAGTTATCTTCGAACAAACATTCAACGTGGAAGGGACATGCCCGTAATAAATCAAACCACGGGCTGTACGAGATCACTTTAGTATAATGAAATTAAAATAACAGACAAAAAGCAAAAAAATATCGGCATTCCCATACAAATTCCTCGAGCGGCTGCGCACTTTTATAGGGAAATGCCAAAATTCATTACGGTGTTTTAGCGGTTTTGTTAAAATCATTATACTATAGTGATCTAGTATAGCCCGTGGTTTGATTTATTACGGGTGCGTCCCTTCTACGTTGTATATTTTAAACTTATACACATACATACAAACGCCGGATTGTTCAAGTGAGAACATCGCTCACTTCGCTCGCTTGTTGAACGACTGGAGACGTTTTTATGAATTGACATACAAACAGCGTTCCTTATTTTTTATTTTTTTACAATATATTGGTTTAGGCATTTGTCCTCAATCTCACCTGATGGAAAGCGGCGATGAAGACTAGGATGAAGCATGCCTATCCAAAAGATACCCATTCAATCTACTTTTGAATGTCCCGGGGCTGTACTTCTCTGGGAATATAGACGCAGGCAGTTCATTCCACACCTTAGCTACTCGAACCAAAAAGGAATTGTCGAAGCGTTTAGTTCGAGACTTAGGTATTTCAACGACAAAGGGGTGAAACCCCTGTCCGCGCCTCGTAGTCCGATAGAGAAATGGTGAGGGTTTCACGAGATCAAAAAGAGCATTCGAACACTCTCCAAAATCTAAATCATTTGCGTTGCGTTATTTTTAATAACTGATTTAAGAATTGCTATTTTAAGGATTCCGTACCCAATGGGTAACCCTATTACTAAGACTCCGCTGTCTGTTTGTCACCAAGCTGTATGTGATACGAGAAGCTAGACAGTTGAAATGTTCACAGATGATGTATTTCTTTTGTCAGTCTAACAACAAATTCTAAATACAGAATAAAAATAGTATTTTATGCAACAGTTGTATGAGAAGGTTCATAAAATGCGAGTGGCGCATGTTACGATGCGAGCCTTGGCGAGCATCGTAAGGAATCGCCATCGAGCATTTTTTGACATACTTATACAACGTTGCATACAATACTTTTTCTACGACTACATTTACTAAAATAAATCCAAAAATAAACAAAGAAAAGTATGAAATACTACCATATGTTTGCTAGATACTAGGTATCTATGGAAGACTTAATTTTTTTTATTGACGTCTTCCTAGTGACCAAAGGTGCCATTTTTGAAACGTGGAGTCACTAATACGAATGTTTTTTCATACAAAAAACCGTTTGTTCAGTGACACCACGTTTTAAAAATGGCACCTTATGTTAAAATAACGATTTTATTATGTTGGCAGTATGGTAGATCTAAAGAAAAAAGGTTATAGGTCTATGGCTAGGAGTATCGTTTTGGCGAAATAACGACACATGTGCTATTATATTAGGAATAGACTATAGACTTTTCTGAAATCATATAATCAACACAACAATTTGTAAAAAGCCATTTTCCAACGTGCCCTGACCGGGGATCGAACCCGGGACCTCTGGGTGCCGAACTAGCATGGTGACCACTACGCCACGGAGGTCGTCGTTATTTATGTTTTCAGTTTAGTATCATGTTACTTATTGATATGAATAAGAAAAAAATCGAGTCAAATACCGAATTGTACCTGCGCCTATAACCGCCATTTTGGTGCAACCTACGTGCTAGGAATTTGTGCAAAAATGCTTTGAAGTCCGCCATTAATGTTCATCTTCTTTGTGTCGCATTTTACTTAACGACGCATAAAAGGACAAACTTGCATACTTGTCAGGTGTTCCCATAGGAATTTTATCAAAATCGTGAAAGAAAAAAGGTGAAGTCGATTTTTAGTTTTGAAAAAAGTCTCAATTATAACTAATTGTTTAAATACAGTTAAAGTCACATATGTAGGAGTTTATAAAGATCTTCATGACTGGTCCGGCGCGCCACATGAAGTTCTCCCGCTCGAATATGTTGAGGAGCGTCAGGTCCCGGGAGAGGAAGTTGGCTGTCGGCTTATCTGAAAGCATTAAAACTTCATTGTTACATTGGTTTAATTCATGCTTAACTTGTAATCAAATAACAAAGACTATCATAGTCATCAGATTTTTCAAAACTCACCACTTAACTTAAGGGGGTCAAACGGGGGTCAAAAGTTTGTATGGAGAAACCAGTTAGACCATTTTATTCAAAACTTCGCAGGAGTACTCCTGGCGGTATATGAGTAAGTAAGTGTTTCAGGATTTTTCAAAATTCAACCCCTAAAAGGATTAAATGGGGTGACCTACTACCTAGGCCATGCTGAAGTGTACCATCGCTCTTTTTCGCTCTAGAAAATGACGGCAGAAAAGTGCTGTTTCGAGTTGACAGCCCAATCCTTACACGGTGAGAAAATGTAAAAAAAATAGCTAAAGATCGGAAAGGTTTATATGGTCAAAAACAGGAACAGCTAGACCTTTAGATCCCTACACTATAATAAAGATTGTTATATGTTATAAGTATTCAAACATTTTAACATCATAACCAGTACCGGATCTAGATTTTTTTTTGAGGCGGGGCAATATGCCGCCCCGCGCTTGGTTTTGCCCCTTCTTGATTACGAGCTGAACAACACGAGTTCACGGGGGTTGGTCATGGTCAGTTAAGATTCAGACCGGGATGCGTTTGTACATATTTGAGTAATAAAGAACTTTTATATTTCTTCAAAAATAACCAGACGCCACCCCCATTCCGTATCGGTAGCATGGGAGGGATGGCGGCGGCGAAGTCAGAAGACTTCGCCGCCTGGGGCTTACGCCCCGGCTTGTCCCCCGCCTAGATCCGGGGCCGACCATAACTTATACGTTATAACAAAAAAATATCGGATTTTTATATTAAAAATCCTATCGGAACCATTTTCGGCACATATAATAGTCGTAAAGATATGGCAGTCCTTCAGGCAGCTTGAAAACCTGACACCAGTGTCAGCTACTGACACACCCTCGAATAAGAAAAGTGATAGTAAGGCGTCAAGATGAGAAACAGTCTTTACTAACCATTGGGGTTGACGAGGAACCTGGGCAGAGCCGCGACGTCAGCGAACGTGAACGCGCCGCACGTGTTCATCGCGTCGGTGTTGCGGACCGTCATCGTCAGCCGGATGAGAGCTGAAAATGTTATTAGTTTTGTTTATTACTTTCCAATGGCGTTGGGTGACATTTTGAGCTAGTAGATACAGCTAGAAAACTATGAAATTAATTAGGTTCTGTAAATGTTAATAAGCCGTTAAATATTGACGACCTCCTTGGCGTAATGGTCGACACGCTAGACCGCCAATCTGGAGGTTCTAGGTTCGATCCCCAGCCAGGGCAAGTTGGAAAATGGCCTTTTTTAAATTGTCCTGGGTCTTGGGTGTTTATCTATATAAGTATGTATTTAACATAAAATGTATATCGTTGGGTAAGTATCCCATAACACAAGCTTAAGCTTACTTTGGGTCTAGCTCAATCTGTGTGATTTGTCCGGATATAAAAAAGAAAAAATTGTCCGGCTTAAATTCGCATATTGTAATGTGGAGTCCTGTCCTGCGCATAGTGCAGGCCTGTATATCCGCCCTCCCCGCGACTCCTGTCGCAAGCGCCGGCCCGGCCGCGTCGCGTGCCGCCGTAAAAGTCGTAAAACAGTCGTCCGCACACCATATACGGAAGTACGCGTGTCGATGCGCTCCTTTGATTTTGTGTGTAATGTTAGTTAAGCGGCCATTTTGTACGCGTTCAGTAATTTTTTTGTGTTATTTTGTAAAAGACCGAGTCAACAAATAAACTGTCTGCTTTTCGTGTAATCAGTGGCTATTATTTCACAAACTTTAGCAAAAACAACATTAAAATATTTAATTTTTATTGACATAATGTGATTAGTTTGTCTTTGAGCGTGTCAAAATTTGTCATCATGAGTGTGTTTGAATGAGACACTAGGTGTTTTCATACAAAAATCCGTTCGTTTAGTGACTAATAGTACCTATCAAAAATGGCATCTCTGACGAATTTGGTCTACTTACGATAAACCCCTCGGTAATGGTAGTGGTATTCCTCGTCCTCCCTCTGCGTCACATGCCGGAGGTAGGTCCTATCGGCTTCCAGGTCGAAGTCAGGACAGTCTATAGATATGACTGACATGTCTTTGTCCATGTCAAAGCTGGAACAATGCAATGAAAATATAACTTACATATACATATCACGTTTTTATCCCTAAAATAAATAAATATATAGGGACAAATTACACTGATTGAGCTAGCCCCAAAGTAAATAAATAAATATATACGGACTAATAACACAGATTGAGCTAGCCCCAAAGTAAACTTAAGCTTTTGTTATGAGATACTAACCCAACGATACTATATTTTATGATAAATACATGTATAGATAAACAGTCAAGACCCAGGACAATTTGAAAAAGGCCATTTTCCAACTTGCTCTGGCTGGGGATCGAACCCAG
This sequence comes from Acrobasis suavella, assembly GCA_943193695.1. Taxonomy (NCBI): domain Eukaryota; kingdom Metazoa; phylum Arthropoda; class Insecta; order Lepidoptera; family Pyralidae; genus Acrobasis; species Acrobasis suavella. Next base: position 10,302,596 of record OW971955.1, on the reverse strand, counting down.
AACCTCCAGATTGGCGGTCTATCGTGTGTTGACCATTACGCCACAGAAGTATAAGTAAGTTCGAGACTTGTGTTTAGGGATACTAACTCAACGATACTATACTTTATAACAAATACTTATACAGACCACACCCAAGACCCAGGACAATTTGTAAAAGTCATTTTCCAACTTGCCCTGACTGGCAATCGAACCCAGAACCTCTGGGTGGCGGACTAGCATGGTGACCACTACGCCACGGCGATCGTCTAACGGGGTAGACAGAGCCCAGAGCCGTAAGACGTTGGGTATTATGATGGAAAAAGGAATCTAATTAATGATGGTTTGCTCGCCGCATCGTCTAGATCATTCCCTCGATCGGCTTTTGCGATCTGCGTGAGAAGAGAAGCAGCTTGAGAGCAGAAGTTTTTTTCATCACAATTTTAAATTTGTTAGTTAGCCGCATTTTCTTAGTGTAGATTGATCATACCAACACGCTTTGCCTCTTTTCTTTGAAACGGACCAACCAGGGGACTAGATGATGTCTATTATAGTGGGACTAAAGAGTGAGTACTATATATAGTACTTATTCTGTGACTAGAGTAGACTTTCTTTTTTCTTCCAATATTTGTGTGCCTCACGTGCATGTGTGGGTTTGTCAAAGTAAAAATTATATAAGGCACAACATCATCACCATCCTCCCGTATTCCCAGTTGCATCCTCAGCGGTAACGCTTCAGAGCCCGGGGTCCGCTACCTAACCTAGGTGATTTGACGAGGTTACTGGTTTTTACACAGAGCGACTGCCGTCTGACCCCGCAACCCAAAGGGCAGACCAGAACCATAGGATAGGTTTGAGCAAACGCTAGATGGCGTTCGAGACACACAGTTTATACGTGCTTTGAAACACGGAATCATCTTTATTTTCGGATAATCGGGCAATTCAAGCCTGCAATATCCTAATCAGACTGGAAACAACTTTTCGCATAGTATGTGTCCCATTGGGATTCGAAACCACGACCTCCGATCACAAGGCGAACGCCTTGACCACTCGACCACGGAGGCAGTCTGTGAAGGCACAGCAGCACAACATGTGTGTAAAAACCTGGGAAAAACTCCTGCCTGCCTGAATTTTCGGGGTCCAATGCTGCCCCTATTTGAAATAAATAATTTTATAGGAAACGGAGACGTCATTTAAAATTTTGTCTTGACCAGGCACTAGATAACCTTTTAAATTACTGTTTACAGTTTAAAGTGAGAACGTCAAGGTTTTCTACGCACATACGCCAAAAGTGGCCGTTTTTCGCAATTGTGCGTAGAAAAGCTTTACGTTCTAACTTTAAACAGTAAACAGTAGTTCTTAAAATAGTTTGCAGGGTTATATTATAGTGCATGGTCAAGACAAAATATTAAATGATGTCTCCGTTTTCTATCAAATAATTTATTTCAAATGGGGGCAGCACTGGACCTCGGAAAATTCAGGTAGGAAAATTCAAAAATTTTAAAAATACTTACAAGAACTCAGTAAGAAAACACTTATCGTGATTCCTCACGATCAAATTTGTCTCGATCACTGAGGCGTTGAAGTTCGGGACTTCGAACCGGAACTCCGGCACCACATACTGGGGGGAGATGCGCCCGCGCACCAAGCGACTGCAGTTAGAGTTGGCGGCGAAGTTGTCGCGGAGGCAGGCGAAGTCGGGCGGGTGTATACTGCATGGTCTGATGATGTTGGTGGCAGCTAGAATTTTTTTTTGTTTTGGTAAATAGTGACTCAAGTGACTCATACTACATTTTTGGGTTTTCATCTAGATGAGCATTTGAATTGGAAAGAACATGGAAATCAAATATGTAAAAAATTTGATCGGTTTGTATTTGCATTCTTCTTCTTCTTAGCGAGTCGGAATGGACTAATATATATATATATATATATATTACATGAGTGTGGACCAATGTGTGGCCACAAGTCACAACGATTGTTGTTTGTAAAACCCCACTTTGCTCGGTTTTCGTGACATCTCCCAACGCCAGTCCGAAGCCTGTTTAGAGACTTCCAGACTGCCCAGGGGAGATCGCCACCTGGTGGAAGTTTCTCGGCTGGTGGAATATGAGATGGTGCTGGAGGATATTTAATTTTCCACCAAGCTAACCTAGTGTTTGAGGCTTCTCTGACTGGAATGCTTGGCTGTCGTAGAAAACTTTTTCGGCTCTTTAATCGAGGGGGTGGTGGAACTTGATTATAAAGTATTTGCATTGAGAAGGATACGGCAAACAGTTTCAATAGAGGCAGCCTTACAGGCGTACTATGGGTATGTGTCCTCAGTTTTAAACTATGGGTTAAGGGGCTACCTGAATTTTCCGGGGTCCAGTGCTGCCCCCATTTGAAATAAATCATTTAAAAGGAAACGGAGATATCATTATAAATTTCGTTTTGACCAGGCTCTAGATAACCCTTCAAACTATTTTATGAACTACTGTTTACAGTTGAAAGTGAGAACGTAAAGCTTTTCTACGTACAATTGCGAAAAGCGGCCACTTTAAGCGTATGTGCGTAGAAAAGCTTCACGTTCTTACTTTCAACTGTAAACAGTAGTTTTCTAATTTTTTACACATTCGGGAAACGGGATCGGGAAGTGGAAACCAGGGACAAAAAGTTATGGACGGAAAGAGGGGAGGCCGTTGCTTAGTTGAGGAATATGAATAGTTAGTAACAAGTATATTTGCCAAGCAAATAAAAAAAAAACAACTTATTTAAATACTAAATGTTTCCCGCGGCTTCGCTCGCGTAGGGGTGTATTTTATCAAAATTCTTTCTTAGGGGATGCCTACGTCATAGTAGCTTTATGCATGCAAAGTCTCAGCCCGATCGGTTTAAAATTGACAAAGTTTCATACAAACTTTCATCCCCTATTTTATCCCCTTGGGGGTAGAATTGATCAAAATCCTTTCTTAGCGGATGCCTACGTCATAACATCTACCTGCATGCCAAATTTCAGCCCGATCCGTCCAGTGGTTTGGGCTGTGCGTTGATAGATCACTATGTCAGTCAGTCAGTCACCTTTGAGTTATATATATTTAGATTGTGATATTACACACCATTTAGTAGGGTTTTGTAGAGATGGTTGGTGCCACCTATTGTTTCTAAATACAATTAATTTGAATGGTATTGGAATGGAATGTGATAAAGAGCTGATAGGTAGGTACTCTTTAAACTGCTGGATCGATTTTTACTAAACATAGAACCAGCGCAAGGAAACTTGCTTTCACGTAAAAAAACCACATCGAAATCCGTTCATCCGTTCGAGAGCTACGATGCTACAGACAGACGTTAGCGTAAAAGCAGGTCTTCTTCTTGTCGAGTCAAAATGGTTCCAGTTTCTTATCAAATTATTTATTTTAAATGGGGGCAGCACTGGACCCCGAAAAATGTATGTATTACCCCTTAAGACGAAGTGGTAGCTAAAGTGGCGCCCTTATTTAAAATAAATTGTTTAAAACGAAATATGGTGATAATTAAAAATTTGATTTGTATCACTGTCTAGAAAGACCTTTAAACTATTTTATGAATAATCTTTGAAATTATTACTAATAGTCCGTCTAGTTTTAAAACTGTTTTTAGTCAAAAGTGGCCACTTTTGGCGAAAAACAGTTTTAAAACTAGACGGACTACCAATATTACTTTCAAAGGTTATTCATAAAATAGTTTAAAGGTCTTTCTAGACAGTGATACAAATCAAATTTTTAATTATTACCATATTTCGTTTTAAACAATTTATTTCAAATGAGGGCGCCACTTTAGCTACCACTTCGTCTTAAGTTGTACTTTTTGTACTATAATCTTAAGATTTTAAGTGCAATAAATTAAATAAAATCTTACCAGCGTAACACAGCAAAGTCGTGAGAGCAAAGAAAACACCGACCATCTTGCACACACACCAGATCTAAAACTAAGAAATCTGATAAAGAATTACACGGATTTATATCAACGACTACTTATTGTATATAACTGATTACTAGTAAACAATAGATATCTACTGCGTATCGACAAAGTACCTATGTTTAGTATGTTTGTCTGTTCCTTCTATACTACGTGGAAGGAACATACCCGTAATAAATCAAACCACGGGCTATATACTACATCACTTGCTTGCTTTTCGTGCGTGTAAGTGGCCAACACTGGTGTCAGATTTTTCAAGCTGCCTAAAGGAATCGGAGATAGCTTGACGACTGCCATACAATGATGACAGCCGGGACCAACGAGCCTTCCGAAGCACGGAGGAGCTCGAGAAATTTTGTAAGGCACCTAAACAAATTGCCCGGGCAACCGCCCGGGCAATTTGTTTGGGTATGTTACACCCCTGGTGTTGCAATTGTCCATGGGCAGCGGTGATCACTTACCATCAGGTGACCAGCTTGTTCGTTTGCCGCCCTATGACAAAAAAAAAGCTTGAAGTTTTCACTCATACATGCAACTTTTAGTTACCTGAGCCCTTATCTACAACGTTAGCAGCTGAAGCCACAGGCAAAACATAGACGAATATAAATAAACAAAACTAGAAGAAATAGAAAAGAAAATAAATTATGACCAGCTGAATAAATAGACAGTCATGTAGTCAATAATCATATTTTTTATATTGTTATGTGCGTTGACATCAATTTCTTTTACGAACAAACGATTCTGATATATTTGTTTAATGCAAATAACATAAATCATTCACAAGTTTTTAAATAATATTGATTTTAATTTATTACTTATTTAAACAAATAAATAACTATTAAAAACAAAAAAAACACGACTGCTTTGCTGAGAGCTCCGTAATTTCTACTGCGTTTTGTTAGGGAGAAAGGAAAAAACTTAGAATGTTTTTCTTACCACGCAGATCGTAAAAGCCTATCGGAGGAATTGGTGAGATTTTAAACGTGTTATAGCAGTTCAGATAGAGGAAAAATGCCTGAGCAATTTCCTAACTCAATTGAAACTAAGATCATATCACCATAGCCTACGAGTAAGACGAACGCTACACGCAGTGTACGCAAGATCCATATTGTGTCGTCTACTAACGACCCATAAACTGACGGATTATAATATTTAATGACGTGTAGTGTAGTGTATTAAAAAAAGTCAAAAATAATTTATTTATCTTTGGATATTTATATCACTTGATAATTGTCATTTCTTTTTTCTTTCGATTTCTTAATAGTTAGTTGTTGACGTCAGATCATTAACTTACAATTAAGTTTACTGCCGCCTCCAAAGCGCAAGTACAGAAGAAGCGGCAACAAACTGTACTGCAGCATTTTCTCCAAAAACGTCAACCTTACAATTATACTGATATTAAAGGTTAGATATGTGGACTGAGAATACATTGCTATGTCATAATTATTAATTAAGAATAATGTCAAATTTGAAATTAATGTCAATTTGTAAATAAAGTACATGTACCGATTGTACTCAAATTATGACATTTGTGAGTGTACAAATACAAACCTTTAACAGTCTACCTGAATTTTTCGGGGTCCAGTGCTGCCCCCATTTGAATTAAATCATTTAAAAGGAAACGGAGATATAATTTAAAGTAGTTTAGTAGCTTCATGTTTTCACTTTAAACTGTAAACAATAGTTCATGAAATAGTTTGAAGGGTTATCTAGGGTCTGATCAAGACAAAATTTTAAATGAAATCTCCGTTTCCTATCTATAGATTTATTTCAAATGGGGGCAGCACTGGACCCCGGAAAATTCAGGAAGCCCCTTAAGAGGGACCCGCGCCAAGCTCAAGCCAGACGTTCTTGTCTTTAAGATAATCATCGGTTCCGTAATAAGCCTTCTCACAAAGTACTTTCTTTACGGATTGACGGATTACAATATTTATCGCTGGATTTCTGGAAATCCTTGTGATCTGATTCCAGATCCTGGATCGTGATATTTATCTCGTGTCAGTACGCAGCGAGACGGCAACGATGAAGGACGACAGCGGTTTTCCGTCTTTTGTAGAAAATTGTCAATTTCTTCTATGCTGGTCTGGGAGAAAAGAAAAAACTTAGAAACCAGCTGCGTCTCTTACCGCGGAGATCGTAGGAGCCGATTGAGGGAATGGGCGTCAATTCGAATCATTCACTATTTTGAAACCTTTTTCTATCTTCTCGCAGCTAAAAGTGGCTTTTGAGTCTGGTAAGATAAAATTTGGTAAATTTTTCAAAAACGATGAATCTAAACACTTGCTACTATACAGCCTACAAATATTTTGTAATTACTACACCGAATGGGCGTGTAGGTAGAAACGGGGAAGATAAGGTGTAATGCACGAATAACAAAACTAACTGTCATGGAAGTCGGCTATAAGAAGTGGCAGTGTTGACCCGCAACAGATTTTGAATGATCTCACAGCGCAGTTTAGTACAGAATCTGTGATGGTTCAACGCCGGGCGGTGTTGAAACATCAGAGTTTGGATATACGCAGACAGGACAGTGTATATGATTGTAAAATAGGTGCCCAAGAGGAAAGTTGGTAATATCTGTTTATTTTTAACTGCTTAGTAGCTAAGGCGCGTTGAAACAGCGATCGGTCATTGTCCAAATTCCTTTTTAAGACTACCATCTATTAGTACAATATGCCATCTAGTGGCAACTACTTGAATCACTTATTGATAGGGATGCTTAGCATTGATACAATATTTAATGCTAGGGTACATAATGCAATGCAAACCGCGTAGATGGCGCTTGTGTCCAACAATGATTATGTTTTACCATTACCCTCTTAACGTTTTGAAAGGATTATTTATAAATGAATATTTATAAAATAAAATCAAACGCTAAAGGCTTAAAAATCATTTATTCATAACTATCGTACATTAATCATATCAATAATAATATTAATCGTTTAAATACAAAGGGTATTTGACACTGCGACACTCCAAGCGTTATACTATATTAAATGCAGTTTATATGTATTTTATATCGTTTTACAGTACGCGAGAATATTGAAAAAGTAAAAAAAATTAAGAAAAATATTCACCAAAAGTGAAAAAAAGACGCAGTATTTAACGAAAAACTTTTTTTATAATAAGTAATTTTTCTTTAGCTAATGAGCCAGTTTTTTTTAATTACGCTGCACCTATTTGGCATTTGGCATATCGATCAAAATAAATAAATATATAAGATTTCGTATTAAATTTAAAAAAAAGTCATAATGTTTAGAGTTAATAAAAGAAAAACTTTTTTTCTATATTTTTTTTTGTTTACACAATATTCTTTCGCGATGTAATAGAATATAAAATAAATATACCGATTTCAATGACGAAATAAAGCAAAAAAGCTACACAAGCTTAAATAATTAGGAAAAAACAGACTAAGACACCGATTCATAAAAACTTTATCATATTTGGCTTAGTAAAAATGGTGTTTCAATCTGTGCAAATAAATACACTTATCAATAATCATGGCTACAAGATGAATCGCGAAAAAAAAATGAGATTCTTATAACTAAACAAAAAAAAAATTTAAAAAAAAACCTAATTAACCTTCTATTTTTTCTTAAAATGTGATAAACAAACATTGAAACCGGCATATTGGATTTAAAAAAAAAAAAAACAAAAAAACTGTTACATACAAGATAATTTCGAGACATAATTGTTGAAAAAAACCGTCTCGTTCCTAAAATTAGTTTCGACGGTTAAAGCGTTAAACTAAAAAAAATGGTAGTGTGATGGAGTATATTCACTCCTAACATACAAAAAATTAGTTTATTTTTTTTAATATTCCATAATTAATATACTTAACACAATGTTTCTTCCCAACCTTTCTCGAACCTCCACAAAATCAAATCAATGTACAACACTTAACATACAACATGACTGACTGACTTACGTCAGTTTCTGACGTTTCTGACGAACAATCTCAGGAGTATTTATACAACAAAACACAACGCAACATCTCGTATATAAATCTCTATTAATCCAAACAAAATGTTTATAAACCTGTTTTAATACATTTTAAATTCAATACCAGTTTTTCCAATTGGTTTATAATCATAATTGTAGGGATGGGAATCATAATGCCTTGTTTATAAGAATTTAGTAACTGGCTTTTAAAAGTAATCAAAGTTTATTAAGAAGATAGTAGCTAAGACCATGTAAGCAAGGCATAAAACTGACTTTCGACCAAAGCTGTGCTTAGAAAATATACCTATAATGATATGAAAAATTATACAAACAATAGAATTGTTTATAGAAAATGCAAAAATTATACATATATATATATATTTCTTGTCACAATTTTCAAGCACAATTTAAGAGGAAAGTCAACCTAAACATAGTCGCTACACGCATAGACGGTTTGACGAAACTAAAGTTATTTTAATTATAAGGTGCATTGGGGTAATTCTGAGAACGGGTATATTCCGAAATTTTAAAAAATCTACCGTTCTGAGTGATATTTTCTTGTTGGCAACACTAATCTAGCCGCCATCTTGATTGTCCTGGCCGCGTCAGTTGTCGTGAGTCATTATTGTCAACAACACGTGCGTAGCATCAAGTTTTCTGAAGCAAGTGTTTTTCGCGCCATTTTCGTTGATTCGTAATAACCCCAACATATTTTTCTCGGAATTCTGGTAAGTTATTTAAATGAGTGTTTGTTTTTATAACAGATAATCGTTTTTTGCGAATGTGTGAAAGGAAGACAACGTCGTAGCTGTGGTTTTATTTATTTTTCGGAAATACCCCACAGGGGTTATTCCGATTTACGTTTATATCGTAATTACCCCAAATAGCTTTTTCATACTAATTAGCACTGGTTCTCAACATGTAAACAAACTGAAATTATGTCTGATTTAGTTTACTTAAGCGTGACCTAAACCTTATAAGTAATCTTTGGCAAATAATATTGAGTAATTTGGTGTGGTGTAGTTATGGAGTGATATTTATCCCTTTATAATTAAAATAAGTTTTTTTTTTCAGACCCACCATGCCCCGAACTTACGTAAAAACAAAGATTAAAACCTACACTCCACAAAATTTAGCTGAAGCCATCGAAAAAGTAAAAAATGGCGAAATGACGCAATATAGTGCAGCGCAACAGTACAATATTCCCATGACGACTCTTTTTGATCACATTAAAGCAAGTGCAGGAAATCTCAGGCCAAATGCAGGTAGACCAACTGCTTTACCTTTAGAAGACGAAAACGAATTAGCCGAAACAATTACAGTCATGGAAAGATGGGGTTTTGGACTTTCAAGACTTGAAATAATGGAGATTGTCGCTGAATATGTGCGGCTGAATGAAATTCCAACGCCATTTAAAAACAATGTCCCAGGTGCAGACTGGTTCATTAATTTTCGGAAACGACATGGATTGTCTATCAAAAAAGCACAGTCTGTAGAATACGTGAGAAAAAAAATGACAGATCCTTTCGTCATTGCTGAATATTTTGATTTACTGCAAAATACTTTAAAAGATTTGAATCTCTTTGAAAGACCCCAGGCCATATGGAACTTGGATGAAACATCAATGTGCCTGGATCCATCCAAAACAAAAGTTGTTGGTAAAATAAACAAACCTTGTTCAAGAACAACTTACGGAAGTGGAAAGGAAAACACAACCGTGTTGGCAGGTGCAAACGCCAGCGGCAAGAAGTTGCCGCCTTTGATTGTTTTCAAAGGGAAAGATACTTGGGATACATGGATGGCTGAGCAAGACCCCGCTAAATACGATTTTCAAGTAGCTTATGCGACCAGTGCTAAAGGGTGGATGGAAACAACAATTTTTTTAAATTATTTCAAAAATGTACTCATCCCAAATCTGGGAGAAGAGCGACCGGTCCTTGTTATTTATGATGGTCACTCAACCCACGTCAATATAGGAGTTGTGCAGCTAGCAATCGAAAACAATATAACGATACTTAAACTACCGCCACATACGTCTCATTTGCTGCAGCCTCTAGACCTCGCAGTATTTAAGTCGTTCAAATCTATATGGGACGCCAAACTGGTAGAGTGGCAGCGTAGAAATGTTGGCACAAAAATGCCAAAAAAAATCTTCTCGCAAACACTAGCAGATACTTGGCAACAAACAAGCCCCGATGTAATCAAAAGCGGGTTTAGAAAAGCTGGGATTTATCCATTCAATGCACAAGTGATACCCGTGGAAAAGTTTGATCCAGATGCATATAAAAGATACCAGAAAAAGATATCAGAAGCACATCGTGCCCCTGTAAGCCCAAAGTCACTCAGAGAAATTTGTACTGCTTTTTGTATAAATTTGTTTAACAATCTTACGGTGACTTATGATGCTCTTGACAAGTCAAGCTCTGACAAAGTTACCTTGCTGTCTGAAATATCAAAGTCCAATGTCCAGACTTTGAGATTTGTAGCTAATCAGCCAACTCAATTACCCACATGTTTAAAGAATTCTAAGTCAATACAAAATTCAACAAAATTAAACATTATATCAAATCAAATCATCGTCAAAGCACCATTAAATCAACCCCAACCCCAACGATCATGCACATTTGAAGAACTGGTGCTAAGAAAAATCGAACAGGACAAAAAGGATACTACTTTGACAAAAAGGAAACGTGTTACTACAGGCGCTGAAGTAATAACTGCAACCATGGCTAAAAAAATTTTGGAAGAAAGGGAAAAAACCAAAGGGACTAAAAAGCTAACAAAAACAAATAAAAATGATTTTAAAAAAGGGACAAGAGTAACCAAAAACGAGAGTTCAATCAACAAAAAAAATAGAACAGCACAAGCGCAAAAAGACCAGCCAGGCCCCTCAGGCATAAATAATAAGAAGAAAAGAAAACGCCAGCCTTCATTTGAAAGCATCACTAGTGTATCAGACATCATCAGCGACCACAGTGACTCTGATATTTTTGATTGTGAAGAATCCATGGATGAATATTTTCAAGAAAACCAAGAAACACAAAAGTCACAAAATAAGACAAAAGATGTGAAATACAGTAAAAGATATGAAAATTCAACAGATCTCAAGATACTGACTAACATAAATCCGAATCCCCTCTCTACTAAAGGTAAAGGTGTAGGCAAAAAAAGTAAAGGTAAAGAAAATAAAGCGAATAAAAACGACGAAGAAAAGGAACAGAAAAGTCATGAAAGTGATAACGAAGACGGCGTTGATCTTTTTATGAGAGGAAAAAATATGACTACAAGACAAGACTCAACAACAAATGACAAGGATGAGCCATTGCCACTAGAACATACAAGCATGGATATAGTTCAAGATGAACAAGAAGTGGACCTGGCCTTTAAGGAAGTTTACAAATTAAATGATAAAGAAAATCAAGTGAATAACGAAGACAAAAAAAAACCAGATATACGACACATTGTAAGAGCTAACGGAGACGACATTGAAAAAGACCTGGAAAATAAAGACATAGTACACGAAATTCAAGAAGAGGACACTACCATGAAGGAAATTTACAAAGTGAATGATTCAGTGCTTGTCAGATATTTCATCAGAAAAAAATGGAGGTACTATATTGGGCTCATAGAAGCAGTAACAACAATGCATGAAGAAACGCGCTTTTCAATCAACTTCTTAAAAAAGATGAGATCACAGCAGCAGCTAACCTTCATGATGACAAAAAAAAAAGATATTGATGTAGTTACCGAGTCATTAATAGTGAAGAAGATAGATATACAAAAAAAAGATAATGAAAAACAGTATCACTTATGTAATGATGGAGATACAATTTATTTTGACTGATTAAAAACCAAAGTGATATGCTTAATTTATTAATTAAGTAAGGCTTTTAGACCATGTCTTAAGCAAGTTCGTGCCATAAAGTAAGTAGATAAAAATAATTGAGCTTAGCTCCAGTTTTTGTCAGTTCTCACTGTGAATTATTTTTTAAGAGACTGTTAGTTCCTATCTTGGTGATAAGTAACGTTTTAAAAGTACTGATTTAATTATATGTAGAAAGATTATTTTGTGCTAAAAGTGCTTAACCAAGTAGTCAAAAACGGTTAAGTATTAAGTATTTCTTTAAAATAAATGTTGATTACGCCTTAATGATTTATTTTTATTCAGAAATTCCAAATCAGAGGAAGGACCTATATGAAATGAGGCAGAGCTTTAATGTCCACGGGGGGTGGCCAAATATTTCCGATGTCCACGGGGTGGCCAACAGGAATAGTTGTCCACCCCCATAAGCGGGTGATTCTGCTAAAGGATAAGACATTAATTATGGTTGCGAAATGAACATTTGCTATAAAAATCGATATCTGAGACTCCCCGAGGTCTTTGGGATCGAATATGTTATAAAATTGACCTAAAGTGGCCGCCATCTTGAACTTTTTAGTTAAGTAATGGATCGATTGCTTTGAAAATCGATATCTGAAGCTCCATGAGGTTTCTGAGATCGAATATGTTATTAAAGTGACCTAAAGTGGCCGCCTTAAGATGACCTTATGGAGCCTCAGATATCGATTTTCAAAGCAATCGATCCATTATTTAACTTAAAGTTCAAGATGGCGGCCACCTTAGGTCACTTTTATAACATATTCGATCTCAGAGACCTCATGGAACCTCAGATATCGATTTTTATAGCAAAGTTTATTTTATTATTATATTATTAGGGGGGGTGGACAACAGGAATAAACGGTCTCGTCTCCTTGTCATTTTACTGAAATGTTGAGAACCACAATCTTTTATCGGGGTAATTCCGAAATAAAATGTTGAAAAAAATTAGATTAGCTATACTAATGACAAATGTGATGGTTTTTTGTGTAAGGGGTAATTACGGTTGAAAAATAAATGTAAACTTTAAGTCGTTTTGCAGTAAGGATCACTTTTGAATGACTTCGGAATAACCCCAAGATAGCTCGTAATTACCCCAATACAAAAAAAATATGACTTAACATTTTAAATGCTTAATTTAAAGAACCTAATAACATGTTTAAGATTCTAATTTTAATTAGTAATACACCATCTTATTGAGTACCTATAGGTTAAACAATAATGACAGTAAATAAAAAATAACTTTGAATAATTAACTGTCACATAGACCTCTAGTCATCTCATAGAAATTTCTGTCGGAATTACCCCAATGTTACTTTCAATATTAATCTATTATTTCCTAGTTATTCCTTACCATTACATTTTAAGTTTATTATGACTTATATTTCTTTTTGCTTGTAAATAAAGATCGGTGTATTTAGACATAAATAAATGTGAATCTAAATACACAGACATCAGTTAGTATTAGTTCTAATTTAGTCGGTAAATACGACCAGCCGACTATGTATGTAGCAACTAAAAATTCTTCAAAGTAAGCACATTTTGAAAACTTTTATTTGGGCAAATATACGAAAAATACGCGATTTCAAGACAAATTCTTTTTTTAAGAATTAATTTAAAGTTCTGGATATGAGTCTTTAAAACTTGGTGTAGGTCCTTCGACTGCCTCAAGGTTTGAGTCCACTAAAATTTGACGCTTTGTCACTGTCAATAATCATTTTATTCGTCACCGTGACTGCAAAAGTCTAAAATCGTTTTTAAATAGAAAGATTAACCAATGTAGCCAACTTTGAAGAAGTTCAACATCCGAAAAGAGATTTATACCGTGGCTAGAAGGCACAACACTGACCCGCCGTAGAACACCGAATTTACACCAATGACTGACTGAATCGTCAGTCAAATCGGGGATCCAATGTCAGTCACATAAATACATAATTTTGGTATTATTTCGCTATTTTTTCATACAAAAATATCATCAAGACCTAAAGAACTTTAAAGAAGTTAATGTGACTTAATGCGAGCAACTTATATTTTGAAACCAAATAATCATGAATAATCTCCTGTTCCGTCCTTATGCAGATCTGTGGTTCCATCGTTGCACATTTTAAAACGGACATACATAATACGAGTATTGTAAACGGTTTACTCACGTAATATAGTCAGTAAAGCCGATCAGATTTCGATTGATTAACACGTATCATCGATGCACTCTCTGCACTGGCAATTTTCAATTGATCGAAATTTGGTCAGCCTCACCGACTTTATGACGAGACTAAACCGTTTGCAATTTTTACAACGTGTAACGAAAAGGGGTATCAATCCGAAAGGGAGTACAGGTACTATTCAATGTGAACAACTTTTACTATGGCACCATCTTCGAAATCGCAAAAAATCTGCACCTCGAAACAAAGTTAAATACCTACCGCACTGAAATGTATGGAGCTGCAGATTTTTTTGCGATTTCAGCGATGGTCCCAAAGTAAAAGTTGTTCACGAATACATTTCGGGTTAATAATAAATAAATATATAAATAAATAAATATATAGGTACAAATAACACTAATTGAGCCAGCCCCAAAGTAAGTTCGAGACTTGTGTTATGGGATACTAACTCAACGATACTATATCTTATAACATACATGTATAGATAAACATCCAAGACCCAGGACAATTTGAAAAAGACCATTTTCCAACTTGCCCTGACCGGGGATCGAACCCGGGACCTCTTGGTGGCGGACTAGCATGGTGACCACTACGCCACGGAGGTCGTTAATACCTCCTTTTCGTTACACATTTGTAATGAATTTATCTGACAATAATTTTAATAAAATAACAGATATCAGACAACAGATATCGACAAAGAAACTATGTAAAAAATGGCTTTTTAGTAATTTTTCATGGTTTTCCACGTCGACCGACATCGGACCAACACACAGACATAACATTAGACTCTTTTAAATTTAAAAAACCTTAACATGAAAATGAATTGTTAGCAATGACTTGTTAGAAAAATCTAAATCTAGTTTGGAATCCTGTCTATTTCCAAGGGCACTTATCATTTATGCTTCGATTAGAGGAACTTAGTGATTAAACGTTTAGTAACTATCTGAGAACAGTTTAGTTCTAAAACTTAATTTCTTTAATAATACCAATAAAGTTAACATTCAAAGTTTAGCGAAAACTAAATATGCATACTATCAAATAAATTGTTTGTCCTACTCGACCACGCTATCATTGTAAGATGTCATCGTCAACGTCAAACGATAATATAAAAATTTTATCGCACGTTTTTGGTCTATAGGTATTGAATTAAAACATCTATAACAAAGATGGTTATCTTTAAAACCAGTAACCTCGTCAAATCTCCTTGGTTAGGTAGCGGACCCCGGGCTCTGAAGCGTTACTGCTGAGGATGCAACCGGGAATACGCTCGGATGATGATGAACAAAGATGGTTATCTTCTAAACAGCTATTTTATGGTTGAATAGCTAGCACAGTTGACGCATACTGTTTAGTTACTAAGTCCAACTAAACGATATAGGAAATGAAAATGGGTCCATACACACACAGCCGAAAATATCAATTTGGTACAGTGGGCCGCACGGCAACCGTGACACTTTGTAAAACAGACTCTAAAGTTCTAAAGTGATAAATAATTAATCAGAAAAATGAACTTTGTAATATCTTTCAAAACTAAAATCAAAGAACCTGCAGCATGAAATGAATTTTATATCAATGTAATAAGGTTGAGATTCGTCTGTGTTCGAGCTAGAGGGATTTAATTCTGCAGTTGTTGTAAAACCAACTTAATAAGGTGGTCACGCCCGACGTGCTGTACACTGTACGACCGGGGAATGTACGTGTGCTAAAACTATGAGATTTTTTGAATTTCCGTAAGGACCCTTAAAAAACTGACTAAATTTATTTCAAGCTACATCGACCATTTATAGTTTTAGCCAACTTTTAGTCTAAAATCACCTATAACCAGTAGTTCACCCCGAACTATGAACTCGCGAAACCCGAAAACATTGGCAACCCCTTGATTTTGTCGTGTTTGGCATATGACGTAACTCAATGGCTGCCATCTAGTGACAAGAATCATTATTACAAACGAACTAGTGTGCAGATTTCCTCACGATGTTTCCTTCACCGGAAGCAGGTCATAAGAAGTCGCGTTTAGTGAGGATCGAACCTCACAAACGCACATACAGTGCCTAAACCGCTTCAACTAGTCGATAGATGATTTTAAACTGCATGTTGGATATTTATAAGCGCTTTCGAGTTATAATTAATACAAATTAATATAACGTCTATCAAAATATACTGAGACTATGTTAAGGGTGAATTCAGTACATGATACTGAACTTGCCCCGAGGAAAATGTGTCCAGAAATAGAACACACACCCACGGGCAACTTTAAAAAATATTTTTCACATTTCGATATATGTTCGTTCGGGAAAGTTGTGTAATTATTACTTAATACATACTTAGTGACGTGTAAAATTGCCTGTAAAGGTCTAATTACTGAATAAACATTTGAATCTTTTAATTCACCGTCATAATAGTTTCAATATATTTTGTAAACATTGTATATTGACAAATACACTCTCATTTGATTGGGAATCAAGCTAATATTTAGCAATTCGTGTGCTACTAAGTGAATCAAAAACTGCCGTTGCTGAGTGGTGCGACTGGGATTCAAAGCCGATCGAGGGAATCTGAGAAAACATGTTTCTGGCAGATCTACCAATACACAATACATAATACATCTGTATTGTTGTGCCTATGTTGTCAAATAAATGAGGGTTTGATTGAATATTTTACTATTTTTTTAGTAACACTAAAAATATACTCTATCCCGTACGGGACACAGACATGATTAGCGTTTAAACATGTTGCTGTCTTTCATGTGTGTTACCAACCAACCAACCAACACATTTAGATTTTTTAGGCTGCCTAAAGTCAGCTAACATAGCTTGACGACTGTGGTCACCCATCCAGATGTGGACTACGCCCGGTGTCGCTTTACTTGCGAAAGTGCTTGTACACTTTGCGCACTCCCACTGGGCCTCAGAGCTCCACAAAGTTTACATTTTTATCGATATAAATATATAATAATTATTCATATTAATAAGTGTCATTAAATTTCGCCGGTTAATTATTTAATTGGTAAAACAATATGGTTATATATAATATAATGTAATATAATGAAAATATAATAGTGAAGGATGTTATTTGTTCTTTTAAACGAATTCCTAAAACAAGGGACCTTCCAAGTATTACGTAACACAGAACTTTGATTTTTTGTAACCCGTCCTTCGATGTCATTTAGCTTTGAAGCTTTTTTTCCTATCTTTTAAGGATTGGGACACATCTCTCAGCACGGAACGGAACTTTTTTATGCTGCTACCCTTTTTTGTCGCTCAGAACCGTCATTTACTAAAACGAGAGAGAGCGGCGGAACGCATCAGCATTGCCGATTCAACGGCGTTTCTTTGCTCTCTCTCGCTCATGCGAATGACGGTTCTGAGCGACAGTAAAGGATAACAGCATACGAATGTTCCGTTCCGTGCTGTCAGATGAGTCTTAACCCTTACACGTACTGTCACATTTTTCATTACATCTTCCATCCCCCATGGCTGTTACGTAATATATGGATGACCCCCTAGTGTTTTTTACTCCATTTTCCATGACTTTACACAAAACATGGAAGTTTATTTAAAGCCATGGAAGTATGGGGTACTTATACAGGGTGTTTTTAAAATCATTGGCATCCTTTCTACTGGCGAAAGTACTCATGAATATGAGCAACTTTTTGTATGGGACCGACTCAATCCAACCGAAAAAAAGAATCAGCTGTTCCATACATTTTGGGATTCTAAGTATTGTAAAATAGTATGGAATAGCTGATTTTTTTTCGGTTGGATTGATTCGGTCCCATACAAAAAGTTGCTCATATTCATGAGTACTTTCATCAGTAGAAAGGATGCCAGTGATTTAAAAAACACCCTGTATAATATATAATGGTAATTTTCTGAAACCCCAGTCGCACCCAGCAGAACTACACAAACGCGAGCCATACAAAAATTCTGTACATACATACAGTTATATTACACGACCACAAATACCGGAATATACAAGCCTTTAGCGGAAACATTGAGCGAGTCACATCTATGCCAGTTTAGTTGAGTCAAACGTCAAAACAAAGTTTAGTTAGCTCCAGTAGTCCCCTCAGAAGGATAACTGGAAATGTTTTTCCCAAAAGACCAATAGGACTACTGGGAATGTCTGTCCCAACAGACCTACCACTAGTACTACTGGGACAAAAACTGGGACAAGCTCGCTGTAGTACACTTTTATTTTGTTATGCATATTATGTAATACCAAAGTTTCCAACAAGTTAAATCAGATATTTTTTTCTTAATGTCAAGACAAACATTTTCTTTGGGATTTGTATGAAATATAGACTAATGACGTCATAGTTTCTTAGATTCAAATAGCGCTCTTAATATCAGTTTTTCTGCAATAATAAATCTAAAGTCACGTTAAAAATGGATATGACATAACCAGTGACATTATTTTGTGACTTTTTTATCTTAACAATACCAAATAATTTATTTTTGACCTAGGAAAGAACCCATATTTTTTTATTTAAATGTTAAAGAAAATAAAAAGAAAGAGATAAAACAAACACACTACTTAAGTCGCGTCTAGTGGGAAACGAACTCGGGCCTCACGGACACACAGCAAGCGCCTCAACCGCTTGACCAACAAGGCACATGTGACTCGCACCAAACGTCCGCTCACATTCTAAACCTTACACTAAGACGCGCGCACCCCTCTCGTTAAATACAGCTTGTCTTTGTTCCAAAAACTCCAAACCGTACAAAGTTTAATGTTTGAATTCCATACCAGCGACCTAATGTAGTATAGACCTAGTATTTGCTCATCATTTTATCCACTAGCCAAATTTTTTAAAGCCAGTTCAGTCCATGGTACTAACTACTTTCTTTACAAAGATATTTAAAATCTAAAAAATAATTAGCGCTGATTTGTATGGGAGGTCGACTGTTTTTTTATTTTTCGTGAATTGTTTTCATAAAAATAGGGAATATGCAGAAAAAATATGTGTTATCTAACCAGTTTATCCTTAAATATTCAAAAGTAAAGTACTAACAAGGGATACAGAATAAAAATTGGTTGAAAAACGAACGAGATATAAGGATTTCATGAAAATATGTCTATCCCACTCGCAAAAACGCTATTTTCTATGGCAAATGTATAGATGATATGGACTTTGACATCACCAGTCCATATCGGATTTCTCCTTCTAATTGTAACTTTAAAGGACCACATGTTTGTAGCTAATAAAGATATTTTATAAATTCTTTCATATTTGTTTACTGTGGTTAATAAGGATTTTATTAAGCAAGTAAAAAAATACGTGCATATTACCTATTAATTTAGTATCATGGACAGGACTTGGTCCAAAATTAGGCTAGTGGTTAAAAATAATCACCCTGTATGTACGGCATTCACACATTACTCTTCGCGCACAAAAAAAACACAATCATTTACCATCCGTTTAAGAGCTACACTGTTCAGTACGAAATTAAAAACAATAGTTAATGTGAACCACGAAAATATACTTTCTTTATAGACGTCTGTCTACATTTGAGAGCCAAGCTCTTGTTGGTGTAATATTGGGTATAGACACAAAACTAAAAATTGTCTCATTCGCCCCCAGTGGGGACGAGTGGGACAATTTTTAGTTTTGTGTCTTTCGATTGTCACCTCCGCTGGAAAGACTTCATTACAATTCCCATTTGTCTCTAGTGGTTACGAATGGGAATTTTCGTTTTTTGATTCCCATTTGTGCCCAGTTATGTGTGATATTGAAGTAAGAGAAGCGCACATTAATTTAAAATTATTTCTTTGTGTAACATTTTTCTTTTGTTGTACAATACAGAGTTATCTATCTGTCTATGACTTGTAAATACTATAAGGCACCTCGCGCACTAGTCGGAGTGCTATTTATGTGTAGTTTTGTAACTCACCGCTTGCGTAAAATACCATTTGGTCGTATTTTTGAAACCGTCGTGTCAGCGAAAATCAATTTTATTTTCCGCAGATAATTTCGATTTCCGTGACGACTGACGACCTCCGTGGCATAGTGGTCTCCATGCTAGTCCGCCACCCAAAGGTCCCGGGTTCGATCCCCGGTCAGGTCAAGATGGAAAATGATCTTTTTCAGATTGACCTGGGTCTTGGATGTTTTTATCTATATATGTATCTGTTTTAAAATATAGTGCCGTTGAGTTAGTATCCCATAACACAAGTCTCAAACTTACTTTGGGGCTAGCTCAATCAGTGTAATTTGTTTCTCTATATACATATATATTTATTTATTTATTATTATTTATTTGAGTAAAGTTTCTAAAAATTTCATTACGATTAAAAATGCGGCGTGAATCGAAACGGATTCTCCGTGAAAGGTTTCTTTGATATTTCTTTGGTGTGATGTACTGTATGTTACATCGGATCATCAACTAAGAAGTTTTGTTTTTACTAATACATAATTCAGTATTTAAGTAAAAGTATATTTCCGTGAATCACTTTAAATAAATACATTACTATAGGTCCATCGTTAATATTTTGAATTTTTTTTTCTAAATTACAATTTTCTCAAAATAAAATCAAAAATGTCTTTGTAGATTCGGGAAGGGCACCTCCCACTTAAGACCTTTAAGGGTTTAGAAGGGCTTGGGCTATTGAATTGTAGGACGCAGTGTTAGTTAATTACATATTTGCATTATTTAAGTTTATAAGTTATTAAATAAAAATAAAAACCAAAAAAAAAAAACTAAACTACTTGTGTAGTTAGTGAGTAGTTTTAAGGTAAATAATTTAATTTTAGGTGAGACCATTAATTCGTTATCTAAGGATTGGATCTCACTTGTCAGCATGGAACAGCACTTTTCTATGCTGCTATTATGCTATAGCGTTTTCGTCGCTCTCTTTCGCTCTGGCAAACGGTTCTGAGCGACAAAAAAGGATAGCAGCATAAAAAAGTGCTGTTCCGCGCTGACAAGTGAGATCCAACACTTAGATGGTTGTTCCAGTTCTATTAGGGTTAGATCTCACTTGTCAGTACGGAGCAGCACTTTTCTATTCTGCTATCCTTTTCTGTCGCTCAGAACAGTCATTTACCAGAGCGAGAGAGAGCGATGGAAAGCTATCGCACCAGCCGTGCTGCTCCGTGCTGACAAGTGAGATCCAACCCTTTAACAAACTTGTCCTACCATAAACTCGTCCCACCATAAACTCGCCACTACCGTGGTACATGCTGTGAAAAGAAGTAAGAAAGGAAAATAATTTATTTTATATACCACAAACACGGTTTAATAATTATAACAGTTCTAAGCAATTAAAATGTTTGTGCCTACATCGAAATGGCCTGCTCTCACCATATTGCTCCGGGTATCTACCTATGTACCGTGGTATTTGGTGTATCTACCCAACTCGCTGCGTCCTACCTTCCTCGAAGCAACCCCCCCCCCCCCCCTTCCCCTACAGGTCGGTCTGCGTGGCGCGGGTGGTGTTGTGCGCGCGTCTCCGCCGGCGCTACGTGTTGGCGGGGCCCCCGCCGCGACCGGAGTCCTCGCGTTGCTTGCTGATGTACACCTAAGATACATCAATACATATAATACAAGTTTGTGCAACAAATTGAAAAAAAACTCCGACCAAAAATGACAATAACGCCTTCTAGCGACGAATAGCGGAACTACCGATACGTTTGATATCGTGCGAAACACTTACAAAAACAAGATATACATTTGGATACCGCCCAAGTGCGAGTCGGACTCGCGAACAAAGGGTTTACTTACTACCTACCTACCTACTTATTACCTACCTTTATCTATAAAAAATCACGTTTGTTGTATAGGAGCCCCAATTAAATATTGTTTTTAATACTTGTTATAGTGGCAACATAAATATATCATGGGAAGTCAAAAAAGGGATCATCAAAATCGGTCCAATTCATCATGTAATTGGCGAATTTATCACATAACATGCATACAAAAACTAATACAATCAAATTGATAACCTTCTCCTTCTTTGAAGTCGGTTAGTTACTATACATTTCTGTGTAAGCATGTCGATCCAACACGCCAATGAACATAATACTCTTCCCCCTATATATACGTTCATAAAAAAACTTCGATATCGCGTTTCAGAACTCACCTGTAACAGCCTGTATTTGCTGACAGACAGGTGTTTCAAATGCGGTTGCATCCTCTGCTCGCCGAGCGCGAACGTGAACGCAACCATACAGAACACTGCCGCTTTGCGAACGGCTGAGTTTTGGTGGTCCGCCAACTGGGAAAGAAAAATTCGTTAGTACAATATGGTTTGACTTAAATTTTTTTAGTACTGATGATGCGGAGGGTTAATTATTTGGTAATTGGTAAATGAGGTCGCTGGGGTTTTTTGGAAGAAGGAAATTATTGTAAAGGGGATTATGATATAGCAGGATGTACCTGTATTCCGTAACGAGTCTTCTTAAGGCACGGCACGTGGCGGCTAAGTTCAATTGTCCTTGCTTAGTATATTTCACAGTTTATTTTATTTATACTTCACACACTTCACTTATATTGTTATTCGACGTCGAAACATGAGCGTATTTTTAGCGGATATTTAATTAATTTATAATTTTTGCGGAGCGGATTAGCGACGCGCACAGACCTTCTTTAACACTCATAAGATGGCGCGCTCGTTGTCTTCGTTTCTTGTTCGTCCCATCTCCCTCGCACTTGTAGCGTGCCAGGTACGCAGGAAAGGAATGGATATATATAGGAAGATGGACAAGGCATGAGAAAGTGGCGTGAACATCCTCCGGCGCCTTGAGAAACATAGCTTTCTCAAAGAAATTTAGCGGTTATATAGAAAAATTTAGGGAAATTACTTATAAAGGATAACTAAACTAAGGAAAATTTTACTCATGCTGAGTAAATTGAAATGTAGTAACTTAAAGTATTGTTATTGAGAGGGTAACGGGCTCAGTTTAACTATTGGTCTTTTTAGTAGACCGTTCTGAGTTTTTACTAAAGCTACTCGCGTGATACCATCCGCACCTGGATAAGTTTTCTCAATAACACCCATAGGCCATCGTAGTGGTGGCGCATTATCATCGCGTATTAGTACTACTGTACCTTCCTTAATATTTACGGCGTCTTTATACCATTTCTGCCTAACCTGTAAGTTATTTAAATACTCTAGATGCCATCTTTTCCAATACGATAGAACCATTTGATCTAGCAATGATTTACGAGTAAGAAGTGGAGTAGATGTAAGCGGAGCAAGCGGTGAGTACTGCAGAGGCGACGCCATAATAAAATGAGCGGGAGTTAAAGCTTCAGGATGTGGCTCTTCTTGTAGAACGCAAAGCGGTCGCGAATTCATTATACCCTCAATCTGGGTTAATACTGTTAAGAGCTCTTCATACGTAAGAAGTTGGTTGCCGATGACACGGTATAGATGAGTCTTCAAACTTTTTATATTTCCCTCCCAAATTCCTCCAAAATGAGGGGCACGGGGCGGAATCATATGCCACTGTATACGGAGTTTAGCTAGCTCACCATAAAGTGCATCCTTGTACTCGGAAGAAACTAATAGTGCATACAATTCATCCAATTGCGACTTAGCCCCGACGAAGTTCGTCCCATTATCAGAATAAAGACAGCTAACTGGGCCTCTACGGGATATAAATCGCTTAAATGCAGAAAGAAATGTCTCAGAAGACAAATCCGATGCCAACTCAATGTGTACAGCTTTTGTCACCAAACAAATAAACATGCAAATATAAGCCTTTTGGCTTCGTTGGCCGCGGCGCCTACAAAGCGTTACTTTTATTGGGTCTGCAAAATCGACGCCCGTGTGGACAAAGGCCTTGGTCTCCTGCACACGAAACTGAGGAACATTTGCCATTTTTGGGGCTTGGATGCGAAGGTGAATTTTTAAAGCAGAAATTACAATTATGTACCCGCTGCCGAATGATCGATCTAGCGGATAATATCCAAAATTTTTGTCGTATTAATGAGCTAAGAAGAGTTGCTCCTGTATGACAGTTAACGCGGTGAAAATAGTCAATCAAAAGGTAAGTAACTTTATCATGTTTTGGCAGCAATATAGGATGCTTTGCCTCAAAAGGTAAGTTTGAATTAAATAATCTGCCTCCAATCTTAATCAATTTGTCTTCAGATATAAATAAATCTAATTTATTTAGCGGTGCGGAAGGTACTTTACCTTTTTTAAGATCTAACATTACATGAGAAAAATGTGTAGCTTGAACTGCGCGGAGTAAATAATTTTCAGCGGTAATTAAATGTGCGGTTTCTATATAATGAGAGCGGGGTATAACTCGTATAAAACGTAAAATGTACACAATAATTCTTAATAATTTATTCCACGATGAGACTTTGTGCGCTAGAGAGCAAATAGTTGAAGAGTCTTTAGTATGAGAAGCGGTTGCCACTAATGTCTTGCTATTAAATTCAGGCAAATCTTCATATTTTTCAGGTTTGAAAGATTCTATCGGCCACTCATGAACGGGTGTTTTAAGCCAACCGGGACCGTTCCACCATAAGTCGTGGGACAATAATTGTTCGGGCAGTAAGCCACGTGACAAACAGTCAGCAGGGTTTTGCACTCCAGCTATGTGGTAGAAGTATTTAGGATCTAAATTTTCGTGACATTTGGCCACGCGGTTGCTTACAAAAATATTCCACCGATGAGGAGAAGAATGAATTCATGAGAGGGCGATAGTCGAATCTGAGAAGGCATAGATATTCTGTACAGGCGTTCGGCTTGAATAAGTATCATAGACCAATTTTGTTAATTTTGACATTAAAACTACAGCACAAAGCTCCAATCGCGCCAGAGAAACTACTTTGATGGGCGATAATTTTGATTTTGCGCAGACAAATCTAATAAATATTTTGCCTGTAGAATCTGTAACATGTAAGAAAATTACACATCCGTATGCTTTCATACTTGCATCGGCAAAAGCGACAATATTTATCGTACTACCATGTGTTACGGCAACATGACGTGGTATTTTTAAGTTAGAAAGAAGCGATAGTTGCTCTTTAAAATTAAATGCAATAGTTATGCGTGACGGAGGTTCATCGTCCCATCCGACATTTTTAAGCCAGAGTTCTTTTATGAGCAGCTTGGCATAAAGTATAACAGGGGCGGCAAAACCTAGTACATCCCATAATCGGGCAATCAATGAAAGTATAGTGCGTTTGGTGCACGCGCGGTCGTCGTTATTAATTTTAAAAACAAAGATATCATTCTCAGGTTGCCATTCTAGCCCTAGTATTTTAAGAGATTCACCTTTATCAAATTCTACTTGCTGTGTAAGTCTAAGCGAGGGTGGGATGCTCTCAAGAACCTTTTTTGAATTACTTGACCATTTAACTAAGTCAAAGCCACCAGATTTAAACATATTAATTAATTGAGTGGAGGCCTCAACAGCATCATTTTCATTAGAAATTGAACTGGCCAAATCGTCCATATAAAATTCCTTTTCTGCTATTGCAGCGGCAACTGGAAAATTATTGCGTTCATCGTTACAAAGCTGGCGCACGGTGCGCATTGCAATATATGGACTCGACTTTAAACCAAACGTGACTCTGTTAAATTTAAAGGCACGATTCGGTTCCGAAGTATCGAAGCGGTAGAGTATTTTTTGATATTTTTGATGTTCGTCAATTAATAATATTTGAAGGTACATTTGTTTTATGTCAGCGGTTATAGCTACCGGAAAGAGGCGGAAATTAAGTAAAAGTATAAACAAATCAGCTTGGAGATTTGGTCCGTCATGTAAAATATCATTAAGAGATACGCCGTTATGGCATTGAGCGCTTGCATCTAGAACGACTCTTACTCTCGTGGTTAGTTTATCTTCCCTAATTACAGGATGGTGCGGGATAAAATATCCTTCGTCCTCATCGTCCGATGCTGTCAGTGGAGTCAAATATTTTTTATCAATGTAATCCATTATGGCGGCGTTATAGCTAATACGTAAATCTTTATCACATAATCTGCGTTCCAATGCTAACAATCGACGATGAGAGACAGCGTAAGAATTGCCCAAACAGTTTGGGTTTTTAGAAAATGGTAAAGCGGTGCGGTAACTACCTGAATTGTCGCGAGAAATAGTAGAAGTGAATAATTCTTCACATTCTTCTTCTGCCTGAGAAAAGAATTTCTTAGCGGGAACCTCTTCTAACTCCCAAAATTTGGAGAGAGAAGTGTCTATATTATTTTCCACACAAGTGAGGAATGAAGCGGTAGGTGAGGCATGAAGAATAGCGGGATCGCAATGAACTAGCGGAGCGGCGATACAAGCGGTTTCACCCATGAAAACAAATCCGAAAACTGTTTCAATAGCGGGTGGAGCGGGCGGAGCTATAATCCTTCCACTAAGAAGAATGAATGGGAATAACCCTGATCCTAATACAAGGTCTATCTCATTTGGTATGTGCCAGAGAGGATCTGCAAGCGGTATGTCAACTAAGTGACTGATGATAGATGCATCCACGTAATCCGACGGAAGTCGATCGGTAATGCAATCGATAACTAATGCGGTTAAATAAAAACTTTGTTTATTATTTTTTGCGGAAATATTCAAATTGACATATCCTATAATAGGCCGTGAAGTTAAACCAACACCCTTCAAAGTTGAGTTGGAAAGCGGCATAATGTCTAATTTAAGGTTTTTACAACAATTAACCGTAATTAAATTGTTTTGAGACGCGTTATCTATGAGACATCGAACAGTAGTTTTGATATTCTTGTGATAATTATAAGCAAAAACACTAGCGGTCGAAAGAAGAACTTCACTTCGGTTAACACAAGATATCGTGGTACCGGGCCTTACATTTGCTGCAATAGGAGAGCGAGAGCAAAGCGATACGGGAGCATGATCGACCGTAGTAGCGGGTGACGATACCGACGACGACGGCGGCGAAGTGGCTACGCGGTTTTTAGCAATGTCTTGCCTATCATTTTTTGCGAGCGAGGTTTGACATCCTAGTGGTATATTATACATATTTTTATCGTGATTATTATTTAAATGAAGTAATGTGTGGTGTGCCTTTCCACATTGTTTACACTTATATTTTGACTTACAATTCAATAGAGTGTGGGTCAAGCTAAGGCAGTTGACACATCCTCGTTTGGACTTAATAAATTCAAAACGATTTTTCGGTAACATTGATTTAAAGGCGAAACAATTATAAAGTTGAAAATGTTCTGATGTATTACAAAGAGAACATGATACGTTATTTTCGTTATCATTACGCGTGACAAATGAGTGGACTGTATTGCAGGGGCGGTTATTATTATTATTTTGCGTGGTGCGGAAAGACGAATTATTAGTATTAGTTGTTCTATCTAATATTTTAACTTGAGATTTAATAAACTCAGCGAAATCTAGATAACTCGGAATTTCTTTATCCCTAGAGGCCATCTCAAAGGCCTGAGCGGTACTCGAATCAATCTTACGAAAGGCTAAATTGAATAAAAGAAAGTCAAACATATCTTGTATATTTAATTGTTTAAGAGCGGCAGCCGCAGCGTCAAATGTTTCTATGAAAGTATTTAGTGAAGCGGAATTATTTGAGGCGGCTTTAATATTAAGTAACATAGATACGTAGTGAGAACCTAAAGCTCTTTTATCCTGGTATTTCTTTGTAAGACTATCCCAGATTGAAGAATAATTTTCACTGCAAGGAATTATACCAGCAATTATCTTTTGTGCATTTCCGGTTAGTTTTCCTACTAAATACTGGACTCGGTGTGCATCAGTTAAGTCAGGGTTAGTGTGTATATTAGCCTTAAAAGATTCATAAAAAATCGGAGTGTGTATATTAGCCTTAAAAGATTCATAAAAAATCGGCCAATTAGAAATAGTCCCGTCGAAAGAAGGGATGTTGAGCGGAGCTAATTTGAACGGCGACTTTACAGTACCTTCCTGCTTGCTTGATGATAAGGACTTAACTCCACTGAAGTTAGCGCGGTATCTTTTAACACGAGCAAAAACCTCCTCAAAGGAGGAAAGTGCTTGGTAGTTCGGTTCGGACGTGGAATTCAGTTCCATCTCTGCTATGTTGATTTCATCCAAAGTCTGAATGAACTCATTTCGCAAAGTATCTATAGTCTCACTATCGCACATAAAGTTTTCCACTGAACGTAAGTCGGAAGATGGTGGAGATAGTTTTTTACCTATATTATATAATCGGGTAATACGTTCAAAAATAACATTATTCTTTGCTTGAAGTAATTTTAATTTCGCATCCATTGTAAGATGGCAATTTAGAGGTTAACTATACGCAAATATTGTATACCTAAACGTATTTATATAGCCCCAGTTAAGCTAAACAAAATAGGTAGATACGCGGAAAAAATGAAAATAAGAAATTTCAAACAAAATTAAACATATTAAATTTTTACTGTGTACACTGCCCCATAACCTATCACGTCACTGAGCGTTATGTAAAAATTATTCGAAATGTAAGAATTAATCATCTACAAGAAAGTAAAAAATTATGTCAGATGCCCTTAGGCAGCACGAAATCTGACAACAGTGTTGGTCACTAACACCTACCAAAACAAACAAACTTGAATTTGTAAAATAGGTATATATACGAGTGTAGGTAGCGGTTTGAGAAAAATTATGCAGTTCGTACCTAGTGTAGGTAGGAAGGTAAGTAGGACTTACAACTTAAAATAAGCGGGTAGGTAGGTAAAAGCCGATCTGCGGCGCGCTAGTGGTAGTAAGCGGTCTGAGTTGAATTATGTTATGCGGTACCTATGAATATGATAGAATGCTCGTCAAATAACAATACTTATGTATGATGGAAATAAAGTCGAAGGAGAAATATTTTATTTAAAGCGATGAAATCCGGTTGGATTCGGCTCGAAGTTAAACCATCAAAATGATGATGCGGAGGGTTAATTATTTGGTAATTGGTAAATGAGGTCGCTGGGGTTTTTCGGAAGAAGGAAATTATTGTAAAGGGGATTATGATATAGCAGGATGTACGTGTGTTCCGTAACGAGTCTTCTTAAGGCACGGCACGTGGCGGCTAAGTTCAATTGTCCTTGCTTAGTATATTTCACAGTTTATTTTATTTATACTTCACACACTTCACTTATATTGTTATTCGACGTCGAAACATGAGCGTATTTTTAGCGGATATTTAATTAATTTATAATTTTTGCGGAGCGGATTAGCGACGCGCACAGACCTTCTTTAACACTCATAAGATGGCGCGCTCGTTGTCTTCGTTTCTTGTTCGTCCCATCTCCCTCGCACTTGTAGCGTGCCAGGTACGCAGGAAAGGAATGGATATATATAGGAAGATGGACAAGGCATGAGAAAGTGGCGTGAACAAGTACTCATATGAAAATTAACATAATCCGAAACTAAAAATGCTATTTACACACCTAATGCTATATACATTTGTGAAAAAATCTCGATAGCGCGTTTCGTGCCTCACCCACTCCATGAGCTGCGACTTTTGAAAAGCCATCATCAAATATTTTTAAAAGCACATAATATAACTGACCTAAGTGTAAAGCATGTCGATCCAACACACCATCCAATTAACACCTTTATAAATTAGTGAAAAAATCTCGATAGCGCGTTTCAGGCCTTACTTGCCTCACTCCCTCAAGTGTAAGCATGTCTATCTAACAGACCATTCACCAACTGTGACTACTGAAAAGTCATCATCGATGATTTTTTTAAAAGCACACAATATGACTGACCTGAGTGTAAAAGCATGTCGATCCAAAACACACACCATCCCATTAACATCACTCCTGACCTGTATGCATTAGTAAAAAATCCAGATAGCGCGTTTCAGGCCTTACCGAACACACCATTTACCAACTGTGACTTCTGAAAAGTCACCATCGGTGACTTCAGAAGCACAGCACGTCGATCTATCACTCCGGAGCTATATACATTTGTGAAAAAATGTCAATAGCGCGTTTCAGGCCTACCTGCCCCACGCCCTCCATGAGCTGCGCGACGACGTCGTCCGTGAGCTCGGCGCTGCGCGCCTTGGCCACCTCGGCCGCCAGCTTCAGCGCGCACAGCGACGTCGGGTAGCCGCGCGTGCGGATCACCGGCTTCAGCAGCGCTAGCACCTGACGATACAATACAACGTGTAACAATACAAAATACACATATGGGTTGTTTTTTTGTTTGTAATAACTTATGTGGTAACTATGAAAACACACAATTACATAATATGACTATGTTTTTTTAGATGTTTGTATAAATCACACGAATGAGACAGCCGTGCTCGTAATAATATCAACGCCTCACTAACGCTCGGCCTTGAAAACTACTCGTCAGGCAATGCCAAACTTCCCGTCCTCTGCAGTAATGTAATATTTCGCTATAAAATATTTGTCGCGGACGGCCGAGCAGGGCGGAATCGGTATCTGGCATCCCGAGTGACGTGAACAACTCCCTTGGTTAATTACAGTACGAGAACGGACTATATCAGGATGAAAATTTACATACAGTCACGTCACCTTACCGATGCCGCCACATGAGAGACCCTGCGTGGTCGTTATAAAAATGTGAGGATAAAACAGTGCCTCGCACTGAACCATGAATCCCAATCAAAAATCTTGAATCCTCTGACCCAAACGGGTATTGAATTCCGTGTCTGACAGGGCTTACCGTCCAGCTGAAATAGACTGCTATTGTAATAAATAGGTTCACCAATCCACATCTATTACAATAATCGCAATTAAATGAGTCAGTGGCCAAGCCACAGTAAACCACACAAACGAGTGGTGCACAGTACGGCCGCTCGAACAAGACTCCGTCACTGTCACTGATGCGACCGATTATACTTTGTTGGTAACGAATATTGATATTGAACCGTTGCATTTTGTAGTAAACAACATTTCTCTTTGCGCGTGTAAAATAATAAAAAGAAAATTTTACACTGACCTTTCCGACATATTATTAGCAATGTTCTTTAAGGCCCAATTCTCATCTTACTACGTCTAAGCATGTCGATCCAACACGCCACCGCATAAACATCACTCCTGACCTATGTATATTCCTGATAAAATCTCAATAGCGCGTTTCAGAACTGACCTGCTGCGCGGGCAGCGCGTGCGCTATGTGCGGCATCCCCGCGTCCACCGCGCGCATCACTTCCTTGTTCAGGGCGCCGTACGCGTTGATCAGCTTCAGCAGGATGAGGTCGAAGTAGTCGAGCCACTGCGGCCTCGTCTCCGGTCGTCTGCACAGCCAGATGAGCACTTTAACGGCTTCCGCTGCGGCGCGCTCGTTGGCTGAGCCCCAACCTATAAGAAAAGAAGTCTTTATAAAAAAAAACCGATTGCCTTTCTATACACCCAGTGTCACTCTCAGAATTAAGACGAATCTAAAGACACCTCTCACGCTTAAATTCATCGAGCCGTTCAAGCCGCAGAGCATGCGAAACAATTTTCCATACATACATACAAACTCTCGAAAAACATGACCCTCTTTCTGGCGCAGTCGGGTAAAATCCCTCTTAATAGTATAGTATCCAGGGTCAAAAATGAATTACTTTGCGTGTATTTCCATTGTCCAAATCGTCGGTGTCCCCATAAAGGGGACAACGGAAAATTAACAAAATAATTAAAATTACTTCCCATTGTCCCCATTGCGCTAAAATTTTAAGCAGAAGAGTCTTTACAGGGAGATCACATAAAAATAATTATGGTTTAACGTATATTGGATAAGACTTTATGTAGAAGTAAGAATCTTGAATTATAATATGATAACTAATGATAAGTGAGAAAAAAGTTAGGCACTTATTTGAATCGGTTCTAAAGAACAGATGGGAGGAGAAGGAAATATTTATTATAAAGGAATTATTATACCTATACAAATACATATAAAATTAAAACTAACATAATATTGATATATTATTATTTAATGACTGATAACTGTGCTTATAAAATCTATTACATACAAAATATCTTTCATTTTAGTCTTAAACCGCCTGCGTTATAATACTCCTTTTTCTTAACCTCAACTGTCCCACTGCTGGGCAAAGGTCTTCCCTATTACTCCTATGTAAAATATAAATATAGTGGACAGCGACAGGTGAAATTTTAATTGACCTTTGTCCCCATTGCCTTTACGTACAATAGGGACCACGATAAAAAAAAATATGACGTACCCGTTGTCCCCTAAATGGGGGCGACATTATGGGGACAGCGAGAATACTCGGATTTTAGATTAATTAATGCAAAAAAATTCATATTTAATTTATTCATTTAACTTAATACACAAACACTAGCGTTATGGAGGACTGAAAGCTTAAAGCCCTGGATAATAAATAAAATATGGGAAATCCTAATTTGCCGTACAAAATACATATAAATTGAGGAGCTCGGTGGTGGGGAGTGCGCATTATTAGCGCTTTCGCAAGTAAAGCGACACCGGGCGTGGTCCGCACTTGGATTGGTGACCACAAGTGGTATGAAAATTTCTCAAGCTCCTCCGTGCTTCGGAAGGCACGTATAGCCGTTGGTCCTGGCTGTCATCATTGTATGGCAGTCGTCAAGCTACGAGAATTAAAAAAAAATCTGACACTAGTGTTGGCCACTTACACACACGAAAAGCAAGAGCAAAAAGCAATGCAGGCCGTACAAAAGTAGATTTTAATATATAATTTTTCAAAATAAAAACCGACTTCACCCCCAAACTACACAACCGATTTTGATAAAATTTCCATGATACCACCTGGAAAGTATACCCTTTCAAACAAAAAAAGAATTTTTAAATCGGTCCATGCGTCTTTGAATAATCGGTGAACATACATAAAAAAAAAAGGATCGCGACTAATTGATAACCTCCTTTTTTGGAAGTCGGTTAAAAAGCAAAGCAAGCCGAACAAAAGTAGATGGAGCCACTTGTGGAATGGCTTCGCTAAATACCAACTTGAGGCACTAGACTCTGTTGACCGAAGAGCCCGCAGGCTTATAAACAGCGATGAGCTTTCGAATAGAAAATTGCAGTCCCTAGAGCATCGTCGCATAGTAGCCTGCTTATCGGTTTTTTATAGGATACATTTTGGAGAGTGTTCGAAGGCTCTTTTTGATCTCGTGAAACCCTCACCATTTCTCTATCGGACTACGAGGCGCGGACAGGCGTTTCACCCCTTTGTCGTTGAAATACCTAAGTCTCGAACTAAACGCTTCGACAATTCCTATTTGGTTCGAGTAGCTAAGGTGTGGAATGAACTGCCTGCGTCTATATTCCCTGAGAAGTACAGTCCTGGGACATTCAAAAGTAGATTGAATGGGTATCTTTTGGATAGGCGCTTCATCCTAGTCTTCATCGTCGCTTACCATCAGGTGAGATTGAGGACAAAGGCCTAAACCAGGGTAGGCGAACCAATGGCACGCGTGCCATTGATGGCACGCGACACAATATTTTGGGCACGTCGTCGATCATAAAACATGTGTAAAAAATGTGTTAAGTATTTTATGACGATCGAACGCGAGTGATCCTACCTACGCTACGGAGTGTTCGGTACGCGGGGTGGGGGCGTTTAGAGATGAATAACATAAAAAACTCGGTTAGAAATCGTTTGACATATGAATCCAGTTCAGCATGCATTTTGCTACTCGTAAAAGTAACATCTTACAACCCTAACATAAATTATTTGTCATCTAACCTGCAGCAACAGAAGTCACACAAATTTTACAGTAATTTAATTTATGCATGTAATTAAAACATTCCAAAATGTACCTTTTTTATTTAATTTATTTATAAAGAGTTTTGATTAGTATTTATTATTATTATTTTCCAAATCCAATATCAGCCTGGAAGAAAGCCAGTGGAGTCAAGCGTCGCTACCAATCAGACATAGCGGGCTTGGTGTGCGTCGAGTACAAGACACTGGGTTGCCAGCTTTTTTGGCTTCCTCACACGGAGTAGAGGAACTTGTCACTCGTATTTTACCTTTAGATGGTGATGGGTTTACTTTGCCTTACGTGGGAGAGGCCTTAGCCGAATGGCAAGCCCGAAACCCTACACAGAGCCTTCCAGACCAGCCACACATACAGCGTAAATGGGACGACATTATTGCCAAGACCGTAGTTGAGGATTTAATAGTTAACAGTACAGGCGTCGACTTGGCACGTATAAAAGCAGCAATAGCTCCTGAGTCGGGTGCTTGGTTGCATGCGTTGCCGTCACCTCAGCTCGGAACTCTATTGGATGATGACACGTTACGAATAGCTGTAGCACTAAGAATAGGATGCAATATTTGCGAGCAGCATCAATGTGTCTGTGGGGCACTTGTGGATGTGAAGGGTCATCATGGTCTGAGTTGCTTGAGGTGTGCGGGAAGGTACCCTAGGCACCATGCACTAAACGATATTATTCGAAGAGCGATGGTTAGTGCAAATATTCCTTCAATATTGGAGCCTCCAGGATTAAGTCGTTCTGATGGCAAGCGTCCTGACGGGTTAACTTTAGTGCCTTGGAGTAGAGGTAGGTCGTTACTTTGGGATGCAACGTGTGTTTGTACGTTTGCTCCTTCACATCTCAAGAACACCGTCAAAACGGCCGGATCTGCTGCTGAAAATGCGGCCAAGCAAAAGCACGTTAAATACGCCTGTCTGAAACCAACTTATATTTTTGTACCTGTAGCCTTTGAAACCACAGGTACTTGGGGTAAAGAGGCAAGGGCTTTTATTAGAGAACTGGGCCGACGTATCTCTGATCGTACAAATGACTTTGGTTCCGTATCTTATCTGGCTCAAAGACTTTCCATAGCCATTCAACGAGGAAATGCAGCAAGTGTTATGGGAACCTTTGGGCCGGGAACGATCGGTCTCTTAGCATAAGAATTTTGACGAAGCATGTTGCGGATATTTTTCTGTTTACTTATTTATTAGATTTATAAGCTTTCTAGACAGTGATACATTAAATTAATTACAATAATATTTTATTTAAATAAAAGTAATAAAAGATTTGATGGTTTAATAAATACCTATAGCGCCATCTATTGATGAGTATGAGAAATAATTATGTTTATAAGGCGATGGGTAGGCATGGCCGAGTCAACGTATTCAATGTAATAAACATCACATCGCCAATTGCATTTTCCAAATAATCAGAAGGTCAAAATTATTTGATGGCACGTCAATGACCCCATTAAACATTCTTTAGAAAAAATGGCACGTTGATGCATAAAGGTTCGCCTACCCTGGCCTAAACCAATACATTGAAAAAAAAAAAAAAAACAAAAGTAGATTTTATTACAAAGTACTAAAACGCAGACGAACTTTAGTACTGCATCTTCAATGCCTGAAAACCCTTTAAAAATATTACGCAGACAAAGTCTCGGGTAAAAGCTAGATAAAGACATATCAACTCACCTGAAGACTGCTGTGCATTGCTAGCATTCTCCGAGTTCTCTTTGTCGCCCGAGTTTTCTTCTATGGACAACGCTGCTAGCGCCACTCGCACTATGTTTCTGAAACAATCGTATCGTTTAATATGGGATGCCTTTTTAAGACGAAGTGGTAGCTAAAGTGGCGCCCTCATTTGAAATAAATTGGTTTAAAACTTAATATGGCGATAATTAAAAATTTTATTTGTATCAATGTTTAGAAATACCTTTAAACTATTGTATGAATAACCTTTGAAATTATTACTAATAGTCCGTCTAGTTTTAAAACTGTTTTTCGCCAAAAGTGGCCACTTTTGGCGAAAAACAGTTTTAAAACTAGACGGACTACCAATATTACTTTCAAAGGTTATTCATAAAATAGTTTAAAGGTCTTTCTAGACATTGATACAAATCAAATTTTTAATTAGCACCATATTTAGTTTTAAACAATTTATTTCAAATGAGGGCGCCACTTTAGCTACCACTTCGTCTTAATGGGATTCCTGAATTTTCCGGGGTCCAGTGCTGCCCCCATTTGAAATAAATCATTTGATAGGAAACGGAGATATCATTTAAAACTTTGTCTCGACCAGGCTCTAGATAACCCTTCAAACTATTTTATGAACTACTGTTTACAGTTTAAAGTGAGAACGTGAAGCTTTTCTACGCACAATTGCGAAAAACGGCCACTTTTGGCGTATGTGCGTAGAAAAGCACTCAGGTAGCCCCTTAACATCCAGCCAAATATTTAGAGCATCTTCAGTCCATGATCCTGAACAACTTTGCCCAAGGAATGTACACATATTTTGAAATATGAATTGTTTTTTTGCTGTCCATAGAAACTCGACTCCAAGTGATCGGTCAACTTATATAGAAAGCTATTTTTTTTTCATTTTCGCTGTGCTACTTAGGGAAAGTTACAAAAAAAAATCGACTTACCATACAAATCAGCGCTTAGCTAGACAGAAATTGCATGGCGGGAAGAATTTTTTTATCTATTTTCAATTTTGGAACAAAGTTCCTTTTTGGACGGTACGGACTTGGCGAAAAAAAGTGTAAGATTTTTCCTTTACGAATATAATTTTTTTTTTTGCTTTTTTACCTACCTACTAATAAAATAAGTACGCTAATAACATTTCAATCTAGCCTAAACTCAGACAAATAAGTAATTAAATGAAAGTGAAAGGAAAAATGAAAAAAAAAAAAAATGAATGGTAATTTCACAAGTTTGACTATCTCGTCAATAGCTCAGTTGGGAGAGCGTATGCCTAAGATGGTCGATATTCCAGAGTCAAACCCAGCACACACCATTTTTTTTTCTTTTTATAGTTTAATTTATAATTATTATTAATACAAAAGTGTAAGGTTGATTCGTCACGAATTAATAATTTACTACGAAAGTAACTTCGTTCCAACCGAGTCTCCCACGACAGTAACGTTTTTTTAGTTTAATATCGTGCACTGAACTTGATTTACTGAAAAATTAAGTTACTCAGCCCACTTCTTATAGAAGTACATACAACTCACTTGAAATACTCCACCGGTTTCCGACAGTCGCCATACTTCAAAAGCTCGTGTGTTGCCAGCAACAAGCTCTCCCACTGTTCGGGGGGAGCTTGGGACACGTCCAGTTTGCAGAGAGCTTCTAACACCTCTTGTTCTCGTAATCCGGCTAAAATAAAAATTAAAACTATAATTTAAAACGATCAGCTAAATATATTTATGGCATGCCTACCAATCGCCTTAAAAACATAATTATTTCTCTTCCTTGTCACTAGATGGCACTATAGGTATTAAACAAAACATCAAAATCTTTTATTACTGTTATTTAAATAAAGTAGTACTCTAATTAATTAAATATAACTTATATGAAATGCAATTAATATTATTAAAGCATATTCAACACCTTCTCTGTCACTTTTTTGCGAGTCGTGTGTGCTGCCATCTCTGTGTGCCTACCGGCAACTCCAGTTTTGCCTACTTACAGGCCCTCTAATAATTTTTATGGCGTTGGGTATCTGTTACGTTATTAATTATATTATCTTTGGTTATGGTCAGCTCCAACGTGTAAATTGTCAGCAAATTAAGTTAATTGAGCTGCTTATATGATGTTTCTTCCATGCTGATAAAGATAAGATAAAATTTCTATATGAGTGTAGATGAAGCGAAAGAGGTCTGTCAGGATCGTAGCAAGTGGAGATCCTTAGTCTCTGCCTACCCCTGTGGGAAACAGGCGTGATAATATGTATGTATGTATGTATGTTCTATATTGCACCAAGTTTTGTTTTTTTTTACTTTTGTTTTATTTACAAAAAATAATTTATTACGTGGCAATGGGATGAGCAAAAACCGTTCAAGGTTTGTAAGCACATTCAAATCGCAAAAATTTATTCACACTCACTGAGTTTGACAAAATCAAGAGTACATTTAAAATCTAGTAGGTACAAAGGCGGGCACATCACTAAAGCGATTTCTTCCAGCCAACCTTTTTTGCTGATCTGGGAGAAAGGAAAAAACTTAGAATGTTCCAGCTCCTTCTCTTCCTGCGCAGATCGTAAACGGATTGAGGGAACGAGTGAGATTTAAAAAAATTACTTATTAAAAGTAACGTGAGATTACATGACTAAATATTTAAAAACGGTATTACTCACGTAGTGCCGACTAGTTTCGATCGGTTTAGAAGATCATCATCAGGGCGAGTGTTGTTAACTGGGACGACGACGCGACGGTTTCGCTGTCCTCAACGCACTGAGCGTAGCCTGGCGCGTCGTGAAACGAAAGCCTTCTCTATAGATAATCTAGAGAGAAGGCTTTCGTTTCACGAAAAATCCGAGAGGCTATTGAAATAAATAGACATCCGAATTTTAATCGGGATGGTGGATGGAATTTACCTGCCGCTTGGAGACCTTTCTTTTTACAATATATTTGTTTAGGCATTTGTCCTCAATCTCACCTGATGGTAAGCGACGATGAAGACTAGGATGAAGCATGCCTATCCAAAAGATACCCATTCAATCTACTTTTGAATGTCCCGGGGCTGTACTTCTCTGGGAATATAGACGCAGGCAGTTCATTCCACACCTTAGCTACTCGAACCAAAAAGGAATTGTCGCAGCGTTTAGTTCGAGACTTAGGTATTTCAACGACAAAGGGGTGAAACCCCTGTCCGCGCCTCGTAGTCCGATAGAGAAATGGTGAGGGTTTCACGAGATAAAAAAGAGCCTTCGAACACTCTCCAAAATGTATCCTATAAAAAACCGATAAGCAGGCTACTTTGCGACGATGCTCTAGGGACTGCAATTTTCTATTCTTCAAGCTCTTAAAAGCTCTGGCAGTGAGACCATAAAAGGCATTGATACAGTCAGCTCGCTACACACAGGCGCCTTGAGTATACCCGAGGCTGAAGACGACGATGACACGATGATTTCTACATCTACAAGAGTATCGCCAACAACTACGGACACACCACCATTAGTCATCGTTTCCAATAGAGCAGCGCGGGCGGTGACGCGCGAGGCTACGCTCAGTGCGTTGAGGACAGCGAAACCGTCGCGTCGCCGTCCCACTTACCAACACTCGCCCTGATGATGATCGTCTAAACCGATCGAAACTAGTCGGCATTTTCCGATTACACTACGTGAGTAATACCGTTTTTAAATATTTAGTTAAAAAATTACTTCTTAAAAATATTTAGGTTATTTTATAAGTAGTAGGATTCCTTACATTTAGTGATTATGAATCCGTTCTCGTCCGTCTCGTACGCCTTGATCTTGTCCCGGCCGAGGTGAGACGAGTTGAAATCCCTGTGGAAAAAGTAGTGTGTATACTATATTAGACCGAGCGAGCGAAGCGTCTGTTTCGAGATTAGCCAAAAATCCTTTTGTCTGGCTGTTCTCGCCTACAGGTCGCATTTCTCAAACGATCCTCGTGAAATTTTGTGAAAAAGTTCAAAAAAAGGTAATGTAGATATTTTTTGTCGATTCAAATTTTTTGGATTTTTTTAAATGTCGGAAATGTGGGCGTTAAAATCTTTATAACTATAACATATTACAGCCATTTAGAAAAAAAGTTCTTTCAGAGTCATGCATTCCACCCAGGTCATGTAGTTATAGGTTGTGTTGCGGCTGGGGTGGTCTTTAAGCCACCCCTAGCCCTAGCCGCAAACAGTGTTCTTCCAGAGTCATGCAAACCACCCAGGTCACCTAGTATAGGTTATGGTGCGGCGGGGATGGTCTTTAAGCCACCCCTAGCACTAGCCGCAAACAGTGTTCTTCCAGAGTCATGCAAACCACCCAGGTCACCTAGTATAGGTTATGGTGCGGCGGGGGTGGTCTTTAAGCCACCCCTAGCACTAGCCGCAAACAGTGTTCTTCCAGAGTCATGCAAACCACCCAGGTCACGTAGTATAGGTTATGGTGCGGCGGGGGTGGTCTTTAAGCCACCCCTAGCCCTAGCCGCAAACAGAGTTCTTCCAGAATGATGCATACCACCCAGGTCATGTATATAGGCTATGGTGCCACCATAACGCAATAGGAGACAGGGGATATGCATAATTTTATTATATATATATATATAATAAAAATAGGCACGTCCAAGAAAATACTAGCTTGCTAACCAAAAATCTCTTGAAGATATAAAGGTTAAAAAGTCACGTCCGCCTTTGGGCGGCGTCTCCGCCTCGCCTTAGAAAAACCGGACAGGAGTGACGTCACTTATGTTGCCTTTGTAGGCGTGATGTGAAAACATTTGTTCGGGTGCTATGTCAAATATTGCGTTTACAGGATTGGCTTTATGCCAAAAGTAGCTATATTTTTTTTTTAAGAAAATCCTATTGTAGTACTATTTTTAAACTTTTTATTACTTCTCAAATTGACTTTTTCAATCAACTAAAAACCAAAGTTTATGAATAGATCAAAAAGTATAATAGTGCTTAAGGGCCATTCTCACGTAAATGCTTACAGAATGAGAGGCATTTATCAAAATCTACTCATGATGCATCTTCTCCATTGTGTCTAGTATTTCTGGCATGCAAGTGGCTAAGCGCTTAGTAACTTTACCCATGTGGATGGGGCAAGTCTAACCGGTGGTGCGCAGGCACAGGCGACGACTCTTTAGTGCTGTTCGCTTCTTCCGAACTGTCCGCCGACGCCGCTCGGGCGATCGCCTCGCTGAAGAAATAAAGATAGTTAAATAAATAAATATGTAGGGACAAATTACACTGATTGAGCTAGCCCCAAAGTAAGTTCGAGACTTGTGATAGGATACTAACTCAACGATACTATATTTTATAACAAATACATATATAGATATACATCCAAGACCCAGGACAATTTGAAAAAGGCCATTTTCGACCGGGGATCGAACCCGGGACCTCTGGGTGGAGGACTATTATGGTGACCGCTACGCCCCGGAGGTCGTCATAAAAATAAAACCAGTCGAGTCGGACTCCCGCACGAAGGGTTCCGCTTCATTATCAATAAAAATTACGTTTGTTTTATAGGAGAGCAACTAAATATCTGTTTTTAGTATATTATGTTTTCAATGTTGTGAAAATTTCAACTGTCCAGCTATCACCGTTCATGAGATAAATACTAGAAAAAAAAAACTAGACTAGATCACTATCGTCATCCGAGCGTATTCCCGGTTGCATCCTCAGCAGTAACGCTTCAGAGCCCGGGGTCCGCTACCTAACCAAGGAGATTTGACGAGGTTACTGGTTTTAACACAGAGCGACTGCCGTCTGACCTCCACAACCCAAAGGGTAAACCAGGAACCAATCCTTGGGTAGTTTGATGATCAAACGCTAGGTGGCGTTCGGGACCCACAGTTTTACATAGTATAATGAAATTAAAATAACAGTCCAAAAGCAAAAAAAAGTTTTCGCATTTCCATACAAAAGTGTGCAACCGCTCGGGCAATTAACATGGGAATGTCATTTTTTTTGCTTTTTGACTGTTATTTTAATTTCATTATACTGTAGTGATCTAGTATAGTCCGTGGTTCGATTTATTACGGGGATGTCCCTTCCACGTTGTATACATTTATAGCATATATAACATCATCCTTATAGTTTTTCGTGATGTAAACTAGGATATATTTTTAACTAGCTATTGCCCGCGGCTTCGCTCGCGTAGGGATGTAATTTATCAAAATCCTTTCTTAGGGGATGCCTACGTCATAGTAGCTTTATGCATGCATATTTAACTAGCTTTTGCCCGCGGCTTCGCTCGCGTAGCGGTGTAATTTATCAAAATCCTTTCTTAGGGGATGCCTACGTCATAGTAGCTTTATGCAAGCAAAGTCTCAGCCCGATCGGTTTAAAATTGACAGAGTTTCATACAAACTTTCATCACCTATTTTATCCCCTTGGGGGTAGAATTGATCAAAATCCCTTCTTAGCGGATGCCTTCGTCATAACATCTACCTGCATGCCAAATTTCAGCCCGATCCGTCCAGTGGTTTGGGCTGTGCGTTGATAGATCACTGTCTCAGTCAGTCAGTCACCTTTGAGTTATATATATTTAGATTTATAAGCAAATAATTTATTTTGTTAATTTAGCACATCACGTACTAACTGGACGTGTAAATTAAATATAACTCTGTACGATGTTTTAATTTAAATACTCTGCTATATTTAATTATCCACTATCCCGTCGCCACACCTGGCCTGTAGACGGTAATGGGTCGAACCAGATCCAGTGGGTTTCATTAGTATCTTCGTGGTCGCTATATACCCCGACGTGATGTCGGACAAATGTCGGATCATGTTACCCGGACAATAATAACGAATCAATTGACATCTGATTTATGAAAATTGTATAAGCGTTTCGGATACTACGGTGAAACAGACATAAATACATACACACTTAAACACAGAGCGTGCAAAAGTGATAACCCTTCGCACTTTTTTGTATGTTAAATTCGTTATACAATATGTAACAAAAACCCTGTCTGATCCTTGTAGGAGCAACTTAGACCGTCAATATGAACAACTTTTCCTGTGGGTTAGAAAAATGGCTGAACACTTTTGTATGAAAATGTTGTTTTTTTTTGTTGAGTTTCAAGCATTGGTCCCATAGAAAAAGTTGTTACCTATGGGACCAATGCTAGAAACTTGATATTGAAGGTCTGAGTTGCTCCTACAAGGATCGGACAGGGTTTTTGTTACATATTGTATACATTTATTGCATAAAAATTGTAGCCTATGTCATCCGGACAATAATGACAAATCGATTGACAGCTCATATTCGTCTTATTGACAACTAGTAGATACTTTTTCTATACAAAAATCGGAGGGGATTTTCTCCACTATTTGACATGTACATTCAAAGTTTAACATGATACCGTGTTGTCTGATTATAAATTTTGTCTGTACGGATACAGAATAGTAAAATAAGAAGCCGTTAAAAAGTTATGAACCATCAAAGACTAGTTTTTTTTTTGTTTATTTTTAAGCAACTTTTTGCGTAAATCAGTGATAGAAGAAGTGTAAAATCTCCAAAACAAAGTCCGCACCGACACGGCTTAATTATTGAAGATTTTAAACAACTTTATTTGTAATCGGTTAATGCAGTAGTTTTTGCACAAAACCAGGCCTGTGTCGCTCCCCGTGTAGATATCGCAAATATACCTATATTTTTAGTATGCACGCGGTAACCGCTTCCAAGAGGAAAATTCAGTTACGTGAATTGTTTGTAATAGGAATGAAATTGGCTTGCAATGGATGTCTAGGTATCGAAACGCAGATGTGAGGAGTTCTGACGCGAGCTAAATTAAACCACTGCGCTAACCACATTAAGTAGATATTTCTTTGTATTTCTTTTCTGAGTAAGACTTCTGTACTGAGTACTAGTACTTATTCTGTGACAAAACCCCTTTTCCCAAAGGACTTTACGTATTTTTACGCGCACGGTTTGCCATGAAATATCGTGCATTTCACTTCACTGCTTCGCCCGAACACAATGTTAGGTGAGACAGCATGCTTTCAGGCCGCGCCCACTTGCGAGTTCGGACCCGCGACTAGTTCAACCTTAATACATAGACGGCTAAAATCATTACCCTACCGTTTTGCTAATGTATACTTACGCATTATAGTGTCCGTTAGGCACCCCGTTGTGTCCTTTATTCGACAACGTCACATCCGACATCTGACTGATGCCTGAATCTTTACTCGACATGTGATTACCGCAGTCCGCTGAAAACATTACACATTCATTACAAAAGAAGGGGTTTTCCAACAATAGGATATAGGAGCTCGGTGGTCCGGTGGGAGTGCGCATTACTAGCGCTTTCGCAAGTAAAGCGACACCGGGCGTGGTCCGCACTTGGATGGGTGAGGACCACAAGCGGCATATAATTTGTATGAAAATGTCGATTTTTTATATGACCTCCGTGGCGTAGTGGTCACCATGCTAGTCCGCCACCCAGAGGTCCTGAGTTCGATCCCCGGTCAGGGCAAGTTGGAAAATGGTCTTTTTCAAATTGCCCTGGGTCTTGGATGTTTATTTATATACGTATTTGTTATAAAATATAGTATCGTTGAGTTAGTATCCCATAACACAAGTCCCGAACTTACTTTGGGGCTAGCTCAATCAGTGTTATTTGTCCCTATATATTTATATTATATTATATTTATAGTTTCAAGCATTGGACTATCATTTAAACAACTATGATAGGCCAAATCGAAGATTTACAATTTTTAATCTAGTACATCTGTGTGATACCCTCTTTGAAAAAATCATTGCACGAGCAATTTTTATAATATCACGTCTCTGTCTATTGCGGGGCAGACAGAGCCCAGGCTAATGGGCCTTAAGCCACATCCAGCACCGGAAACTAT
The DNA here is from genome assembly GCA_943193695.1 of Acrobasis suavella. Classification (NCBI taxonomy): domain Eukaryota; kingdom Metazoa; phylum Arthropoda; class Insecta; order Lepidoptera; family Pyralidae; genus Acrobasis; species Acrobasis suavella. The sequence continues at coordinate 10,258,526 of OW971955.1, read as the reverse complement.
CGTCCAGTGATGGACAGGGGCTTACATTTAGAAATCAAGTTTGTGTTGCATAAGACATTTACTAAATTTACGCAGAAGTAGTCGCGAGTAAACGCTAGTTTACATATAATTTAACATGTTCAACAGGTGTCTCGGCTGTGGGAGTATCTGGACAAGGAAATTTAGTACAACATTATAACACTCGTTTGCGTTGCATAATGAAATTTAGTACAACATTATAACACTCGTTTGGATGCTAACTGTTTTAGAAACTTTAATAGAGGATTTATTAAATTGGTGACGATAAATAAATATATAGGGACAAATTACACTGATTGAGCTAGCCCTAAAGTAAGTTCGAGACTTGTGTTATGGGATACTAACTCAACGATACTTTATTATATAACAAATACATATATAGATAAACATCCAAGACCCAGGACAATTTGAAAAAGGCCATTTTTAAACTTGCCCTGACCGGGGATCAAGCCCGGGACCCCTGGGCGGACACTGGCAAGGTGACCACTACGCCACGAAGGTTGTCAAATAAACATAGACTCACCGTTGGAATGCTGCGCTGTGTAAGTGTGTATCTCCGACGTGGTCTTCCGTATCCGCGAGTACACGTCCTCCGCGTTCGCCGAGTTGCTCGTGCTGCTGACTGTACGCAGCGGACTGTCGCTGCCGGCTGTACAAGAAAAAAAAATTTACATCATCACTCTCCCGGTTGCATCCTCAGCGGTAACGCTTCAGAGCCCGGGGTCCGCTACCTAACCTAGGTGATTTGACGCTTTTTTTTTCATGTCATAGGGCGGCAAACGAACAAGCGGGTCACCTGATGGTAAGTGATCACCGCTGCCCATGGACAACTGCAACACCAGGGGTGTCACAGAAGCGCTGCCGGGCTTCAGAGCCCCAGTTGAATATTTATTTTTTCTCAAACATGCTCGGAAATGTAGGCATTATTGTAGTAAAAAGAATCGTGCATTACTTTGCTGGACTAGGCCAGGAAAGTAGTATGAAAATTCATTCCTGGCCGCTGCTCAAAACAAAACGACGAATAAAGTGTATTCAGAATGACAAGACAGTGACATTGACGTTTTAGATGACAATTCTGTTTTTACATTTAGCAAAGACATTAAGCGTTTAATTCCATAACTTGTCATACAGCCAATTACTACCACATAATAAAAAATGCACTCTTCGAGCATTATTTATTGTTATTTATATAATTTTACTAAAACAATGTCGTTATAAAATCACACGAAAATATGCTTAATCTTCGTTGCGATAGAAAAAAAATGCGGTATTACATTTTTTGCGTAAAATATAACCGGGCCGTATGGGCTATGTTTCCTTTGCACTAAAAAACGCGGGAAAGCAGACTTTGTGAAAAGTTGTTTCCAGTCTGGATAGCATATTGCAGGCTTGAATCACCTGATTATCCGAAAAGAAAGATGATTCCGTGTTTCGGAATGCACGTAAAACTGTGGGAACGCCACCTAGCGTTTGATCATCAAACTATCCAAGGATTGGTTCCTGGTTTGCCCTTTGGGTTGTGGAGGTCAGACGGCAGACGCTCGGTGTAAAAACCAGTAACCACGTCAAATCTCCTTGGTTAGGTAGCGGACCCCGGGCTCTGAAGCGTTACTGCTGAGGATGCAACCGGGAATACGCTCGGATGATGATGAAACTACTCGTCCATCAACGCCACATTTCCCGGCCTCTGCAGTAATGTACTATATCCTGTTTTTAGTATTTGTAGTTATAGCGGCAACAGAAATACATCATCTGTGAAAATTTTAGCTGTCTAGCTATCCCGGTTCATGCGATACAGCCTGATGGCAGACAAACAGACAATGGACGGACAGCGGAGTCTTAGTATTAGGGTCCCGTTTGTACCCTTTGGGTACGGAACCCTAAAAAACATAAACATTCGAATTAATAACCTTTTTTAAGTCGGTTAATAATTGCTACTTACTGCTCGATGTTCTCCGGACATGCTGTTGAACCACTCCGTTGACGAGAGTCTGCGTTTCCAGCGGAAGTTCGCTCATCAACGCCGTGAACTGTAAAGTAATTTTATTATTGACATAAATGAATTACTTTCAGGGACAGTTCAGGTAAAAAAAATTAAAAGTTGGCATCTGAGCTGAAATCGAGGACAATAAATATGTGATCTGTGTATAAACGCGCAAAGCTTGTGAAAGGTTATGAGCCCAGCCAAATATCAAAGGAATAAGTTGTGGGCCCAGTCAAATATTAACTTTACTTATCTCCATGAAAGATACTAACAGGCACAGCGTAACAGTCATGCAGACAAGCGAGTGCTCTTCTCACTGCCACTATGGTATAGGAACAGGTTATGAGCCCAGTCAAATATCAAAGGAATAAGTTATGGGCCCAGTCCACTATAAACTTTACTTAACTTCACAAAAGCTACTTACAGGCACAGGGTAACAGTCATACAGACAAGCGAGTGCTCTTCTCACTGCCACTATGGTATAGGATCAGGTTATGAGCCCAGTCAAACATCAAAAGAATAAGTTATGGGCCCAGTCAACTATAAACTTTACTTAACTTCACAAAAGCTACTTACAGGCACAGGGTTACAGTCATACAGACAAGCAAGTGCTCTTCTCACTGCCACTCTGGTATAGGAACATGTTATGAGCCAAGTCAAGTGTTTGTTTTTCGTGTGTGTTAAGTGGCCAACACTGGTGTCAGATTTTTCAGGCTGCCTAAAGGCATCTGACATAGTTTGACGACTGCCATATCATGACGACAGCTGGGCCCAACGGCTTATTCGTGCCTTCCGAAGCACGGAGGAGCTCGAGAAAATTTTATGCCACTTGCGGTCACCCATCCAAGAGCGGACCACGCCCGGTGTCGCTTTACATGCAAAAGCGCTAGTAATGCGCACTCCCACGGGGTCACCGAGCTCCTCAAGTATTAAAGGAATAGGTTATGGGCCCAGTCAACTATAAACTTATCTTCACAAAAGCTACTTACAGGCACAGGGTTACAGTCATACAGACAAGCGAGCGCCCTCCTGGCCGCAACTCTCACGTCAGCCGCTCGGGGGTCAGCTGCTAAAGTTGACACTTTGGCTAAAGCGCGACCCGCTACGCCCGTGGCGCCACCTATAAAACACAACACATAAGTTATTCCGATCCCTGTATAAAATCATATATAAAATCTAACAAAATATACTGAAACTATTTTAATTTTATTCAGTCCATAATACTGAACAACGTTCCCCAAGGAACATATATCGTAATATAAAACATATTTCTTCTGCTTTCTATACAAACTCGGATCAGCTTACGGGTCAACAAGTATAGTGAAATACGAAAAAAATATTCACATCCCATAGTAACACAATTGCACCCCTATTCCAATCTCTCACCATTTCATACCATCATCATCATTTCAGCAGCATAACGTCCACTGCTGGACATAGGCCCCTCCCAAGGATTTTCAAAATGACCGATCTAGAGCGGCCTGCATCCAGCGCTTTCCAGCGACCTTGGTCAGATCATCTGACCACCTTGTGGGTGGGTGTCCCCTACGCTTCGCTTGCCAATGCGCGGTCGCCATTCGAGAACCTTTTTGCCCCATCGGACATCGGTTCTTCGCGCTATGTGTCTCGCCCACTGCCACTTCAACGAGCTTATCCGCTGGGCTATGTCAGTGACTTTGGTTCTTATACGAATTACCACATTTCTGATTCGATCACATAGAGAAACACCGAGCATTGCCCTCTCCATAGCGCGCTGAGCGACCTTGAGCCTTCTTATGGGACCCATAGTAAGGGTCCACGTTTCAGAGCCATAAGTCATCACTGGTAACACACATTGATCAAGCACTTTCGCCTTGAGGCATAGAGGTATTTTGGACGAGAAGACACTGCGTAGCTTCCCGAACGCTGCCCAGCCGAGTCAGATTCGTCGAAAGACCTCTTCCTCGAACTTCCTGCCTGGATCAATTGACCCAGGTAGATGTGGAGCTTTCAACACAAACAGGTAGTGGCGCGACATGGGCATTCAACATTATTTTCGTTTTGTCTATTTTCATTTTTTGTTGGGAAACTCGATTTAGGTCTCCGAGCACCATTTATATAGGATTTTATACTGTATAAATCCTTAATAAAACTAAATCTCACCATTTGCCAAAGGCAGAGTTGGGCGTAGTTAACTACTATTGTGTAGTTTGATTACAAATTACAATTACATGTAGTTAACTACAAGTAGTTGAAATTACATTAAATTAAACTACAATAATTGAAACTACTGTAGTTGTTTCAATTATTGTATCAGGCATATTATGTTTGTTATACATTTCATACCCCGAATAGTCGCGAGAGATAGGTTAGGTGGTATGGTTGTGCAGTGCAGTGACCACCACAAAGTCAATAGTTAACAGTCAGGAATCAAAATTCAAGAGTCAAAAATCAAGAGTCAAGAGCCGGGTCATAGGCAAGAGTCTAAAGTCTGAAGTCAAGAGTCTAAAGTCTGAAGTCAAGAGTCTAAAGTCTGAAGTCAAGAGTATAATGTCTGAAGTCAAGAGTATAATGTCTGAAGTCAAGAGTCTAAAGTCTGAAGTCAAGAGTCTAAAGTCTGAAGTCAAGAGTATAATGTCTGAAGTCTAAAGTCTGGAGTCTAAAGTCTGAAGTCAAGAGTCTTAAGTCTGAAGTCAAGAGTCTAAAGTCTGAAGTCAAGAGTCTAAAGTCTGAAGTCCTAAAGTCTAAAGTCCTAAAGTCTAAAGTCTAAAGTCCAAAGTCCAAAGTCCAAAGTCCAAAGTCCAAAGTCCAAAGTCCAACGTCTAACGTCTAACGTCTAAAGTCTAAAGTCTAACGTCTAACGTCTAAAGTCTTACGTCTAACGTCTAACGTCTAAAGTCTAACGTCTAAAGTCTAACGTCTAAAGTCTAACGTCTAAAGTCTAACGTCTAACGTCTAACGTCTAAAGTCTAACGTCTAACGTCTAAAGTCTAACGTCTAACGTCTAAAGTCTAACGTCTAACGTCTAACGTCTAACGTCTAAAGTCTAACGTCTAACGTCTAACGTCTAACGTCTAACGTCGAACGTCTAAAGTCTAACGTCTAACGTCTAACGTCTAAAGTCTAACGTCTAACGTCTAACGTCTAACGTCTAACGTCTAACGTCTAACGTCTAACGTCTTACGTCTAACGTCTAACATCTAACGTCTAAAGTGTAAAGAATATAAAGTCTGAAGTCAAGAATATAAAGTCTGAAGTCAAGAGTCTAAAGTTTGAAGTCTAAAGTCAAGAGTCTTAAGTCTGAAGTCAAGAGTCTAATGTCTAAAGTCAAGAGTCTAAAGTCTGAAGTAGAGCCTAGTGTTTGAAGTCAAGAGTCTAATGTCTGAATTCAAAAGTCGAAAGTCTGAAGTCTGAAGTCAGTAGTGTGAAATCTGAAGTCTGAAGCGCGTTTAAGACATGTTACCATGAAGCGCGGCGGCGAGGCTGGTGGGCGTGCAGTAGTCGTGCGCCAGGTCCGCGAGGAACCGCAGAGCTGCCACTTTCGTCTTCGCTGTAGGCGCCGTCGCCCCGTCTGCTAGGAACCTAAACACAAAAAAAATTGGGTACTTGCCTGTGTCAAAAATAAACTATTTGATACTGTTAAGAAAATAAAAACGTCACAAAATAATGATCATATCCATTTTTTATACTTGATCAAACGAAATGTGCGGATATTAGACGAAATATTATCAATAAATAACCGGAAAAAATCGTTAACAATTTTTTTTTAAATGTAAGTGTCGTGTTTCGGTTTTTTTTTCTTTAAGTAAACGGTGTATTTTCTTCAAAGTGTCATTTGAAAGCTACAAAATTTAAAGAGCTGGGAAAATCAAAAATAACTAAAAAAATACCAAAACAAAAATTAAGTTAAAAAATTATTAATAAAAAAATAAAAGTACCTGTATTTTTTAATAACTGACATAACGATATGTTTTTCCTTTATTTTTAACCATAATATTTCATCTAATAGCCGGACACTTTGTTTAAGACGAAGTGGTAGCTAAAGTGGCGCCCCCATTTGAAAAAAAATGTTTAAAACTATATATGGTGATAAATAAAAATTTGATTTGTATCACTGTCTAGAAAGACCTTTAAACTATTTTATGAATAACCTTTGAAATTATTACTAATAGTCCGTCTAGTTTTAAAACTGTTTTTCGCCAAAAGTGGCCACTTATGGCGAAAAACAGTTTTAAAACTAGACGGACTACCAATATTACTTTCAAAGGTTATTCATAAAATAGTTTAAAGGTCTTTCTAGACAGTGATACAAATTAAATTATTAATTATCACAATATTTAGTTTTAAACAATTTATTTTAAATGAGGGCGCCACTTTAGCTACCACTTCGTCTTAATAAAGTATAAAAAATACACATTGTATAGCGAGGTGCATTTTCCAACTTTCTAAAATAATTGTGTTCTCGATATTGTATGGCAAATACCTGAATATATTATGAAGTTGCAGTTCTGCTGGGAAGCACTCGTGGATGACGTCCAATGTCTTCATTATCTTGCTCTGCACCGAGCCCAGTATGTCTGTGCCCAGTTTCATCAGCAATCTGGAAGAAGAAAAGAGGATGGGTTTCGTGATACATAAATAAATTAATTAATTAAATATATAGGGACAAATTACACTGATTGAGCTAGCCCCAAAGTAAGTTCGAGACTTGTGTTATGGGATACTAACTCAACGATACTATATTTTATAACAGATACATATATAGATAAACATCCAAGACCCGGGACAATTTGAAAAAGGCCATTTTCCAACTTGCCCTGACCGGGGATCGAACCCGGGACCTCTGGGTGGCGGACTAGCATGGTGACCACTACGCCACGGAGGTCGTCATAAAGGCGGAAAGAAAATTCCGTACTGCTAAAAAAAATTTAGCATTTTTTGGGACTAGCTTGGTCTACGCCTCTTTGTCGGTCTTCAGTTAGTTACTTGGGGGGAGGGGGTTGGGTCCTGCGACTTGTGAAATTAGTGCCGACCCCGCAACCTGCGAGAAGGAAATTCGTTGCATTATAAAACTTTAGACATGACAAGTTCTTAGATACTAATGTTAATACTTACATTAGTACCAAAGAACCCTCTAATATGGGATACCCCATAATCATAATCATATCTTTATTTGCTTAAAACATGGTAATATAGGTCTTACAATAAATTTCTCATTTCTCATTTATTATTCGCTAACATGTTGCTTAAGGTGGCAAAATATAAGTGCAGTAATACATGTACCCATTTTGGGTGTGGCGATGCAAACATTGAATAGAATTTAACAATATTAGTATATGTACCCGTAAAATACATTTTTAAATTTTAAGATTATAATATAAGATTTAAAAGTTTAATAAATTGACAACGAAAAAAACAAAGGTTAAAGTATGTCAAGGGCTATCATGCAGGTAAAAAGAAGTACGTAAGCATGCTTAGTCAAAATTCTTAGGTTCTAAAAACGTCCTAGGTAGTCAAACAATAGGTAGCTACTTATCTATTTAGTCACATTTTTAGGTTTATGTAAGTCAAATATAGAACGAGAGATTGAGAACAAGTCACTGTAAATGTCAAGTATAAATGAGATGGTTAGTGAATGTGCTAAAGTTTATCATTTAGGTATTCGTCTACTGTGTCTAAATATTAAAGAACAAACATGTTTTGCTAGTAGTAATAGCATGCAAATATTAGTAGTCCAAGAATTGTCTGAGAATTGTATTTTTCTTAAAGAGCCTGACATTTAAAATCTTTAGTTCTTCTGGCAATTTGTTGAATATTTGTATACACATATATAAACAAATACTTCTGTATTTTTCAAATTTAGGAGCAACGTCTAAAACCAGTCTATTCGGATTTCTAGTATTACGGTGATATAAATCTCTAGCTTTTTTAAACAGTGATTTATGCTTGTTGACAAACATGCATACTTCATAAACATAAAGTGATGGCAGAGGCAATAGACCAAAGTTTTAAAAAAATGGTTTTAACTTATGTAAACATGTCGATCCAACCCGCCAACTAGCCACTCTCCCTTCCAACCAATGTAAATCCTCAAGGGATAAGCTCAGCTTTGCATTAGTGTGATTGAGCGCCAAAAGTAGTCAGCCAAAAATTACATAAAAATAAAAACAATGTTTTATTGGAAATAAATTAACCAGTTTGATAAATAATAAAAAATCGTAATTATGTTAATTTATTTTATTATTAATGTTAGTTTATTTTACTAATAATTCAAACACAACAACACTGGAACGTCAAGCTGCTAGCGATACCAAAGGCGAAGGCTGAAAGTTTTGCGGCGGAAGATTATACGCGAGGGTCGTGTTGCGTCTCAGCCCGAGTTTCAAAAAACTATGTCTCACCCACACTATTTGTGTGCACTCACACAAATGCAAAGCTAAGCTTATGTCTCGAAATCTGTACTCTGGTGAAAAAATCTGAATAGCGCGTTTTAGAAACTCACCTAAACATAAGTTGGTACAGCCAATCCTTCAACTGCTGCCAGTGTACCAATAATAATTCGCACACAGCGTCAAGAAGTAGAGAGAACACTTTGGTGTGAGCGTCAACAAACATCTTATTGAGTAGTTCTGTAAGTCGTCTCAGTTGTTCGTCTGTTAGGAGTCGACCGCTGTTTAGGTAGTTGGCCTGCAACAAAAGATTAGGCGTTAGATGACGCAAGCCTATTTATTGGCTTTCTGATCAGATTGCCTAGCTTTTATTTCGTCTACCAAGCAAAGTGCCTAAAATTCGCATGTTAAAGGTATTGGATTTGGTGGAGAAATTCGATGTGCAGGGTTAAACACGTATTGTAGTCGGAAGAACATGGTCGTATAAAGGTCAGGTTGCCGGTTCAAGTACGCTCACGTGGTATTTTTCCATTATTTGAGTTCTTGTACTGCATTTCGGCCCGGTAGCCAATTTCACATTTACCTCTCTGGACGTTATTAGAGTATACAAGTAACAATCAATCTTATGACTTTGAATAAAGAACACTTTAAATACGGTGGTCTATACATACATACTGTCGCGCCTGTTTCCAGGGTTAGACAGAAACCATTAACCTCCATCTCCGTTATATTTGATAGTAATATATTATAATGTTACCAGATCTTCTTTACGCGAGTACTTTCGGGGGCAGATAAACCTGACCCCTCTGCCTTTAACCCTTTCAACAGGCTTGTCGACAAACAATTTCGTGCTCGTTTCGCGAGCGTCGGATATTTCCGACAAAAAACTACTTCTCGTATTACATCTTAAGTATTCACATCCCTTTTTTGTTGTAGGTATTTATTTTAGATTTACTATGCCTCACGCTGGGGGCACAACTTACATAAAGACTCGCGGTGAAAGGTTTAAAGGCCGTACGGAAGGGGGGGCACTTTTATAAGCCCCGACTGTACTACTTAACCCACTTGATTTCAGTTAAACCTTTAGTCTAAGCATGTCGATCCAACACGCCAACCGCACATTCCTCCCTCCAGACCTATATACCCCAGCGCAAAAATGTCGATAGCGCGTTTCAGACACACCAGATGCGTGAGGCCGTCCTTGCGCTCGGTCCAGTGCGTGCAGGCGCACAGCGCGATGATGTCGTCGGGCGGCGGCGGGGGCGGGGGGGAGCCGCACTCGAAGCCGCGCATGCCTGACCACGACACGCTCTGCCAAAGAACATTTTTTTTTTAATAATTGGCTATTTTCCTGGGTCAACAATAAATTATTTAGTACTAATAAGAAAATAAACGTCGCAAAATGATGTCATTTGTCTTTGAACGTATCCCTTTTAACGTGTTTTTAGATTTATTAAAGCAGACGCACTGATAATAAAAGAGCTATTTGACTACAAAAAACTATGACGTCATCTGTCTGTATTTCACACAAAATCCCATAGAAAAGTTTGTTTTGACTTTTAGAAAAAAGTATCTGATTTGACTTGTTGGAAAATAGCGGATTGTTCTGTCTCTCGACACGAGTCCTTTAGAGCCTCTAAATTTTTTTTATTAGGGTAACAAGAAATCATTACACAGTAACAATATACAGTGGACCCCCGGTAATCCGGCCCCTGTCTAATCCGGCACCCCCTGTAATCCGACATGGTCTATTATTTATTATTGAATATTTTTTTGATAATATTTGCTAATGCATGACTGAACAAGTTACAACTTGTACGCACCATGACTATTGTGCTCGACGCGTAGGGTATTGTTTTGATTCTGATTGCTTAGTTTGAATTTGACTACATGCGATGAGGATAGCGGTGCGGCCTAGCGTGTGTTCATTGTTTACTGTTTATTCATTGTGTATTACGTATACGTACCTAGTAATGTCGTTACAGCTACAAGCTCAGAAGCGAAAGCACAAAACACTGAGAATTAAAGAAAAATGTGATATTTTAGACCGCCTAAATCGTAATGAATCTTTCAGTAGTTTAGCAAGTGAATACGGCGTAGGACGATCTACAATTAACGACATTAAAAAAAATCATGAGAAGATTAAACAGTTCGTGTCAAAAACTGACTGTGTGCCAGGCAAGAGACAGACACTCAAGAAAGCTAAACATCAACATAATGAAGGATGATTAGTACTTCAGAGTACATATATATAATATAAAAACTCTTATCCTTGGATCTGTAATTTGTCGGATTACAAGGTACTTTTTTGTAAAAAAATTCGGACTATAGGGGTCTTAGGCAGTACTGTATAATCCGACAAATTCGATAGTTCGACACTGCCCTGCAAAATGTTTGTCGGACTACCGGGGTTCCACTGTATATTTAAAATAGTCAGAAACATGTTAAAGTGCCTATCTTTATTTCTTCGTTTTTTTATTCCTAATCCTAATTTGTATTCGAAAGTTGGTGCAGGTCCTTTGATTGCTTCAAGGGAGCTTCTGTCGACTAATCTACATGAATCCACTGATTTTCGTGGCGGGTCTCGCCTAAAGACCACAGTCCGCGAACAAATATACACTACAGCCGCACTATGACAGCCCACTTCAAAGATTGCACATATTGTCAATGGGCATGAGTATTTATAACACCAAACTACACCAATTTCATATTGTAACAATCAATTAGCAAAACGAAGAAAACCCCAACGGAACCCTTTCACTTGCCGCCAAAAACTCCCTCATAGAAGGGATCAGAGACACCTGACTGTTAAGAAAATAAAACATCACAAAATAATGTCACTTGTCACAATCATATCAATTTCCAACGTGATTTTACATTTATTATTGCAGACAAACTGATATTAAGAGCGCTATTTGACTCCACACAAGAAACTATAAAGTCATTAGTCTATATTTCACACAAATCCTATAGAAAATGGTCATTTTGACGTTAAGAAAAAAGGTTTTAGGGATAAAAACTTAATAGTGTACAATGGTAACAAAAATACCTCAAAAAAAAACTTTTTATTTTTTGTCAAAAAAAAAGACTTACATCATGTCTCCTATAAGAATCGAGGCTCCTCTCAGAACAAACGCTCGAGGCTTCAGAGTCATCGTCCCTCCCTCGCAGACCCTCACAACCGGAGCTGTCTTCTGGGCTCTGTGGATAACAAATGAGGAATTTTTACCCGACTACTGCAAAGCCAAGAGTGCAATGATCTTAGCAGTTTATGTATGTATAAGTTAAGTGTTTATGTGGATATTTATGTGTGTTCCACGGTAGCATCCAATTTTCACAAATGAGATACCATGCGATTCGTTATTCTTGTCCAGATGACATCGGCTATAAATTTGTATGCAAAACAATGTATTATACATAACGAATGTTACATAAAAGTGCGAGTTAAAAAAAATATAGAAAGGCTCGTTATGAGGATCTCAAATATATTTTTGTAATTATTGTAAATTAAATAGTTTTAATTTTATTCAAGAAAGAAGACGAAAATTAACCATTCAAATGTTAGACTTTTACCGGCACTTTTATACGTCAATGGGTATAATTAAATTTAAGTTAAAAGTATATGTAAATTTAATTTATTTTTCAAGAAAGCTACGTAACCAGCGCCTAGGAAACTACCGAGCTAAACATTTCGAAAAAATACAAAATATAGTTCGTTGCTTGTAGATTGCAGGAAAACCTATAAGAATTCTATCAATTGAAAATAAAGTGGTAAACTCAATACCTACAATACGTTCACTAACGGAAAATAGTTCACAAAAACACCACTAGATAGCGCTAGTAGTAGTTACTGAGAGGAATTCAAATGTGATATTTTGTATAAATTTGTTAACTTTCCACTCTCTACGCGATTTCAACTCGCATTTGGCCAGTTTTTATTTCAGCGTTTCGTCGCCAGAAGCAAGTTTACTACAGCACCCTTGACTGTCCTCTCCACCCTTCTTTTCGTACCTCCTAGTACACTGCTTGATAAAAGACAATAGACCACTCTCACCCTCAGAGAACCCTCAGCGTCCCTGGTCTGCTGCAGCAGCCTCAAAGTGGCAGCAGGGGTTCTAGATGGCGCTGTTCTCTCCACCGACTCCCTTCGACGTATACCAGCCACAACGCTGCTTGAACGGCCCGTTCTGTAAGAAATAAACAAGATATCAGTTTTTAAAAAATCGTCTACGGGATTATTAATTACTCGATACCTTTATCTATACAAAATTCGGAGTGAATTTCCTCACTGTTTGACATTGTTGTACATGCAAAGTTTAACATGATATCGTTTTGTCTCATTATAATTAAAAAGTTATCAGCCATTAAAGATTCGTTTTTTTGTTTATTTTTACGCAACTTTCGGCGTAAACAAGTAATAAGTGTAAAATCTCCAAAACAAAGACCACACCGACACGGCTTAATTATTGAAGATTTTAATAAACTTTATTTGTAATTGATCAATGCAGAAAATTTTGAATAAAACCTTTTTTCCCAAAGGACTTTACGTATGTTTTTACGCGCTCGGTTTACTTTGAATCTTGCATTTCCCCTCACTGCTTCGCCCGAACACAATATTAAGTGACACAGCATGCTTTTAGGCCGCGCCGACGTATAAGTTCTAGCCCGCGACTTGTTCAACCTTAAAGTGTTCACCTGGTAGGACTAGTTTCCCTCGAGCCAGCCAGAGATCTGGGTATGCCGGAAGGTCTCCTTCTAGCGCTCGACAACGATAGCGGGCCGCTGCTCCGAGACGACGGAGACGACGACCTTGAGGTCGCTGTAAATAATAACAAAAATAAAATATCACACTAGAACTAATGGCTCGTTTACACAGTGCGAGCTAGCGTGCGAGTCAGCCTGCCGAGTAGCTACTTGCACCGTGTGGACACATCATGCGAGTTACTCGCACGTGCGAGTTGGAGAGTAACTCGCACGCGGGTTACTTCGCGAGATAGGAATTGGGGAAGAAAAGTGAACAACAGAAGTGTTTGGAAACAAAGAGGGGAGGCTTTTGCCCAGCAGTGGGTCCTTTTGACTACTACTTTGACACTTCCTTCAAAATAATCACATCGCACTAAATCCAACAGCGTCACGCCATACATTCAACGAAGCATCCTCATTTCCGTAACACACAAGACTTTTCCATGTACTTACGTTGTGACTGTGACACCCCCGGCCTGGACCTCGACCTTCCGACCACTCTCTCTGGACTAGGTGGAACGCCAGCTCCGCTTGGCGATCTCTTGGCTCGAGCTGTCGCAAAATAAGTTTATTGCTAGGTAAAATAAAAAAACCGTGCTCAAGAACGCCATCTAGTGAAAAGTAGCGGAACTACATATTTCAAATGATATCTTTTTTTTTAATTTATTTATATTCATATGTAGCGCCATCTATTATTTGCTAGGGGAACCCCAGACTTTCAAGCGCTTACCCCCAATAACTTATAAACAGTTGAACCGATTTTAATCAAACATCAAAAACCTCCCAAAGAGAACTTGATTTCACGTGAAGAAAACCGCATCGAAATCGGTCCATCCGTTCGAGAGCTACTATGCCACAGACAGACATTAGCGTCAAACTTATAAATTAACACCCCTCTTTTATCGAGGGTTAAAAAAAACAAAGTTATAGTAACCGCAAAAGCAAATTAAAATATTTAAAAAGAGTGGTGCAGTAAGCTCATCAAGCTGTGTATGCTTAAAAAAAAAAGAAATGCCGTAACCAAAATATTTCTCGATAACGAAGGCCTGATTGGATACTGCTTTAACTCGTGTGCTTTAATTGTTTGTATTAATTATATTTCATAAGAAAAACATGGCGATATTAAATTATTTTTTCTAAACTAAAAACCGACTTCACCCTAAAATACACAACCGATTTTGATAAAATTTCAATGGAACCATCGGAAAAAATATGCCCTTTCAAAAAAAAAAAAAAGAAAATTTTTCAAATCGTTCCAGGCGTTTTCGAATAATCGGTGAAAATACATTAAAAAAGATCGCGACAAATTGATAACCTCCTCCTTTTTTGGAAGTCGATTAATCAATATTACCTTATTAATATATATATAAAAAAAAAAAATATTTTCGTTCTTTATTTTATATATCCATTTCTTTCTTACATATAAAAAAGAACATATAAAAATAAAAGTATTGTATTCTTCAATTTCTATAAAAAAATGCGCACTGGGCTATTCTCGTTTATAAAAAAAAACGTGAAGGGTTGTGCAATAATGAAGAAAATTTAAAAAAAAATGCTATGGGTGCTGGAAACAAAAAATATATAAAAAGTGCCTAATATCTATTACTATTTGAGATACCTTGCTGGGCCATTTCTCCTTCTTCATTGTGGCATACACATAACAATTTTATTATTTTTTATTTATTTAGAATAATACGAATGTGGACTAAACAATTTTCTTTTTGTTCATTAGATAGACCATTAAAAAGTATGGAATTCGTATTTGTTCTTTTCTCTGATTAGCAAATAATGACGAAGATACAGAGCATTTAAATATTGTGTAATAGCTACGATTTTTAAGTAAAGGTGATGTAAATCACCTCCAAAACTTTGATGTGCTGTATCTTTGCGAATTTTCATTACTTTGCTAAAAGAAAAAAAAAATTGGCTCCATTATTTTTGGATAATGTAGTTGACGGAATGAATATATTTTTTTTATTTGACCTGTCCTCATCCCTATTATTATTGATATAGCTAGTTATAAATGTTACAGCTATAATGTATTTCTTTTTTTAATTTACATTATTTTTCCTTTTTAAACTGACTTTTAGATTTCAAGTTTTTTTTTTCGAAACGTTATTGATATTATAAAACAATAGGTTTGAAGGCTTTCTTTCTTGAAAAAAAATTAACACAGTAAAAATGCCACTGAACATTCTTTTTTCTCAAAAAAGGAAAACGTTAGTATTTTTTTTCTTACCTTCAGTTTTTTTTTTTTCGTGAAATCTCAAATCTACAAGCCTTGTTTGAGTTCTGGGGTCCAGTGCAGCCCTCATTTGAAATAATTCATTTCATAAGAAACGGAGACATCTACAGTTACTACTTTTTACTACTAAGCTTTCTACGCACATACGCCAAAAGTGGCCGTTTTTCGCAATTGTGCGTAGAAAAGCTTCACGTTCACACTTTAAAATGTAAACAGTAGTTCATAAAATAGTTTGAAGGGTTATCCAGTGCCTGGTCAAGACAAAAAATTTAAATGATGCCTCCGTTTCCTATCAAATGATTTATTTCAAATGGGGGCAGCATTGGACCCCGGTAAATTCAAGTATCCCCTTAACTACCAACAAGAACATATATATTAAAACGAAAAAGAAATAAAAAATACGAGGATACTTACGCAAGCTAGCAGTTCCGGCGGCCATCTTGGCCCTCGACATGTTGGAATACAGCGCTCTCGCCCTGGCCCTTTGCGCCGCCGCAGGGTCAACGCAGGAGACTGAACGGGCCGCCCCGCCCACTGCCCTTTCAGCTAGAAAACCAGACAACCTATGTATAAAACCTTCTTTTTTTCACAAGTTTTTTTTTTGCAATTTAATTACTGTTTTTATTTAGACATTTTATATACAGATTTTTATACTGGTATGAAACACCTACTTAACCAATTAATAAGTAACGAAATACTTAAATCTCATCAAAGTGTTGCTTTAAATTTCGTTATATATACTACTGCCGTGAATTTTCAAGAGTCCATATACGAGTACAACCATTTAGCAGATAGAGGGAGGGAACAAAACTTGACTCTAACAATTTGCACTATAAAACCAAATACGGATCCCTGAATCAAAAAATAGTGTTCACACGCTCACAATATTTTTCAAAGACCTGTATAACGATAAACTACACGATGGTTAGTCGAGAAAAAAAATGACTCTCTCTACGTGTTTGGGAGGTACACTAAAAAAAATCATTTCAAAAATTTTTTTTACCTCGTCGGCAATATTAAAAAACATACCCATGCCAAACTACAGCTTTCTAGTACTTGTAGTCTCTGACTAAAACTGCGGACTGACAGACAGACAGACGCGGCGAAACTATACGGCTTCCTTGTTTATTACGAAACCTTAAATACTATAACCTAACTACGAAAAGATTCTGGCTGAAAAGTATGTTTAAACAGTAAAAGCGAACGCAGCAGGAGTAACACCTAATAATGTGAGTACTATTTCTGAAATGTTCTAATTAAGGGGCTACCTGAATTTTTCGGGGTCCTGTGCTATTTGAAATAAATCATTTGATAGGAAACGGAGACATAATTTAAAATTTTGTCTTGACCAGGCACTAGATAACCCTTCAAACTATTTTATGAACTACTGTTTACAGTTTAAAGTGAGAACGTGAAGCTTTTCTATGCACAATTGCGAAAAACGGCCAGTTTTGGCGTATGTGCGTAGAGAATCTTCACGTTCTCACTTTAAACTGTAAACAGTAGTTCGTAAAATAGTTTAAAGAGTTATCTAGGGTCTGATCAAGACAAAATTTTAAATGATATCTCCGTTTTCTTTCAAATGATTTATTTTAAGTGGGGGCAGCACTGGAACCCGGAAAATTCAGGTATCCCCTTAAGCCCTTTCATTTGATACCCAACCAGGAATGATTTGATTTATTTTATTTTTTAATTCATCACCTTATGGTATAGAGCGCCATATTAAATTTTTCCTACTCCTGTACTATTATCTGTCTTTAAAATGGTCCCGAACACTATTAAAAGAACATAGATATACTCTATTCTAATCAAAAAAGTCTATACTCTATTCCTAATTTAATAGCACATGTGTAGTTATTTCGCCAAAAAGATACTCCTAGCCTAACCTAGTTTTTTTTTCTTCAGATCTATGCACGGTAGTGCCTGTGTAGATGCACATAGATTAACTAAGGTTTTACTCGATCAACACTATTTAACAAAAAACGTACACTAACTTAACAAACAACTGAATTCATATAGTTCGTATTAAAAATTTAATTCTTTATGTCAAAGTAAGAAAAACTTTTTTTTAAATATAGTCACTATAGGAAGAAAAACGTCAATTTTAAAAAATAAAGTTTACCATAAGTTACTAGTATCTGCCTTACATATAATATGTCAAACATTTTCATATTATTTTTTTTACTTTTGTATTTTATTTAGTAAATATAGTCGTAGAAAAAATATTGTATGCAACGTTGTATAAGTACGTCAAAAACTGCTCGATGGCGTCTCCTTACGCCACTAGCATTTTTGATACATCTTATACAACTGTTGCATAAAATACTATACTGTGACGTCATATAGCCTATAACCAGCGGCAAGCCAAGACGCTTTCAACGATACCTCATTACTCCACATACTGTCAGGCCTGTGTCACTAATTACGAAAGGGAAAATTCAGTTACATGAATCGTTTTAGAGTAATAAGAATGAAATTGGCTTGCAATGGATGTCTAGGTATCTAAACGAAGAAAAAGGTGAGCTCAATTAAACCATTGCGCTAACCACATTTAGTAGATATTTTTTTAATCTTTTCTGAAGTACGTGAGTACTAGTATTTATTCTATGATACTGTCGCGAACAAGATAGACGCAGAATATTCGCGCAGAACCATATGGAAATAAGTCAGAATAGTGCAAGCGAAACTAGGCCTTATGTCTATACAGCATTAAGACGAAGTGGTAGCTAAAGTGGTCATTTGAAATAAATTGTTTAAAACGAAATATGGTGATAATTAAAATTTTGATTTGTATCAATGTCTAGAAAGACCTTTAAACTATTTTATGAATAACCTTTGAAATTATTACTAATAGTCCGTCTAGTGGTGGTAGTATGGCGAATAACAGTTTTAAAACTAGACGGACTACCAAAATTACTTTCAAAGGTTATTCTTAAAATAGTTTAAAGGTCTTTCTAGACAGTGGTACAAATATTTTTGGAACGAAGTTCCTTACGGCAGGCTTGGAGGAGATAGGGATTTTGCTGCGCGAACGAACTGAAAAAAATGTGATAGTAAAACCGTAAGGATGACCTCGTTAAATAAAACCGTTAAATGAGACGTGCGCAGGCGCGACAGTCGTATACACAATTCTTTTGCAAATTGTGTCGATTCTACATTAGCCGAAGGAACTTCGTTCCTACCTGGTGTCCCACGACACCACATTTCTTTTTTTTTTTAATATCACCATATTTAGTTTTAAACAATTTATTTCAAACGAGGGCGCCACTTCTGCTACCATTTCGTCTTAAGGCTAGAGTTCTTTGGCAGATTTTCTCACTCACACACATACCGGCGCCTCGACGTTTCCCGCCATTGAAATAAATTCGTCATGTATGGAGAACATGCAAGAATAATGTAGACCTCTACATCGGCGCTTATAAAAAGACGACCAAGTGCGCAACACGCCAGTTCAGTACGAGCTATGAAAGCGATCACTTCAAAACTAACCGAAGGCAAGGAAACCTACCCAGGTGTGACAAGTGGAACTACCTGCGACAAGCTCGGCGAGATACCTGGATACATGACTAGAACTATTAGGAAGATCATCTTCACGTGTCAACCTAAGGTTCCGTAGAGAATAAATACCCTTATAAACAGTTTGGCGTTTTTCTCCAAATCTCGAACCCCGGTTTCGTAACAACACATACATAGAAGCGGAACACATAACCCTCTAAGGCTTCGCCGTAGTCGGGTAAAGAGATTTTACCTCGCATAGCGACAGGTATATGCGATATAGGTGGTTTATCCTGCGACGATCGCCGTCTACGCAACGAGCCACTGCGACTCACGCCAGACACTAAGTTTTCAGTTGAAGCTTTAATTTGTTACCAATTTTGTTAGTTTTATTTGTTACCAATTTCATGAGTTTAATTTGTTACCAATTTAATTAGTTACCATCCAAGTGCGGCATGAAAAGAAAACGTTTAGTTTAATATCAGTGTATTTTGTCCCTATATATAAGGTCTTACAAAATATACTGAACCTATTTTTAGAGTAAATTCAGTCTATGATACCGAACAACTTTCCTCCAGGAACCCGTATTGGAAAATGAAAAGTAATTTTTGGCCCCCCATACAATTTGAACGTTCAGCCGATCCGAGTTTGTATGGAAAGCCAATTTTTATTAAATATTTTGACGCATGAAAGTTGTTCACTATCACGTACTGAATTCACCCTGAAAATAATTTTCAGTACATTTTTTATTAGTTTTTCCTTAAGTATAAAGGATACCAATGAGTTATTGGATCCCGCCATGTTGCGGAAAAAATCGGAACTAAATTTGACACGACCGCCCAAAACACAGATTAAATCATCATTTCAGGTCCACTAACTTGGTTGTGGATCTACAGGCTGACTGGTAAATCACATTACATATTGAAAGGGGTCATTCAGTACTCGATTTCCGTTCGATATCTATAAAATAATAGGTGCTTAAAAGTTGACCAAAATTATCCAATAAAAAAAAGAAGCATGGACACTCGCGCTGCGAGCGATTATAAGCGGTTTAACGAGCCAAGTTTGGTAGGTAGGTATCGAGCGCGCGGTATCCAAACAGTCCGAGACTGCGCACTAATTTGATAAAATTTTTCTTTGTAATTAATAAGCATCTTGTTGGTTTTATATTTTTTAATGCTAAGTATGATTAAGTACACGTAATTACCAGTCAGCCTGTACACATACAAAAGTGTAAGGGTCGATTTTAAACCTCTTTAGTTATATTTAAAGTACTATTTAAACGAAATAAAAGAATAGTAGTAATATATACTTTGTTGCATAATAAAAAGCAAAGATATCAGCCGACAAATCCATACCCATTCGAATATCACCGATAACCGCCCGCTACTGGGGGACTAGCGGGCGGCGACAGGCGAGCGGATTATCAGAAATTTGTGAGAAAAAAATTGGCACAAAATAAGTTTTTCTCTTTCACTTTGTGTTCTATAAGGTTTAGGACACATCTGGAAGCACGGAACGGTACTTTTCTAGGCTGCTCTCCTTTTCTGACGCTCAGAGCCGTCATTTGCCAAAGCGAGAGAGAAAGAGACGGAACCGTCGATTCCGCGGTATTCTGTCTCTCTCTCTCGCTTTAATGTGCTGCCAGATGTGTCCCAACCTTTAAGTGATTCTGATCCCAGGATTTCAATATAACTAGGTAATGCAAAATCAACCTAGATATTTTATAACTGAGTGTAAATAATTAAGTAAATAATAAAATGCTTGGATCTCGCAAAAAAATCACATTTTAATAAAAAATGTCTAATTAGATAAACACTTGCGTTGTAATAAAAGGTTTTTTTTTCTTGATCCCAGTATCGTTTCCATACCAAAAGTTGTTCACGGGTTGAGCCAACCCGTTAACCCTTTGAGCGTCATCGATCACTTTAATTGCACAACGGTCACATAACTGAGCCGCCACACAGCTGAAGTGGTCGAAATTGTACTATTTTAACTAGGCTTGGCGTCGGGGATAAAGTAATAACCCTTTCACCTCGAACGTCAAATATTTCCGTCAGTGAATTTTCTTACTGAAATCACAAGACCTTAAATTCTTTGAGCCAATCCCGAAAAAGGACTCGAAAATTTTTGTCGGATAAATCTGACATTCACGGTTGAAGGGTCAAGCGCTGGCGTGCAAAGCGTTAAAGAATGTTTCGACTATATATTTGCACCCGGCACATTGTATTTAAGCTGGTAAAGGCACATATACACGGCGCAAGTTTCTTTCCTGTTGAATACAATTTATATGTGTCATCTAACCATTTTATCCATAAATATTCAAAAGTAAAGTACTAACAGTGAAAAAAGAACAAAAATTGGTTCGATAACGAATGAGAGTTGGATAGCGATTTTACGAAAATATGTCTATCTCACTCGCAGAAACGCTATTTTCTATGGCAAATGTATAGATGATATGGACTTTGACGTCACCAGTCCATATCGGACTTCTCTTTCTAATTGAAACTATAAAGTATCACATGTTCGTCGCTGATTAAGATATTTTTTAAATTCTTTAATATTTGTATACTGTGGTTAATAAGGATTTTATTCAGCAAATTAAAAAAATATGTGCATATTCCCTATTGTGTATGGTTGACGTTTTGTTTAAACCATGCAAGTCATCTATTGCAATTGTGTGCAACGAGCAAGAAACTTACAGTGTGGATGGGCCTTAACTCTGAAACTCGCGTATATTTGCTTAGATCAAGCGGTTGCTTATACGAAAGATAATAATAATTACTAACGTAACAGATACCCAACGCCATAGAAACGATTAGAGGTCCCTAAAGTAGGCAAAACTAGAGTTGCCGGTAAATACACAGAGATGGCAGCACACACGACTAGCAAAAACTGACAAAGAAAGATTTGAATATGCTTTAAAAATATTTATTGCATTATGTTTAAGTCATATTTAATTTATTATAGCGTTATTTTATTAAAATAACATTATGTAATAAAAGATTTTTATGTTTTAATAAATAGTTATAGCGCCATCTAGTGATAAGGACGAGCGATAATAATGTTTATAAGGCGATGGGTAAGCATGCTTGTACTTCAAAATGTATAGTGCGAGCAAACATTGTTAAGAACATGTGTTGGGGAGCTAATGTGTATGAAATTAAAATGGATTTATTATTATTATGGAGTAAGTATATTTAGAACGAAGTTCTTTATGGCACATTACGAGTAACCCTATTAACATTTTGGGGTTACACCGCTACACGTATATTTTTATTTTCTTCATCTTCATCGGTCCCTCAATGCTGAGGATCGTGACCACATATTTGTTTCCAGGCTGTTCGGTCGTCAGTACCATGGACCGCTTTCTGCATGGAACCTCCAACAACTTTCTTTATGCAATCGGCCCATCTAGCCGGCGGTTTTCCTCTGGCGCGTTTACCCTCTATTTGGCCCACTATTATTTGCTTCTCCAGACAGTGCATCGGGGAGCGCATAATATGCCCGAAAAATCGGAGAGCCCTCTCCTGGCAATAAACCGAGAGACGCTTCGTGATATGGACTTCCTTGAGTATGGAGTCATTAGTCCTCATGGCAGTCCATGGTCATCATCATCCGAGCGTATTCCCGGTTGCATCCTCAGCAGTGACGCTTCAGAGCCCGGGGTCCGCTACCTAACCAAGGAGATTTGACGAGGTTCCTGGTTTTTACATAGAGCGACTGCCGTCTGACCTCCACAACCCATAGGGCAAACCAGGAACCAATCCTTGGATAGTTTGATGATCAAACGCTAGGTTGCGTTCGGGACCCACAGTTTTACGTGCCTTCCGAAACACGGAATCATCTTTCTTTTCGGATAATCAAGTGATTCAAGCCTGCAATATCCTATCCAGACTGGAAACAACTCATGGCAGTCCATGGTATTCGCAGCAATCTTCGCCAGCACCACATCTCAAAAGCATCAATTCTCTTTCTGTCCATTTTTATTTTATATAAGTATAAATTAAAGTCACGGCTCGTTGAAAGACGGGTTTTTAAATTTATCTTTGATGGAATGGTAGTTCGAAGCCAACTGGTAGTTTGTAGCCTACAAACTACTTATTTTGGACGCCTACTGTTGAAAGGAATATCAGGGGGTGGAATACGTAACCTCTTTATTTGAATTACAAGTGTTTCGATCTGGTTTTTATTATTCTTCATTAGATACTTTATTTTAGTTAGATTGTGTATTTTATGAATATTATATATTTTTCAATTTTTTTTAAATATAAGGATAACATATTTGCATACTATATTCGATGGAATGTTAAGATCATCGGCACCATATAGTTTTTTTTCATATTTAAAATATTCAGAAAATACTTTTTTTAAATTAATTTGATTAAATGGTTCGATACCAAATTTTGATAACAAAAAAAAATTTTTAAGTGTATTATATACACTATTGCATTTTTTTAAATAAGTAGCGGACAACTTGATTTTTTTAAAATTTATTCGATGACATGTTTAGATAATTAATTTTATATAAAATTTTATGAACATATGAATGATAGAAATGATCAAATAAAACAATTTATTTTTAAAATATTGAGAACAAAATTAATTTTTCTCAAAATTTATTCGATGGAATGTATAAGATTAAAAATAAAGTACATATTTTTTTAAACATATATCACATTTAGGGTGAAAATGTTTTTTAACATATATTGACCACAATGTTTGCCCAGACTATACTTACCGGCTGTAAATGTACTTAAAGGGGTGAGTCAGGGCGTCATTATGAACAATTTCAAAATAGTACCAAAAAAAATGTTATTTCCATAAAAATATAAAAAAATCTTTATTTCCAAGCCAGTAGTTGAATAATACAAATTTCTGGGACCCACCTAGTAAGCTTTGTCTAAAAGCCTGTGGCAGGGGGACGCGCTCTTCCAAACACTTAGTATTAACATAGTATACTGTATATATGTATCTTTTTGAATAAATAAATATGTACGGATAAATAACACTGATTGAGCTAGCCCCAAAGTAAGTTCGAGACTTGTGTTATGGGATACTAACTCAACGATACTTTATAACCAAAATATAGATATACATCCAAGACCATAAATATATAAGGATAAATCACACAGATTGAGCTAGCCCCAAAGTAAGTTCGAGACTTGTGTTATGAAATACTAACTCAACGATACTTTATAACCAATATATAGATAAACATCCAAGACCCAGGTCAATCTGAAAAAGATCATTTTCCATCTTGACCTAACCTGGGATCGAACCCAGGACCTCCGGTCAGGCCACTGAGCCACAGAGATCGTCGTATTTAGATAAATGAAACAAAGTCGAGTTAGATACACCATTAATAACTCAAGAACGGCTGGAATGATTGAGATGTTTGGAATGAATACAGTTCGAGACCCTGGATAGGACATAGGATTAAAAAGATTTATCCCGAAATTCCCACGGGGAGCGGAGCCCGCGACCATAGCTATTATATCATAAAATATGGTATCGTTGAGTTAGTATCCCATAACTGAAATTAAAAAAAAAAAACTTTAGGGCTAGCTCATCATTCATGATCATTTCAGCCTCATAACGTCCACTGCTAGACAAAGACCTCTCCCTAGGATTTCCAAAGTTACCAGAGGTCGGAATTAGGTAGGGTTATTTATGTACTTGCATCGACATGTTGATATTAATATGGATCTTCCCGGGATTTCTTTCGGGAATGGCCAATGCCGTGTTCCCAACAATATTATAATAATACAATAATACAAATAAATAATAATAAAAACCTCAAAGATAGATAAGACAAATAAAACATAGATAGACGACCTCCGTGGCGTACTGGTCAACATGCTAGTCCGCTAAACCGGAGGTTCTGGGTTCGATCCCCAGCTAGGGCAAGTTGGAAAATGGCCTTTTTCAAATTGTCCTGGGTCTTGGGTGTTTATCTATATATGTATCTATAATACAATATGGTTTCGTTGAGTTAGTATCCCATAACACAAGTTTAAACTTACTTTGGGGCTAGCTCAATCAGTGTGATTTGACCGTATATATTTATTTATTTATTTATAATTAACATACAATTTTTATTAGTATTTACATTATTTTTTTTACATATGGGCAATGTTGCGCGTGAAGTGGTTTAAATTGTGTAAAAGTAAATAATTTTTTATTTAATATCACGGGATTTTTCTGCTCTTTTAAATTAATTTCGGGATTTGAGGCACATCCACTTTATTCTTTTGCTGTATGACATCAGTGTAAGTAAATAAATAACTCTACCTAATTTCGACCTTTGAAAATGACTGATTTAGAGCGGCTTGCATTCAGCGCTTACCAGCGGCATTGCTCTGGTCGTCTGACCACCTTGTAGGTGGGTGTCCTTTGCTTCGCTTGTCAGTGGTGGGGCTAGCTCAACCTGTGTTATTTGTCCTTATTTATTTAAATAGCCTGGACGGCTAAAAACGTTTGCATATAAATTTTTTCGACTTCCCAGAATTGGTCTTTTATTTAATAATTACATTACATTACTCGTGATCTATTCTATACAAAAGGCATTGCAACGGGACGAGAGGGAGGTAGACATTTTCTATTTTATTTTATCGTATCCTGCAGGTATTCGGCGACTGTATAATATGATTTTTTTAGCAGATGATTTTTTAATAATTTTAAAAATGTTTTGTAATTCTCTTCGTCTTTTATGTTCTTGGGCAAGCGATTATATAATTTAACAGACATAGGGTAAGGTCCAGATTTATGTAGTTCTAACTTAGATGATATTTGTATTATGTCGTTTGGTGTGCGCGATTCAAATCGACGCGGAACGTCAATGAACTTTTTATAAAGATTAGAATTATTTCTCACAAATTTCTCATAGGAAGTTGTTCATTT
This sequence comes from Acrobasis suavella, assembly GCA_943193695.1. Lineage (NCBI taxonomy): Eukaryota > Metazoa > Arthropoda > Insecta > Lepidoptera > Pyralidae > Acrobasis > Acrobasis suavella. Next base: position 10,232,770 of record OW971955.1, on the reverse strand, counting down.
TGACTTAATGAACCCCCTTAAGTACACACATTTACATCTGGTATACTATAACGCATACTTCCTTCACCGACAAGAGCCTCGAACTCTTAAATAAATATATACTACAAAAATCACACAAAACACATACAAACACGGAATAAAATATATCTTATATTCAACAATGCAATATAACAAATTGATCAATATAAAAATTCTAAAAAAGTCTTCATTTTTATCTCTTGCACACATTAATTTCTGTACCTGTGTGGAAGAGACAAAAAAGGTATACTTAATGTTAGATATAAAAAAAAAAAAAAAATTATAATGAACAATCCTTACCGCAGTATTTATAAAAAAATCTGCACTCACATCAGTTATATGCTTAGTATAGTACAACAGAATACGGTATTTGACTATTTTCTTTTAATTCATTATTTTTATTATTTAGATTCACGGGTCTTTTAACCCCGGTCCTTTAAGAGGCTTGCGGGGGGGATACAGATCCAACACATAGAGGCCTTTTTTTTTACAATATATTGGTTTAGGCATTTGTCCTCAATCTCACCTGATGGTAAGCGACGATGAAGACTAGGATGAAGCATGCCTATCCAAAAGATACCCATTCAATCTACTTTTGAATGTCCCGGGACTGTACTTCTCAGGGAATATAGACGCAGGCAGTTCATTCCACACCTTAGCTACTCGAACCAAAAAGGAATTGTCAAAGCGTTTAGTTCGAGACTTAGGTATTTCAACGACAAAGGGGTGAAACCCCTGTCCGTGCCTCGTAGTCCGATAGAGAAATGGTGAGGGTTTCACGAGATCAAAAAGAGCCTTCGAACACTCTCCAAGCCTTTAGAGAAGTTGATGTAATGTGGCGCTCCTGCCATATTTTTATTATTATTTACATCAATAATTTTTCAAAACTAGAAACCGACTTCGAACTATACAACCGATTTTAATACAAATGCGACCATCTAACAAGCATGACCATTCAAACAAAAAAAGAATTTTTAAAATGGATCTAGGCGCCTTCGAATTCTCAGGGAAAATACATAAAAAAATACATTCGAATAGATGACCTCGTCCTTTTTTGATGTCGGTTAACAAGTAACATAATCCGTAAACGAAAACAAATAGTTTTTTTTTATACGATTAGTGTTCTAAGTTATAAGCTTTTAAAATCTAAACTGTCAAGTAACAGAAAAAGGATGCACGTACTGCTTTGAGACGTCACTGACATTAGATTTCGCGGGTACGAAAGAGATGTCCCCACCACGCCCCCTTTTCTTCAGACAGCTTCATTTAATAACCAATTTGCTTGCAACTAAGTAATTAGTCTAGTTTTAGTAAGTTTTTTTTTAATTAATTTGTTTACTATCTTCTTGAACTTTTGCCCAGCAGTGGGACTGTAGAGTATATTTAAAAATATAATCTTCTTGGTAAAAACATTTAATTTTCTTGCTGTTTTCAGCAATAGCTTTAATTTTTTTGTGTTATTTTTGTTTCGTATTTTGTTCAAAAACAAACACAGACAAATACCCAATTGCAGACTTTTTTTAAATATAAATACTGCGGTAAATTACCAAGCAGAATGCAGTCTTGACCAGCATAGCTTCATCTCAAACATTTTTGTGAAAATAATATAAAGTATGTACAAATAAGTCGGGCTAGCTATATTGCGGAAAAAACTCAACTACTTTCCGTAAAAAAAATAAACTAAAAAAGATTAAAAAATTAGGCTCGCCATACAAATCAGGGCTCGGCCAAACGAATTTTATATGGGAATTCAATTTTTATCGATTTTCAATAACTTCTATTATAAAAAAATGGCTTAGTATCAAAAATTGGCTGGCGGGATAAAAAGACATTTTGTAACAATGGTTTCCCGTCACCCTACACCCGGTATTTACGTAAACTTGATTCGAGGTTGTGGAGGTGAAGCAATGCTGCTCAGTCGCTGTCATGATGGGTGTGCAGTATTAAATCAGTTATTACCTGATACGCTGGCGGATGGGCTCCTTGGACTAGTTATTGCTCTTCTTTCTGTTAATTAAAAAAAAAAATATATAAATAAGTTTTTGAAAAAAAAATTTTTTTTAAAACTTTGCTTGTCGTCTTTTAGCACATTGAAACTTATTTTCTACAACAGAAGGTCTATTTTTCAGTAAACCAACCTGATCCGATGTGATGCAAACTGTCTACACTATTCCTCTTCCTTTCCATTTGCTTCTACGACGCTTTAAACTTTGCTTGTCGTCTTTTAGCACATTGAAACTTATTTTCTACAACAGAAGGTCTATTTTTCAGTAAACCAACCTGATCCGATGTGATGCAAACTGTCTACACTATTCAGTCAGAATGTTGGCTACCTTCTAATAGGAATATACAAAAATTAGACAATTATACTCATGCTTCGACCACACGTAACTTTACACAAAATGAGGGGGTGGTAATCTATTACAATAAATCCCTTAATGCAACGGTAGAAGAACCACAAATAGTAGACGCTAACTGCCTTATACTCAAATTAAATAAAACGACTTGCATTCTAGGAATATATAGACCACCAGGGCAAAAGGATATAACAAACTTCTTAAATTCATTAGATCAAACTCTTTCGAAATTAAAATCTTTCACTAACATCATTTTATGTGGGGATATTAATATAGACCTAGTCCCTACTAATCCTTCGAAGCAACAATCCGAATATCTCAACATGCTGGTCGACCACGGTATGTTTTCCTGCCACGAAATACCAACACATGGTCGTACCTGCTACGATCATATGATTGCCAAAACAAAACTGGACGCCACATGCCTAGTAGTGGAATCTACCTTAACTGACCACTATACAGTCTCCTTTAGCTTAAACCTAAAACAAAATCTTCCTTTAAAAAACAAAATTATACACCATACTGACCTGACTGACCTAGACTCAACAATACAGCAACTCGATTTTGACCCCATCATTAATAACACTGATCCGAATACAGCCACCGACATGCTCATAGAGTTATTATCAACCGCCATTAAAAACTGTACTAAACCTTCTAAGTTCCCAAAGAGACGGATTATCCAAAAGCCTTGGATAACCAAAGGCCTCTTGCGCTGCATTAGAAATAGAGACAACCTTCACAAAAAATACAAAAGAAACCCTGAAAACGAGGAAATAGCATTAACATACAAACGCTACAGAAACTTTTGTACACTGGTACTTAAAAAAGCGAAAAGGAATTACGAAAAATCACAAATTGACAGTGCCAAAAATAATCCAAAACGCCTCTGGCAAGTAATTAAAGACATCAATGGTATCAACCGCGCACAGGACCACTCCCAAGCTCTCGTAGAGGAAACCAGCCCAATGCACAGTGTAAGCAGCGTTAATTCCTTCTTTGCCAATGTCGGAAAAAATCTCGCGGACCAAATCCCTCCCCCAGACCCAGAACATGACGAAATCAGTGAAAACTCCCACCCCTCGCCCTCTCCACCCCACAGTTTAATGCTTTCCCCGGTCTCAGAGGAGGAGGTCCTACAGATCATTATAGGGCTGAAAGAGAAAAGTGCGGTCGGCCTAGACCAAATTCCTAGCCGCATAATTAAGCGATATGCCCAACTTCTCGTTAAACCTATCACCCACATCTGTAGCCTATCAATCTCTCAAGGCGTCTTCCCCTCAGCTTTCAAAAAGGCTCTCGTGAAACCCATACACAAAAATGGCGAAAAAGACCTAGTTGACAACTACAGGCCCATCTCCATCCTACCTACGCTGTCCAAAATACTGGAAAAAATAATGAACATCCGCCTAGTCAAATTTCTAGAATGCAACAAACTTCTCTCTACTCGCCAATTCGGCTTCAGAGCCGGTAGGTCCACAAGCGACGCAGTTCAGGAGCTGACCAGCTCTATAATCTCCTCATTAGACGGAAAAAAAAAACCACTGGTAATGTTCCTCGACCTCAAAAAAGCTTTTGACACGGTTTCCATCCTACGCCTACTGAGGAAATTGGAGAGTATAGGTATCAGGGGACTAGCCCTAAAATTGCTTACGGACTTCCTTAGCCATAGGACACAGCGTACTAGAATAGGAGACTGGACAAGTGAGGAGTCTGAGGTCACTTGTGGTTTACCACAAGGAAGCTGTGTATCTCCTACTCTTTTCCTAGTCTATATTGACAATTTGTGCCGTCTTAATCTAGATGGTGGCAAGGTCTTCACCTTCGCAGATGATTCAGCTCTCCTCTTTACAGGTGAAACGTGGGAGTCAACCTTCCAAAAGGCTCAAAAGGGCCTACACCTAACAAAAAGGTGGTTAACAAACAACTTACTGACCCTTAACACTGACAAAACTAAATACATAACTTTTACCCTTAAAACCAATTCCCAACCACCTTCCACCCTTACATTAAGGCCACACGTATGTAAACAAAATACCCAAATATGTTTCTGTCCCCAGCTTGAAAGAGTGGAAAACATCAAATACCTCGGTGTTATCATTGACCAGACCCTATCTTTCAAAATGCATATAGACTCACTTACAGCTAGACTTCGAAAACTGATTTATATATTTAAAACATTAAGACACATATCAGATCGAAAAATTATTATTATGGTGTATAAAGCTCTATGTCAGTCACTAGTCAACTATTGCATTACCTCTTGGGGCGGAGTAGCAAAAACTAATTTACTAGGAGTAGAAAGAGCCCAAAGGACCATTCTCAAGGTAGCGGCGGGCCTACCTTTTCGACATCCCACCGACGACCTATATAAGCATTGGGACGTAATTACAGTTAGGCAATCATACATTCTATTTACCACCCTAAAACAACACTCCCAGTTGCAGTACGACCCTAACATAACGAAGGACAAAAGAAGAAACAGAACTATATGCCAAACCCCACCACATAACACCGCTACCTTCACCTCTTTCTACCCCTTCCTTGGACCATTCTTATACAATAAAATAAACATGCAATTAAATATATATCCCGTACATAAATATAGTTGTAAGAAACTGATAACTGACTACTTAAAGACTCTAGATTATTCCACCACAGAAAACCTACTAGAAACAATCAAATAATGCAATCGACCCATCATAACCTACCATCTACCCTACCCCAATTCCCTCTCACATTGCGCTCCCGCACAACATAAACACAAACACAAACATAAACACAAACATCAAACACAAAACACACACATACCCACCTACTCAATATGACAACCATTTTGTATTATTTTCTTTTTCTTAATTAGTAGAATAAGTTATTTCTTAATTCACCTGCAACTACTGACACTACACTTTTTCGAGGGAAGGCCTAGTTACCTGTAGCACAGGTCCCACAGGGACCTATTTCAGGAACTAGTCTCTTCACAAGAACAAGATTGTCAAAGATGCAAACATTATTTTAAGTTTAGTTAAGTGGATTCTTTTGTGAAGAGAAAAATAAAGTATTTTTATTATTATTATTATTATTATTATTATTCCTCTTCCTCTCTATTTGCTTCTGCATAGCTATAACCTTTGCTTGTCGTCTTTCAGCACATTTAACTTTATGCACTCTGAAATAAAATCTATTTTCCTGTAAACCAACCTGATTCGATGTGATGCAAGCTGTCAACACTGCCTATGTACTTTTCTCTTTTTGCTTCTGCGCAGCTATAACCTTAGCTCGTCGTCTTTTATCACATTCAACCTTATGCACTCTGAAATAAGGTGTATTTTCCTATAAACTGACCTGATCCGATGTGATGCAAGCTGTCAACACTGCCTATGTGCCTCTCCCTCTCTATTTGTTTCTGCGCAGCGATGTCCAACCTCAGGAACAGTTGTTCGGCGTCATCTGGGAAGTATCGCTTGTACGCCCAGTATGCTCTGTGAAATAAAATAAAAACATTTACATCTCGCCGGATCGAAAAAGGATGCTTATTACGGCTGTAATAAGGCCCTATGTGTGTAAAAAGAAAACCATTTTCTGGCCGTAACCGCGTGTACAAGACTTGAGCTTAGGATGCGGCAGTAAACTTAGCTGTAAATATATGATCTGACGTCAACAACAAAATTTTATGAAATCGAAAGAAAAGTTGACAATTTATCAAGTGTTTAACATATCCAAAAATAAAGAAATGATAATAATACCTTGTTATGTTATCTCATGTCAGTTTTAATCTATTTATATATATATATAAAAGAAGAAACTGACTGACTGACTGACTGACATATCAATGCACAGCCCAAACCGCTGGGTCTAAAGACTCCAAATTTGGCACATAGTTTCCTTATGAGGTCTAAGGGTGCACTAAGAAAGGATGCATTATTCCAAATTCACCCCTAAGGGGGTGAAACGGGTGTCCAAAGTTTGGGACAGGGAGAGGGAGAGTCCTATAAGAACCATTATCGACTTCTACGCGGACGAAGTCGCGGGTTAAACCTAGTAATATTATAAATAAATTATTTTTGACGATAATAGTCGACAAAATACTCACTTTCTAGCACAATTCCTACAATTGCTGTCCGCGTCGACGCAGGCCTTCCGTATCGCGTCCCGCACCACCGGCTGCTGCTTCTCTATCGTCGACGGCGCCCATTTCTCAAGCAGCAACACCAGGACTTCACTGCAACAAAGTTATGTAATATAATCAGTGTGATGAAGATATGTGAGACTGAAGCCCGAGCCCCTCCCACTCCCTCCACCCCGCAAGACACTAACCAAGCGAATCCTGAGCCCGAAGGCCGTAGGTCGAGCCCCGCGAAGCCGTAGGCCGAGTATCACAATTCAATTCAATTCAATTCAAATATATCTTTATTATCATAGGATATTTATAATATCTCTTAATAATCGTCACTTTGTTTTATTGCACAATAATTGTTGACGTCAAAAAGTTACTTAGAGCTAAGTTTACTGCCGCCTCCAAAGCGCTAGTGCAGAAGAAGCGGTAACAAACTGCACTGCAGCATTTTCTTCAAGAACGTCAACTCACAATGAAATTAATATATATAGTTGATATGTGGACAGAGTATATGTACATTGTTTGTTGTCATAATTTAAATTAATTTTTTTAATGTCGAAATTTGGAAATAATGTCAAATCAAGTTGTAAATTCAGTATGTACTTAATGTACCAGATTATGACCATTTCTGAGTATACAACCCTTTAAGAGGGACCCGCGCCAAGCTCAAGCCAGACTTTGTTGACAAAGTATGAGCATTCTTTTTTACCCGATTACGGCAAAGCCAAGAGGAAGGGTAATGATTTTAGCAGCCTATGTATAATGTATGTCTGTTCCACCGTAGCATCCGAATAGCCTGTCCGATTTTTACAAATAATAATATACTACATGATTTGAATTACTTTGTGCAATTCCGCCACCAGTTAGTTCATGCAAACTATTGCCGGCCGGCGCCCACCCACTACTGTTAGTCCCAGCATACCTGCCACCAACAGCCCGTGTGCACCCGCCACCAACAGCTGATGCATGCTCCCTCCGATACTGCTGCATCCGCTGCGGCTGCAGCAATATCGGACACCGCATACGCGACACGTGTTTCGCCTCTCCACGAGGCATCTTCAGGCACCAAACAAGTTGTTGATCGTTCGGCAGTCAAGCGTCGAATGATAAAACTACATTTTTTTTTTTTTTTTTTGACGTGACAGACATAGGTTGCCTCGGACGGCATTTCCTATTTCACCCGGACAAGGTTTGAGGAGCGGGCCAGAGGCCCGGCTTCCTATATTTTTATACTACTAGCAGCAGCATAAAACTACACCGTATTGCCATCGTTTTATACTGTTAGAGAAGAGGGTGGGGGAGCGGAGTTGCCCGAACTTTCTATAGTAAAAATATTTAATAAAGGGGAATTATTTAACTCAAGCTGTTTATTTATTAATTGAATATTAGATTTTTTAAATTTATTTATTTCTAGTTGCTCCCAAATACTCAATTTAAACCCTTTTTCTTCGGTGTGTAATATTTTGTACGTATTATTTGATGATAAATTATGATTTTTGTCAAGAAGGTGTTCTGCAAAATTTGACCTTTCTGGGTGTTTGTTCTTATACGCATTTATGTGTTCATTATATCGAGTTTTAAAATTACGGCCGGTTTGTCCAATATAACCCTCTTCTCTAACAGTATAAAAGGATGGCAATACGGTGTAGTTTTATCATTCGACGCTTGACTGCCGAACGATCAACAACTTGTTTGGTGCCTGAAGATGCCTCGTGGAGAGGCGAAACACGTGTCGCGTATGCGGTGTCCGATATTGCTGCAGCCGCAGCGGATGCAGCAGTATCGGAGGGAGCATGCATCAGCTGTTGGTGGCGGGTGCACACGGGCTGTTGGTGGCAGGTATGCTGGGACTAACAGTAGTGGGTGGGCGCCGGCCGGCAATAGTTTGCATGAACTAACTGGTGGCGGAATTGCACAAAGTAATTCAAATCATGTAGTATGTAACTTTGACGTCCGCAAAGTAACACCTGAATCTATTAACGAAATAATAATATGTCAATCGATTCGTCATTGCTGTCCGAGTGTCATAGGCTACAATTTGTATGCAAAAAATGTACATAACGAATGTTACATAAAAAAAGTGAAAGTAAAAAAAAAATCTTTAGTTTTTATATCGAGTGGGGTATCAAATGGTCTTGATAAGCACATTTCAAAAATATATACATTGTTAGCCGTATATGCCTCCCATAGTTGGTTGTTAGTTTTTTAAACATAAGTATATCAGACCACCTCTGTGGCCTTGTGGTCATTATGCCATGCTGTCACACCGGAGGTCCGGGGTTCCCCGGTCAGGTCAAGATGAAAAATGATCTTTTTCAGATTGACCTTGGATGTTAATCTGTATATGTATTTGTTATAAAATATGGTATCGTTGAGTTAGTGTCCCATAACACAAGTTTCGAACTTACTTTGGGGCTAGCTCAATCTGTGTAATTTGTCCGTATACACCAGAGGTTCCCAAACTTATTTTGTCAAACGCCCACTTTAAAAAATCTGTTATTTTGTAGCGCCCCCCATTTTTTTTCACCATAAAAACCTGAATCACATATTTGTCTTGCCTGTAGTTTAATTCAACCTATATTCTAAACTAGACTTTTTTACAAGAGAGAGCAATAATAATACATACACCAGTACATTAGAGTATCTTTTATAAAAAATAACAATAATCAACATTGTTAATTTTAACACGAAATTTTTTCAGTGTTTGATTCCTTTAACGATATAAATAGCGTTGTGAACGCATTCAAATAATAAATATTAATTACATTTTTAGTTTATATTTGTACAATAAAAAGGATATAAATATGAACTAATAAATGGATGTTGTGTAGTAAGAGGATTTTAATTTAAGTGAATTTTAAAATATGAAATAGCTGAAGTTATAAATCACTCATTGCTTAAATCACATCAGCGCCCCCCAACTTTATTCTGGGCCCGTTACCGCCCTTAAAGCCTCCAGCGCCCACAAGGGGGCGTTATCGCCCACTTTGGGAAAGACTGGTATACACGGTGATTTTTTGGAGCCGAAGGCCACTTCATAAGGATCGTTAGTAAGACCTAATTAGCTAGTCAAAATAAAAATTATGAAACAAAATATGTTGACTAAAACTCGAAAGTAAAATCGTGAGATCAACTAGTAGTATCGGCGCCGGCTAGATTTCGAGTTCATAGGGGTCACGCGGCAGTTTTGGACGGGCGTAACTACGTGGTCTCGATCGAAAATCATTTTCGCAACTTTTGTATCTTATGTCATACACAAATTTGGATTAAGTACATATATATATATATTGAGGAATTTATTTACCATACGACATTACTTTTTCCATGAAAATTCAGCGTGTATATTAAAATTTAAAAAAATAAAATAAAATAAATAAAATAAAATAAAAATAAAAATCTTTTATTTCAGGCTTAAGAACCCATATAGTGTTAGTAACAAAGAAAACTTATAACTATGTTAGTATAATATTATCCACATCGAAATTTATTGACGGTCTAGTGTCTTTGACTAGGTGAACGCGAGTCCAGTGCTGCATGATAGCACTATCCACGTCCAATCTAGCCGCAACAGTCTTTACTAGAATGTTGGCGCTACCCCGCACCCGGTGAATCAAGGATGCTGTGCGCTTTCTTATAATTGCTGACAGACTATCAACTCCAGCCTCCGCCAGCATCCCTGAGGCACTACAAGGGCGGCGCATCCCCAACATTACTCTAAGGGCATTGTTATACTGAGTGCGAAGAGCCCTGTATGCTACTTGGGTGTAATGTGTCCAAAGGCTGCACGTGTACAAAGAGGTACAAAATGCTTTGAAAAGCGTAACTTTTACCTGCCTGGTACAGCGTGCAAATCTTCGGGCTATCATATTTGCCCTAACACACAAGGCTCTCCGCTCCCTTTCCATGTCCAAATCATCCTTGAGCGAGTCGGTGATCCAGTGTCCCAGATATTTAAATTTCTGCACCTGGTTCAGTGGAACTCCATTTAGTTTTACTACTGGAACTTTATAGTTTCTCTCTTTAGCTTTAAAGACAAGGAGTTCACTCTTAGCAGTATTAAATCTAAGACCATGCGACACCGCGTATCGCTCACAGATGCCAAGCAGCTTGTTGAGTGCACTGATAGAAGGGCACAGCAGCACAATATCATCCGCATAGGCTATACTGTTGACAAAAGTACCGTCGATAGAGCATCCAACGCCGGCGCTGCTGAGCTCCTCCATCAGCTTATTCACATAGAGATTGAAGAGCATTGGTGAGCTAATCCCCCCTTGCCTCACCCCGCTCTCCAACCTGTACATACTCGAAAGCTCTCCTGCCCATTTGACTTGGTTCTGCTGATTGGAATACCAATACTTTAATAACAAGATATACTGATAAGGTAGAGTAGTATCTTCACACAGCTTTTTCCACAACACATTATAATTAACTAAATCAAAGGCCTTTGACAAATCCAAAAACACAGCATATACCGGTGTACCTCTATCAGTATAATATCGGACAGTCTGCTTGAGACACAACACAGCCGTTTCAGTTGATAGATTTGGTCTAAAACCAAACTGTGCATCATGCAATTTTATATGTGCACTCAGCCGTTGCTCAAGCAGTCTGTCCAATACCTTAGCAACAATAGTAGCCAAAGATATTGGTCTATAGTTGGATTTGTCACTAATATTACCTGTTTTATTTTTGACAATTGGTACAACCACTGTTTTTAACATTTCGTCTGGTAAGTATCCATGATTCAGACATAGCGAGAAAAACATAGCCAAAATTCTAGGTAAATGCACCCCGGCATACTGAAGGTGTTCTATACTCAACCAGTCGTGACCTGGAGACCTACCATGACTCATGTTCTTAATAATAGATCTTATTTCTGATGCAGTAACCAAAATAGGTTTTTCATTACAATCATTACTATTATAATATGTCGTGCTACTTTTATCTACTAAATCTGGACATAAGGGTGGATTTACCAAAAAGTGTTCTTTAAACATTTGAGCTATCTGCTGTGGTTCATTCAATCCCTCAATACTGGATGGCAAGGCTGCCTTTGGATTTAGCCTTTTTGTATGTTTCCAAAAATCTGAGAAATTTTTATTAGAATGTTGCTCACATAAAATATTCATTTTTATTTGTTTTTGGTTAGCTTTACACCATTTCAGTTTGGCTTTAAAGGTACTTCTAGTTTCTCTCATTTTATTAAACATATAACCACAAGTTGGTCTACCATAAGCAATCCAATTACGAAACCATATACGAGCCTCACTATGAGCAGTTTTCACATGTTTATTCCAACCACAAATATTTTTATTTTTATTTTTATTTTTATTACTTGTTTTCTGATTACAGCTATGTATAGAGGCCTCAACTAACACTTCTATAACCTTATTATACAATATTATCAAGTCTTTTCTATGATTAATGTTATTACATAATTTATCAGCACACCCTACAAAATTAGATGGAAAATCAATATGTTTTAACTTTTCATTACAATAATTAGTATACTGTGAAGTCTGGAAAATATTCCGTTCTCCCCATACAATAGCATTTCTCACATTACTGCAGTACAATACCTTTGATCGCATCACATTGAGATTGCACTGCACCACAAGTGGCAAATGGTCAGACCAAAAAACATTGTACATAATAGAGACACTAGCTACAGTATGTCGGGCTGCTTGTGTTACAAGACAATGATCCAGCCAACTACAGGTACCATGACTATCACTTACATACGTATAAGAATCAGAGTTCAACCCAAGCATTTCAATATCTACACAGTTCCAGTCTTGTTCTAAACAAAAACTGTTTAATTCATCACCGAACGGTCTACGCGGAGCAGCATTGAAGTCCCCGAGTATGTAACTATATTCAACATCACAACTTTCAATAACAGCATTGATTTCACTTAAACAATGCGTAAACTCATCTAAGTGTGATGGTTTATCATATGGCATGTATATTGAGAACACAAGAAAGGAACACTCCGCCACGCTGATTTTCACCGCACATATCCTATCACTTGCACATGGGATCACAGCAACCGCTTGAAATATATTTTTCCGCCACAGGATAGCAACCCCACCATAAGGCCGCCCACGAAGGATTTCCTTCGATGTATCCACAGCTGACTTGCCGCAGTAATCAAAATTTTGATCGATTTGACCAAGTGAAGCGATATCATCCGGAAGTAGGCATGTTTCTTGTAGTGCTAAAAGGTCTGCAGACTGACACAGTAATCCTATGTCATCAATAGAACTTGCCAAAGATTTGCAGTTGAAGGTTATAAATTTTACTCTAGAGTTATCTATATCCATATTTATTTATCATTATTCTTTGAATTACCATAATTCTTCATAAATCTTCTGAAAGTCACACCTTCAGGCCACATACTGTCGTCCAGGAACACGGATAATTTATTTTTCGGCACATATACAATATATGCATTATACTGTCTTTGCTCCTTTGTATTTATTTTTTTGAGGTTCACAGTTATTTCAGATTTCACTTTTATATATTCAATAATATCTTCCTCCTTTGTATTTATATCTACGTAGTTAATAAATAACGGTATCTTTACATCCGCAGCTCTAAACTTCTCCTCGGAATTCGAACAAGCTTTGCCTTGCATACTCACAAACCGGTTTCTGTACCGTTTTTTCTGAACAACTTTCCATTCTTCATTACCAGTATCTTTATTGCAAGGCTTTGGATCCTGTATCTCCTTCACTATTTCAGATATTAATTTCTCCGGCCGCATCATTAAATCCAACTCGGAACTCTGTACAGCACTGTTGTTATTAATATTATTAGGACGCCTTGACAATCTTGACATTGACTTTTCTAACGTCAGTTGATCCGTAATGTCACCTGTATCATGTTGCAATGTCGTTGTCATCAACTGACATATGGATGAGCGCGACGGTGGATCGTTGTGAACGTCGCTGCTGTCTCTGCCGTCGCCGGTACATGATGACTCATCGACTTGATGTGTTTGCATGTGGGTAAGTCCAATAGGTCCACTATCCAAACAATAACTGTTATGCAAACCACCGCCTCTTTTATGATTTACAAATCTATCTGCATGACTAACTAATGACGCATTTTTCATATATAATAACTCTGACTTTAACTCCTGCATTTGAGTCGTCGTGACATATGTGTCTTTGATATTCTGTAAATCGGTTTTGAACACTATTAAATCCTTAAGAAGTCTTGATGCATCAATGTGGTCAAATGTCAATGGTGGCAATTTTTGTAAATCTTTCGCCACAAACACAGGTAATTCGTCGGGATTTGACTCTTTAAAAACCGCTATAACATCATACAGATCCTTCATTGATTTCTTTCCCTTCTTTCTGGCTATTTTTCTTTGAGATATCGCCGTAAACAATAAGCTTTTTGCAGAATCAATATCCTCATCCGAGAAACTTGACAGGCACAAAGTCACTAAAGATTTCTCGTCCATAACATCTTGCTTGTTTTGGATGAAAGCAAGAAGCTCGTTTATAACAACATTACACGACGCACATTTTAACGTACTAGCTGCCATATTGACTGACAGCTCAAAATTAAAAAAGTCTTTGTTTTCACTACGCTTTGATCCAATAAAAACATGTATTTTGTAGAGATGAAATGCGTTACGTATCTTGGATTATTGCTATCACATCTTTATCCCTAATTGGGGGGGGGGGGGGGATAGGCTAACGCCTTGACCACTGGACCACAGAGGCAGTCGCCAATATCCCTAATTGGCGACTGCCTCTGTGGTCCAGTGGTCAAGGCGTTCGCCTTGTGACCCGGAGGTCATGGGTTCGATTCCCACTGGGAAGCATACTTTGTGAAAAGTTGTTTCCAGTCTGGATAGGATATTGCAGGCTTGAATCACCTGATTATCCGAAAAGAAAGATGATTCCGTGTTTCGGAAGGCACGTAAAACTGTGGGTCCCGAACGCCACCCAGCGTTTGATCATCAAACTATCCAAGGATTGGTTCCTGGTTGGCCCTTTGGGTTGTGGAGGTCAGACGGCAGTCGCTCTGTGTAAAAACCAGTAACCTCGTTAAATCTCCTTGGTTAGGTAGTGGACCCAGGGCTCTGAAGCGTTACTGCTGAGGATGCAACCGGGAATACGCTCGGATGATGATGATGATCTTTATCCCTAATTGGGCAGACGGAGCAGTTTATGTGTTCCGGCTCTAAGCAGACAGAGCCCAGGGCCTTAAGCCTCAAAGGCCACTTTTAGCGTGATGGTGGGCCAGAAGATGACGCGTGCGTTTCGTGTAACGCACGCGAGTTATGAACAGAGATCGGAGTCACGGGTGCTATTGATATCAAAGTATGGATATGACGAAAAGTCCCGGGATTCAGTATACACAATCTTTCCCTTTAAAAACATAACAGGAAATTGGGAACTAAACTAAGTAAATAAAACAATCATAATTATGTGATTTCGGGACATATTTTAATCGAAATAAATGTATCTTGAAATCCAGAGACTTAGTCGTATCCATACTTTTGATACCAATAGCACCCGTGATTCCGTACTCTGGTTATGAATGAAATCCGTCTCTACAACGTACGAGAAAGAACTTCATTCCAAAAATTGTCAATGTCAAGTATTTCTTCAGAATTCTTTATTTCTCGCTAACATGCACTTATACTATAACATGGTTAGTAGGTAAATAAGTACATGAACCCTGGCAGGGTGTTGTGAACTTTAAGTATGTAGTTGAGTTTATACAATGTCCTTTTTAATTAAGTACAAATATTTTAAGGGGTTATTCAGTCCATCATTTTGAACAACTTTGCCCAATAAATGTTTATCAAAATACGAAAAAAAAATATTTAGGTTCTCATACAGATCGAAGTAGTCACGTGATATCGTTACTATGAAAAATGCAAAAAAAATTTTCGTATTTCGATATATATTTATTGGGAAAAGTTGTTCAAAATGATGGACTGAATCACCTCTTAAAATATTTGTACTTAATTAAAAAGGACATTGTATAATAATAGTAGTATTAAATGCTCGGTGTTTCGCTTGACCGAATCAGAAATGAGGAAATTCGTAGAACAAAAGTCACTGACATAGCCCAGCGGATTAGTTCGTTGAAGTGGCAGTGGGCAGGAGACATAGCGCGACGAACCGATGGCCGATGGGGCAAAACGGTTCTCGAATGGCGACCACGTACTGGCAAGCGGAGCGTCGGACACCCACCCGCAAGGTGGTCTGACGACCTGACCAAGGCCGCTGGAAGGCGCTGGATGCCACTCTAGATCGGTCATTTAGGAAATCCGAGGCATATGTCCAGCAGTGGACGTTATGCGGGTGAAATAAATAAATAAGGACAAATTAAACAGATTGAGCTAGCCCCAAAGTAAGTTCGAGACTTGTGTTATGGGATGCTAACTCAACGATACTATATTTTATAGCAAATACATATATAGATAAACACTCAACATCCATCATAGTACAATTAGAAATGGTACAAACCTCAACGTAGACCGGATCTCCTTCGACTTGTTCGTGGTGAGGTTGGTGGCCAACACGGGTATCAGTCGCGGCGAGTGCACGTACAGCACGATGTAACGCACGCACACCGTGCCCGCGGACGACACCACCTGCGGCCGATTGTAAACTCTATGTAATTCGAATAAGGTTTATATTTAGATACAACTAGTATTCAAAGATTCAAGATTCAAAGATTCAAGATTCAAAGATTCAAGATTCAAGATTCAAAGATTTAAAGATTTTTAGATTTCAATTTAAATGTTATTTCGTATATGAAGATCGTTCAGCTAAATTGTCATTGTTGCGTTTAACAAAACAGCTACCGTTTAGATCACGTGTCATCAATGTCGCGGCGCGAAACGTAAGATTATAGATTTTAGTTCGGAATAGGACCCACTTCCCGGTTACCGATTGAGCTGAAACTTTGCACGCATACAATATCGCGTTACAGTGCAATATTATGATGACATGGAGCTGATCTGATGATGGAGCCGGAAAGTGGCCATAGGAACTCTGTAATGAAACGACGCAACCCCATCGAGTTTGGGCTCGTTTGATTCGTCTTGAGGAGCACTTTAGATAAATGCTTGTTTTAAAAAATATTATTTTTTTAATAATCTAACCGATGGGCTAAAAATAATTTTCGACTACCTTAGGCATGACGAATATGCCTATCTGCCACTCGCGGCTTTCAGCGCCATAACAATAAACAAACATGGCCTCCGAAAGTGTAAATTCTTCATCGCGTACCTAAAGTAGCTGATTTTGATCGAGATACAACGGCGACATCGTTTCTTTGATACTTTTTTGCTAGTCGTGTGTGCTGCCATCTCCGTGTGCTTACCGGCAACTCCAGTTTTGCTTACTTACGGGCCCTTCAATAGTTTTTATGGCGTTGGGTATCTGTTACGTGAGTAATTATATTATCTTTACCCATCGGGAACAGATGTGGAAATATGTGTGTATTGTATAATGTTCATCCTATTTCGAGGTTTGTTTAATATAATAGTATGATTTTTTTTTATGTTATAGGGCGGCAAACGAACAAGCGTTACCTGATGGTAATAGATTGTTACGAATAAAACCGGTATAGTCATACCACTGACGTGACGTCATCGGCCCAAGCGCCGTCTAGCGAGTGCTCGAGACGCGCTCGCCCGGTTGTGTATCCGACCACCTTTCGAAAGGTAGTTGCACTGACGTCGCGATGGTCGCGTCTTAGATAATTTAATAACCGCGGTATATTTAATTGTATCTATAGATGATCGATGTTAAAGTGTTGTTGGTTGTGTGGTAAAACAGTCAGTGTGGTAAATCATGTCTGCGCAAATGGCTGCTTAAAAGAAAGTTATTCAATTAAGGAGTTTTTAGAATGTAAAGTTAAAGATTATGAATTCGATGCATGAATAAATTAATGATTTATACGTTAGAAAACTTTAATTTGCATGCTATTTAATATGGCTAAATAGGCTTAAGCTACTTTTTCAAATTGTATTTTTTTTAAACACCTGTTCTGTACACAATATTTATTGCAAATAAAATATTATCTTATCTTATCTTATCTCAGTTCGGGCGTGGATAACTCGCGAGACAAGCAAAATTTCTAACCACGCATGGGGCTTACCCACGTGTTGCGGGAATCAGTTAAATATCGTTCTTTGAATGTTTTAATGTCGAATTGGTCCGGGAACACTGCTGCAGGAAGTTGATTCCACAGTTCGGTCGTACGTGGTAAAAAGTTCCTTTTAAAACGTACGGTGGTTGATTGCCAACTATCCAAGTGGTGTGGTGTTTTTGTCTCACCTTAGCGGCGTTCTGTATTAGATTGATCAACTCCTGCAATATGTACAAGCTGAACTGCTCCAACTTGTTCTTCAACACTTTGGCCATATGCGCTATCGTGATGCACGCCTCGCGAACAACCTGGTGAGAAAAGACCAAACATTTGTTCACATAGATATCTAGAGACGTGATGCTTAGAAATAGAGGGGTGGCTTTTATAAAAATTGAAGGCCAAGTATAAGTCGGACTTCCGAACGAAGGATTCCGTACCATTTACAAAAATCACGTTTGTTGTATGGAGAGGGGAGCCCCCTTAAATATTTAAATTGTTCTGTTTTTAGTATTTGTTGTTATAGTGGCAACAGGAATACATCATCTGTGAAAATTTCAATTGTCAAGCTATCACGGTTCATGAAATACAACCTGCTAACAGACAGACAGCGAGACGGACGGACAGCGGAGTCTTTACCCTTTGGGCACGGAACCCTAAAAAAGCCTTACTACGATGGCGCAGCGAACCAAAATTGATCTTTGCCTCCCGACACTAGATGGCGCCATTTCTTGCGGTCTTTTGAGCGTTGCTGCCAGTCGTCAACTCCGAGGCACCGCAAAAAAGACTTATACAATATGTACATAACAAAACCCTGTCCGATCCTTGTTGGAGCAACTCAGACCGTCAATATGTACAACTTTTCCTATGGGACCAATGCTTGAAACTCGAGAAAAAAATCGACATTTTCATACAAAAGTGTTCGGCCGGTTCGAATTTTTCTTCGAGTTCGGATATTGACGGTCTGAGTTGCACAAGGACAGGACGGGGTTTTTGTTACATATTGTATATTAAACTACTTACGTATACTGAACTTTAGTAACTCACCTGACTCCTCAAATCCTTGATGACGACTAAGAACGGCACAGACAAATCCTTGAGGTGCGCCGCGAACTCCGTGGGGTACTGCACGTGCGCGTTCGCAGACAGCAGGGAACGAATCTTTTTCAGCTGCGGAAAAAAGAAAATCTAAATATATATACCTCAAAGGTGACTGACTGGCTGACATAGTGATCTATCAACGCACAGCCCAAACCACTGGACGGATCGGGCTGAAATTTGGCATGCAGGTAGATGTTATGACGTAGGCATCCGCTAAGAAAGGATTTTGATCAATTCTACCCCCAAGGGGATAAAATAGGGGATGAAACTTTGTATGAAACTATGTCAATTTTAAACCGATCGGGCTGAGACTTTGCATGCATAAAGCTACTATGACGTAGGCATCCCCTAAGAAAGGATTTTGATAAATTACACCCATACGCGAGCGCAGCCGCGGGCAAAACCTAGTCATAACATAAACAAAGGTACAGTAGGTATATTAGCATAAATAAATAATAAATATAAATATATTCGGACAAATCACACTGATTGAGCTAGCCCCAAAGTAAATTTAAACTTGTGTTATGGGATCATCAACGATACCATATTGTATAATAGTAACTACAATAATTGTATACTATAAATGTTTTTATTTTATATATTTATATTTTATTTATTTTAATTGCTTCCATTTTTTGCCGGAAGCCCCGAAGCTACGGTGCCAGAAGGGCCTACTTAGGATGCAAATCGTCGAGGTACCGCGAGCGGTACCTAGTGAGCGAGTGCGGGGGGGTCGGACCGCGAGGTTCCTCTGGCTGCTCGGAGCCGCAGAGGTATCGAATTGGACCATGTCAGCCATAATCTGGTCATCTGAATCAGAGAGAACATGCCTCGGACGTCTGCCGGTGAGTCGGCGAGGGTTGTGCTCCGGGATGTAGTTAGCTGCCTCTCTAATTAGTCGGTTCGGGTGTTCGGCGGCTTTATCAAAGAAGCGTTCGGACGCTTCTTTCATAAAGTGCTTTATGGACGGCAGTTCGAGATCGCGGTGTAGGTCGCAGTTTCTCGCTATCGTTGGAGCGTTGGTAGCTCTGCGGATGAATCGGTTCTGTACTCTTTGAAGCCTAAGCATGTGAGTTGGGGCTGCGTGTGCGAAGACAACGCTTGCGTAGGTCAGGACTGGGCGAATGCAAAGTTTTAAAAGAGTTAACTTGTTGCCAAGAGAAAACTTTTCATTGCATATCATGGGGTTGAAACGGCTCAAATAGACGCATGCAGTGTTGCATATACCCTTTGATGTGAGGACCGAAGGTCATGCCGCTGTCGAAGGTGACACCCAGATACTTGGCCGTGCGTGTCCAAGGAATACGTTTGCCGTATAGGGAGATTTGCCTGATGGGCTTGGGTCGGTGCTGTCTGTTGTTCTGAGGTCGCGACGCACCTTGTGGGTCCTTCGTAGAGTACCACCGAAAAATCCTTCCTCCCGGCCTATGTATGTCTGTGAAAAAATCTCAATAGCGCGTTTCAGAACTCACCGCGTCAACCCTCTTCTCCCAGTCCGCCCCCCTGTCCCCCAGCAGCCCCGCCGCGTGCCGGCACAGGTCGTCGAGCCCCCGCGCGCCGTACACCGCCGCCGGCGTGGCGCTCGCGAAAGCCGCTTCGAACGCTTCGCAGGAAACAGCGCCGGCTTCGCTGCTTCCGCTTCCGGCGCTTCCTATCGCGCTGGACACTGGAAATAAAGAAGATTTATTAGCAGCAGACAGAGGCAATTGGGTTTCAAAAAGATTTTTTGTACCATTTGCTCAAAAAAGGCACATTTTATGGCACAAAAAGCGAACATAACAATAGTCATTTTTAATCTATTAAAAACAGGGAAAGAAAAATGTACTGAATTTCATTCAGCCTCTAGAGGGAGAATGTGGTTTAAGTTTGGAATACTTACCGAAATTTATACTGAACTCAAATCATTTCTATATTGTTAAGCGTAAAAAATAACGTTTTTGAATCGACAACATGTATCTGCAAAATCCACAAAACCACTTAACTTTCATAAAATTTAAAATAAAGTCATGTCATTGTCTGTTTACACCACCTGTTTAGTTTTCCAAAAAGAAAAAGCAAAGGGTCATTTGCGTCTCACACATACAGCCAAGTTTTTTGCGTACCTATATTTGTTTACAACGTAAAACAATTTATACTTTTTATGTAACTGGATAAAAATGAATCAAAGTATATATATCTTTAATAAATGCTTATCTCTAGTTATTATTGTCTTTATTTTTTCGCAAATGGTACGAAAAATAGAGTATTTTCCTCGGTGATAAAGCTGTCTTGAGCGCTATTTGACTCCACGAAACTATGACGAAAGTGTAAATATCACACAAATCCCACAGAACTAGTAGATTATTAACCAAGGGGATAAAGCAGTGTCTTCTACTTAAATCACGAGCGAAGCGAGGGATTTAGGACGAGTCCTGAGTGTAGCGACGGATTTAAGTTCACCCAAGACAAAGACAGCTTTATCACCGAAGAAAATACTCTAATTTTCGTACCATTTGCGAAAAAATAAAGACAATAATATCAAGAGACAAGCATTTATTAAAAGATATATTTTAATTAATTTTATCCAGTTACATAACAGATACAAAATGTTTTACGTTGTAAATAAATATATGTACGCAAAAAACTTGGCTGTATGTGTGAGACGCAAATGACCCTTTGCTTTTTCTTTTTGGAAAACTAAACAGTTGGTGTAAACAAACAATGACATGACTTGATTTAGTTTTTTATTTTATGAAATTTAAGTGGTTTTGTGGACTTTGCGGATACATGTTGTCGATTCAAAATCGTTATTTTTTTACGCTTAACAATATAGAAATGAATTCAGTTCAGTATAAATTTCGGTAAGTATTCCAAACTTAAACCACATTCTCCCTCTAGAGGATGAATGAAATTCAGTACAATTTTCTTTCCCTGTTTTCGTATTGTTTGTCGCACGGCTTTTTACACAGTAAAATTAAAGGTCTATGATGATGACATAGTTCATTGTTTGCAGTTTGGAGGTTGGAAGGCATCAAATCTGACAATCCGACGTAGCCAAGCGGATTAGCACATTGAAGTGGCAGTGGGCGGGGCACTAGCGCGAAGAACCGATGGCCGATGGGGCAGAAAGGTTCTCGAATGGTGGCCACGTACCGGCAAGCGCAGCGTAGGCCACCCACCTGCTAGAGGGTCGGATGACCTGAGCAAAGTTGCAGGGAGGCGCTGGATGGAAGCCGCTTCCGCTCGGTCGTTTTGGAAATCCTTTGGGGAGGCCTATGTCCAGCAATGGACTTCCTGTGGCTGATAAGATGATAAAGACATAGTTGGGTAATACGGATGTGGCCTAAATATTATATTTTTGGATTATTAGGTAAGATTATTAAAAAGTACAGTATACGTTTTTTTTTCTGATTAGCAAATAATGACGAAAATGCAGCGCATTTAATTTCGCGTGACGTCACGATCAGGTACAATTTTCACCAGGTGACGTAAATCACTTACACTCTGTAACTTCGACGCGCTGTATCTTTGTTAATTTTTACTTCTTTGCTAAACGAAAAAATATGGCTCCATTATTTTTAGATAATCCAGTTAAGGAATTTAAAAAAAAAACCAGTCCACATCCCTAATATTCAACGTGGAAGGGACACACCCGTAATAAATCGAACCACGGGCTATACAAGATCATTATAGTATAAGAAAATTAAAATAACATTCAAAAACAAATTGGCATTTTCATACAAATTGCCCCGGGCAGCAGCAAACTTTAAGGTAGCAGGTATGGAAATGCCATTTATTATTTTATTTTTGTCTGTTATTTATTTACCAATTTATGTACACAGAAAATTTATACAGAGAATACATCAAATAAAAGTTGTACAAAGGCACTACTTATCTCAAGAGAGATCTCTTCCAGTAGGCCGGTGAGAGATGATTACACTGGTCAACAAGATTTTGTCACAAGGATACTTGCAGCGATTTCTTAAAGAATTCAGTGCAAAAAACATGAACCTAGTTATAAAAAATGTGTAGGACGTCTAAATTTTCAAATATTACACGTCAAAAATTCAAATTTCTTATTTTTTCGGCAATTTCAAAATTAAACCATAAATTCAATAAGGTGATTTTCAATTTTGTAATATCAGCTTAACACTGTGCAAACCTTACATTTTACAATATTTTTTACATCATTGCTAAATTATTTATAAAAATGACTTATTACAGATTTTTTGCGGGTCGGTATTACGCCCTTCAATGCGCGCAGTACGCAATGTATGGAAAATATTACGGTAACTTAAATCTTTATATATATACAGAGATAAAAAAGGTACAAAAGTAAAACAAATTTTGTTTTGATATAGAAGGCTGATTACATAATTTTTTGTTACAAAATTAAATAACCTGCACAGAAGCTATATAATATAAATAATTTAAAATATCAGAAATTGGGGAAAATTGGATTTTTGATATAACATTATTCTCAATTCTGACCTCCTAGAAACAAAAGTAAATTATGTCCTTAAACACTATATAAAAATCTGTAAGAGACAACTAGTCTTACTCCAGTAGGAAAAAAATCTAAAATTTTGTCGACCAGTGTTATGTAAGAGAGGCATACAGGCTGTTTATATTAATTTTAATATCATTATACTACAGTGATAGCCCGTGTATAAAAATGTTAAGTTTCTTTTTTTTTAAATAATGCTAGTATACGCACCACTTCTAGCCGGAGTGACTTTGGCCGGCGGCGGCGGTTTCCTGCTCGGGGGCATGCCGTAGAGCCCTGCCACTGTTTTCTTTGGTTCGCACGCTGTTTTGGCGACGTTCAGTAGTTTTTGGTGGGTTTTGGAGGCATATATGGGGAAATTTGGTGTGGACATCATGGATTTTGGTGAAACTTGGAGTTTATGGTGAAATTTGGAGAAGTGTATGGTGAAATTTGGAGATGTTTATGGTGAAATTTGATTATTGTGAAATTTGGAGACGTGTATGGTGTCATTTGGTGTTGATATTATGAAAATTGGGGAAATTTGAAGAAGTTTATGGTGTAATGGATTATTTCGACGATTAGTAGTTATATTTTTACACCAAATGTTAAGATTTTAATGAATCCAGTGATAATGATGATAATGTTTTATTAAGTGGTGATGTTTCACCGATGACATCAATAGATTTCATGAAATCGAAGAGGAAAAGTTACATTTTTGCACCAAGAGTTTGAGAGTAGTGATTTCAACGATGATATTGTATTAGGTAGATATATTTCATGAAATTAAAATAGAGTAGACATAATTTAATGGGAATTGTGATATTGATGATAATGATGTATCCGGAAGAGATTTTTCACCGATGACGTCGATGTTAGTCCGATGTTATGATGGCGGCCGGCGGTGCATAGAAAGATTAAAATATTGGAGTTAGTTTTTTAACGATTCGATTAAAACTTAAGTGAAACACAGACATTATTAGCATGAATTAAACAGGTTACTTATCATGAGTGTGTCTCGAGGCGACATCGTCTACGCGCGTCTTCAGTCACATTCGCCGAGAAGATGTCGGTCAGTAGCTGACTCTCTACGTGAGTAACCCGTTTAATTCATGGTAATAATATGACAATTTGTAATGAATTCCAGCTAACTAAGGCTAATTTAGACGGCGCTTGTTGCATACAATTAAATTGAGGCTATAGACGACTTGCGCGGTCATTTCATAACGTCAACCATACAAGTCATTAAAACAGAATTACATGTCAATAAGTAACATAATCCAAAATCAAACACATTTTTCTTTTATCTGCTCAAAAATAAGTTATAAGCTTTTAATCTGGTGGAATGGAAAACAGTCAATTAACAAAAAAGGATGCACGTACAGCGCTCTTGACGTCATTGCTATTAGGTCTCGCGCGTACGAAAGTAAGTGTAAAATAAATTATATCTAAATATATATAACTCAAAGGTGACTGACTGACTGACATAGTGATCTATCAACGCACAGCCCAAACCACTGGACGGATCGGGCTGAAATTTGGCATGCGGGTAGATGTTATGACGTAGGCATCCGCTAAGAAAGGGTTTTGATCAATTCTACCCCCAAGGGGATAAAATAGGGGATGAAAGTTTGTATGAAACTTCGTCAATTTTTAACCGATCGGACTGATACTTTGCATGCATAAAGCTACTATGACCTAAGAAAGTATTTTGATAAATTACACCCCTACGCGAGCGAAGCCGCGGGCAAAAGCTAGTAAAATATATACAGACGAATCACACGTATTGAGCTAGCCCCAAAGTAAGTTCGAGACTTGTGTTATAGAATACTACTTCAACTATACTATATTTCATAACCAAAAACAGATATAGATCTGAAACTTACTTTGGGGCTAGCTCAGTCAGGGTAATTTGTCCGTATATATTTATTTATGTGAGGTCTTTTAACGATTTTCAAACATAACATCTATATATAAGGTCTATTATCCAATGAACGACACTGACCTGGCGTGGAAGCCCCGGAGGAGTCCCCTTCCCTGCTCCGGGCCGAGGTGGGTATGGTCATGGTGCGTTTGGCGGACCGCGCTATGAAGTCCGGCTCGTCGGCGCCTTGCGTCGCTGCAACGTCAACACCGAGTGAAATCACTATTTCAATACAATAAAATACAAAAAAGTATTACGCCAGATAGTTAGATAGATAGATTCAGGTGTTACTTTGCGGAAGTCAAAGTTACATACTACATGATTTGAATTACTTTGTGCAATTCCGCCACCAGTAACTGTACGTTACTGGTGGTGTTGTAAGTACTGGTGGCGGAATTGCACAAAGTAATTCAAATCATGTAGTATATTACGCCAATATATGACAAGAGTTTGTTGCGGAAAGTCTGAAGTTGAATTGGTATAGCGTAGTGTTATAAACCGTGGTCGGATAATCGGGCGCTTATTTGCCTAAACTTCACGCGGCACATAACACAGCGTTGATACAACTACCAACCAGATAAAAATGAATATCAATCTTTCTTAATGCAACTTTGCTTTTATGGTAATAAACTCGTTTGGAAGTAGCCCCATTGAAAGTACGTAGTATTCACTTAAAATATTATAATTTAGACGCAATGACTTCTAAAAATTTGTATAAGCAGAAAACATTATTATGTATGTATATAAATATAATATATACATTTATATATATATATATATATATATATATATATATATATATATATATATATATATATATATATATATATATATATTAGGTATTTAAAAGAATGTAAACAATCTTGATATCTCTTTTTGTTGAAATATACACTTTATAAATCAAACCTTTATCAATTCCAAAAATAATCTAATTTATAATAATTTATAAAATAAATAAATTGTAATTTGCAAAGGTATGGATTTATAAAGTGTATATTTTAATAAAAAGACATTTCAAGATTGTTCACATTCTTTTAAATACCTAACCAAATGGACTATGATGATTTTAGAACTAAATTCTTTGCTGCCTGCTAACATCATTTTGACGTTCAAACACAACTTGGAAGGGACATCCCCGTAATACATCGAACCACGGGCTGTACTAGATCACTATAGTATAATGGTGACTAAACTCACACACTGTTGTATTAAAATGCCTAATTCATTTTTTTAATTTTTGTCGGGTTATTTTTATTTCATTATACTATAATGATGTAGCATAGCCTATGGTTGGATTTACTCCGGTTGTGTCTGTTCCACGTTGTATAATACATTCGTGAATAGTTTACTAAAAATTATATTTCCTCAAGCTTTTCTCACTTTTCAGTCAGGCGAGAATTGGCTTGTCAACTAAATAATATAAAATTTTGTAAATGGTTTTAATAGAAAATATAGACCATTTTAAGAAAGTAATTTGAATAAAATTTCTAAGTGTTATCAGGATTTTTTTATATAATTTTAAACTTTGAAACCGGAAGTGACTCCACACAGCAATCAAAGTTTACATATTTCCTATGCCTGCACAAAAAAAAACCAATGACAACGATCATCTGTCAATGTCACCTGTTTAAAGGTTTATATTTGTACACTCACAAATGACATAATTTGAGTACAATCAGTGCATGAATTTTATACAAATTGACATTAATTTCAAATTTGACATTTTTAATTAATAATTATGACATAGCAATGTATTCTCAGTCCACACATCTAATTTTAATATCAGTATAATTGTAAGGTTGACGTTTTTGGAGAAAATGCTGCAGTACAGTTTGTTACCGCTTCTTCTGTACTTTGCGCTTTGGAGGCGGCAGTAAACTTAGTTGTAAGTAAATGATCTCACGTCAACAACTAACTTTTAAGAAATCGAAAGAAAAAAGAAATGACAATTATCAAGTGATATAAATATCCAAAGATAAATAAATGATATTTGACTTTTTTTTAAAATTATTTTTGTTATGTTGGTTGTAGTCGTTTGACATATATTGTTATAGGGATATGACAGTGACAGTGACAGTACCATAAAATTATATGTACTTCATTAGACAGTACAGTACTGAAAACGGAAATTGCCAATCTTCATCGTGACTTCACTTCCTCAAACAAGTTGACCTTGCTTGAAAAGAAGGTCATTTGGACTTTTGCAAATATCTAAATAACTAAGACCTTATTTTAAAATCTGATTAGAGAAAGTTTCGCCTAGAGGCTATTCCTCGAAAAGGTTTGCGAATTAGATCTTTTCTCAAATTACTTGACAAGCGAATTACCAGTGACTTTAGTCCCAACTTTTTCGGGATAAAAACATTCGAATAGATAAGAAAAACTGTCACCTGTCGGTAACAGCAGGCCAGCTTCCCTCGCCTCGTCGAACTTCTGCTCGAGCAGAGCCATCTTCTGCGCGGGCACCAGTTCCTTCTTTTTCAAGTCTTGTCTCAGTCTTTCTCCTGTAATAATGTCACAAAGATTCAAAGATTCAAATGTTTATTCAGTAATTAGACCTTTACAGGCACTTTTACACCCCAATAAGTATAATTTATGTTACGTGTAAAGTATATTAAAATATAATTAATTTTTAAAGAAAAGCTACCGATACCAGCGCTTCGTAACGACCACTGCTGAGAAGAAACGCCGAAAGAAACTCATTTTCACAATATTGGTCGCCTACACGCCAGAAGGGCTTTGTCATATTATTATTATAGTTACATTCATTAGATCATCTTCTTCTTAGCAAATCGGATTGGCAAATATTATTAACCCTTCCGCAAACGTCGACTAAAATTTTCGTGCCCATTTTGGTTTTGACTCAAAGAATCTAAGGTCTTCTTGTAATTTCAGTAAGAAAATTCACTGTCGGAAATATCCGTCGTTTGCGGTGAAAGGGTTAAATCAGTATGGATCATTGTGTGGCTTACACTTCAATGTTATAGATCATCATAATCATTCGATTACAGATCAAACTTTACAGAACCGCCGTGGTAAATTGGTTACCACGCTAGTCAGCCACTTGGAGGTTTTGGGTTCGATACCCAGCCAGGGCAAGATCAAATTGTCCTAAGTCTTTATCAATAAATGTTTCTTACTAATATTATAAACGCGAAAGTTTTTATGTATGGATGGATGTTTGTTACTCTTTCACGCAAAAACGGCTGTACGGATTGGAATGAAACTTGGCATGTTGATAGCTTATTTCCACATAGGATACTTTTATTCCGGGAAAATGTGAGGTTGTAGGATCGTAGGATTGTCAAAAATATTCCACGCGGGGCAACGCCGCGGGCATCGGCTAGTTTATCATAAAACATAATATAGAAGAATGGAAAAGCTTCCCAGACCATCATCTGGCTTTTATTGTGTGTTAGTCAGAAGCCTTTGGCCAGCCTGAACAACAGTTAGTAATATTAACTATACTAGTTTCCGGGCTGCTCAAAAGCATCTGACATGGCTAATTACTGCCATCTAGTGACAGCATTGCCTAAGATACCTGTATAATAAATACTAAGTGTAAGCACATCGATCCAATGCGCCATCGTCCAATTCTTCTATCGAACTAAGTATACTCACGAAAAAATCTCGATAGCGAGTTTCAGAGGTCACTCACCTACGTGTCGATACACATCGACTAGCAGTTGCATGGCCGCATCTCGTACGGCGCTGTTGGGGTCGCCCACCAGAGCGGCGAGGGTGGGGATCGCGCCGCGGAGTTGGAGCTCTGTGACGCCGTGCCTGGAAATCAATTTTAAAAGAATCAATCATCACTTCTCGCAATAAAAAATTACAATACATATTTTTTGTGCAGAATCTTGCTTTAATTATATTGCACCACTTCTGCCCCAAACACATAATATGTAAACATTCCTCTGTGGCGTAGTGGTCACCATGCTAGTCCACCACCCAGAGGTCCCGGGTTCGATCCCCGGTCATGGCAAGTTGAAAAATGGCCTTTTTCAAATTGTCGTGGGTCTTGGATGTTTATCTATATACATATGTATTTGTTGTAAAATAGAGTATCGTTGAGTTAGTATCCCATAACACAAGTTTCGAACTTACTTTGGGGCTAGCTCAATCAGTGTTATTTGTCCATATATATTTATATTTATTTAATAAGTCTAGCAATTAAGTAATGCTCGCGGTGGAATAGCCTTGCTGTTTCCTAGTAAGTGGTGCGGCTCATTTGGCAGCATTTTCCTATGCTGCTTTCTTTTCTGTCGCTCAGAACCGGCATTTGCTGGAACGAGAGAGAGCGCCGGAACGCGCATTGCAGATTTCGTGGCGTTCTAGCAAATGACGGTTCTTAGCTACAGAAAATGATAGCAGCATATGAAAGTGCTGTTCCGTGCTGCGAAATGAGTCCCAACCCTTATTAGACTATAGTGTAGTCACTAACTATCGTACCACTTTCCTGTTAGTCCAAGCGCATCGGTCCAACGCGCCAAATTAACATCTCCCTCTGGACTTTATATGCCCGCACGAAAAACTTAAATAGCGCGTTTCAGTATTTCCCTAACCTACATACATCTTACATGTTTTATTTAACTCACGTGTCTAGTAAAGCCTGTATACACCGGCACAGTCTCCTCCCTAGCGTGCGGAGCCTTGTGCTGCAACTTGTAAGCCTAGTGAGTGGGGCTCGTAGTGGGACAGCCTTGACTAGGCAAGGCTGTCCCACTATAGACCGAAGTCATTTTGCATACCACTTTCCTAAATATTCCACGCGCATCGATCCAAAGAGCCAACCTTACATCTCCCTCTAGACCTTATACGCCTGAGTAAAGAAACTTTCATAGCGCGTTTCAGGATTTTCCTTACCTACAAAAAATGAATTTGGAATTTATTCTACTCACGTGTCTAATAACGCTTGTATACACCGTACAGTCTCCTCCCTTGCGTGCGGAGCCTTGTGCTGCAACGTGGGGGTGAGCCTAGCGAGTAGGGCTCGTGGTGCGACGGCCTTGCTGTCTCCTAGGGCTGATATGCAGAGGCGGGCCATGTGCCGGACGCCTTCTTTGGTGTCCGCTAGTCTGGAAATAAATGGTAGAGGCATTTATAAAACGTAACAGAAATGAGAATTTCTTATTCTAGGAGAAAAGATAACGGTCAAAGAACAAAGAAGAAAAGTGTCAGAACTTCCTTACTTCCTTGCTACCTACTTTTTAGGGTTTCGTACAAAAAATTTAAAAAACTGAACCCTTATAGGATAACTCGTGCGTCTCTTCTTCTCTCTTCAATTTTCTCCGAATCTACTGTACCAAATCAGGTGAAATTTGGTAGGATGGTGTAATCTTATGATCCAAACAGAGATGTGCAAAAAAATCATTTTTTTTAAATAGCTGTCATGTTTGGGTAGACATTAGGAGGTCACAAATTCGGTTAAAACAGTACAAACTTTTCTTATAACCTAAGTCTTGATTTTTATACGGAATAACTTTTTAAATAATTAATAATCAGTGATCGTTCAATCTTCGATTAGAGCAGTTGTGTCACAATCACATATGACGCGCATTAATACAGTGCAGTGAAAGTGCTAACGCATCAAACCAAAGTCTATCAATGTCACGTATCTTCGGCCGGCCGCGATGACCTACATTGGTGAGTCATAGCACCTTGCTATGTTTACGTACGATAGTTGTTAAGGTGACACTCTCCCCGCCTTCAAAATGAGTACGACGCCATCTAAATCCATTCAGATCAAAACTGAAACGGAACGCTATCTTTACGACTGTTATAGAAGTGAAAAGAATGAAAGGCTAAAACAACAGAGCCTTATCGAAGAATTACAGAGCCAAATTGCGGTTCTTCAAAAACAGTTGCAATGCGCTGTTGAATCAAAAGATACAGCCCAAGCAACCACTAGCACGGAAACATCAGCGCCTCACGCTGAGTATACTACTGACGAAGACGAGTTGGCTAAAGAGACAGAGTGGATTAGAACAAAGTCCAGGAAAAAGAGGAAGTTGAACACGTCTCCCACACTCTCGCCTCAGGCAAAAGAATGCCAAATATCTGAAAAAGCAAAAAAAGTTCTCCCACCTCCTCCTATCGTGGTGGATGGTGTGGAGAACTACCAAAACTTTTATGACTTTTTGACACGAGATCAACCCGCTAGCACCTTCACAGTTAAGATGTTGCATGGCGCTAGCGTTAAGATAAATGCTTGCGACGTAGAAACATATAGAGCTATTACGAAGCTACTCACAGACAACAACTGCCTTTGGCATTCATATGAGAACAAACAGGACAGGCCAATCAGGGTGATGGCCAAAAAATTGCCTTCTACGTGTAAACCGGACAGGATTATTGAAGACCTCAAAGCAAAGGGTCTCCAAATTGAAGACGCTGTGAATAAATTAAGTTGGAAAACTAAAGAGCCCTTAAATATGTTCATGCTGACATTCAAAAACCAGGAAGAAATTGGCAAAATTTATCAGATTAAATCTATCTTGGGGTGCGTGGTTGATATACAACCTCTCAAATCTTCCAAACTTATCCCGCAATGCAAGAGATGTCAGGCTTATGGCCATACACAAATGTATTGTGCCAAAGAGCCAAGATGCGTAAAGTGCACTGGAAAACATCTGACCGTGGACTGTAAAAAACCAAGTACAGAAAAACCGAAGTGTGTGCACTGCGGAGAAAGTCATCCTGCGAACTATAGAGGTTGCATGATAGCTAAAGAGATGCAGAAGATAAGAAACAAGTCTGCTAAAAAAAATGTAGTCAGTCATGAAAATACTGCTCAGAGCAAACTGCAGAAACCTACCAATAAGCCCGTATCAAAAGTAACCACAAATATCTCTTACGCTCAGACGGTTGCGAAAAATTCTATAAGCCAACCCCAACGCAAAGATGAAAGCACTCAAAACCCACAAGAGAAAAAGTTAGATGAAATACTAAAGCTTATGTCATCATTAGACGAGCGCTTGAAAAAACTAGAAAATAGCACCAAACCCGCTATTACTACCAAGAATAAAAAATGATGAAACAACTGAAAATCATGGCATGGAACTGCAATGGGCTACTTAACCACAAAAATGAGTTACAAGTAATCCTAGATATAGAAAATATTGATGTGTGCCTGGTATCTGAAACACACTTTACAAAACAATCTTACATAAAATTAAAAGGTTACAAAGTATATAATGCATTGCACCCAGCAAACAAAGGTAGAGGTGGCAGTGCTGTTATCATCAAAGAAACTATTCAACATCAAGAACATGTTAAACATGAAATTCCTCAGGTGCAATGTGCTGCAGTCAGATTGAATACAAAAAGTTGTCCTCTTACTGTGGCTGCCATATACTGCCCACCAAGACATAAAATACAGAAAGACTTGTGGAAGAACGTACTTTACACACTTGGTGATAAATTTGTATTGGGAGGTGACTTCAATGCTAAGAACACGTATTGGGGTTCCCGACTTACGAACACAAAAGGAAGAAAACTTATGTGCGCCATCACAGAAATGAAATGTGGTGTTGCATCAACAGGTTCACCTACATACTGGCCAACGGACCCATCAAAAACCCCTGATCTCATAGACTTTTTTATTTATAAAAACATGTCGTCTAACTACATGCAAACTAATCAAAGTTATGATATGAACTCCGATCACTCAGCCATTTATTTAGAAATAAACGAAAAAGTTATATTTAAGGAAGATAATTTAACTCTAGTCAATAAATATACAGACTGGGATAGTTTTAAAATAGAATTAGACAGCCATGTAGACCTTAGAGTACCACTAAAGACTCCAGAGCAACTAAATATAGATTTAGAAAAATTTGTCAGCTTAATACAACATACTGCTTGGAATAATACACCTAAGAGTAAGAAAAGGACAGTGAAAAACACATACCCATTAGAGATAAAAGACCTGGTAAAAGAAAAAAGAAGACAAAGAAAACTATGGCACCAAACTAGGTCGCCAGACGATAAAAAAAAGTTGAATAACCTCACAAAAAAGCTTAAAAGGGCAATCCAAAAACATAACGATGAGTGCACAAATACGTATCTCCAAAAACTGTCCAGTGACCGTAGTACAGATTATTCTCTCTGGAAAGCTACGAAGAACATGAAACGGCCAATAAACCAAATTCCTCCCTTGAAACTAGGATTTGGAAAGTGGGCGGTTAGCAACGAACAAAAAGCTGCTTTGTTTGCCGAACACCTCGAAGGGATTTTCAAACCAAATGACAGATCAGAAGGCATCGTTGAAGATATCACTGAGGAACTCAGCGAAAATTATGATGAAGAAATAAATATAAAGCTTGTAACTCCAAAAGAAGTTATGAGGGAAATAAAACAGCATATCAACCCCAGGAAATCTCCTGGCTTTGATCTTATACCAGGAGAACTGCTACACAATCTCCCAAGAAAGGCTTTAGTCAAATTAACTAATCTCATAAACGCTGCTTTGAGACTTAAATACGTGCCCGATTTATGGAAAGTAGCTGAAGTAATAATGATTCCAAAACCGGGAAAACCGCCAAATGAGACGACGTCGTACAGGCCAATTTCATTGTTACCCGTTATGTCAAAGTTATTTGAAAAAATATTACTAAAAAGACTAAAACCTATCATCGAAACCAAAAACCTTATTCCACCACATCAGTTCGGCTTCAGAGAAAAGCATTCAACTATAGATCAAGTTCACAGAATAACAAATATAATTGAAAATACCCTCGAAAATGAAAAAGTCTGTTCTACTATCTTTCTAGATGTAGCGCAAGCTTTCGATAAAGTGTGGCATGAAGGACTCATCATAAAACTTAGAAACATGTTACCCACTAACTACGTAGATATAATTACATCATATATAACCAATAGAGCTTTTAGAGTGCGACAAGAAAATGCGTATTCTAAAATTAAAGAAATAAAAGCTGGAGTGCCTCAGGGAAGTGTTTTAGGTCCGGTCCTGTACCTACTATACACCTCGGACATTCCTGATATAGATGACAATACTATGGCGACCTTTGCTGACGACACTGCTATAATGGCTGTCGGAAGTACTCATGAAGAAGCAGCAGAAAAGGTTCAAATAGCAATTAATAAAATTATTGAATGGACAAAGAAGTGGCGAATCAAGCTAAATGAATCAAAGTCAACTCATGTTAACTTTACGAATAAGCAAGAACAATTATGTCCCGTGTATATAAATGGAAAGCAAGTTCCATTTGAAAATACAGCCAAATACTTAGGTATGACTCTGGATACAAAGCTGCGCTGGAAAGCGCACGTCAAAAAGAAAAGAGAAGAGCTCGAAATACGGTTTCAAAAGATGCACTGGCTGCTTGGGAGAAACTCTGCCTTGTCAGTGCACAACAAAATACTTTTGTATAAACAAGTCCTGATGCCCGTATGGACTTATGGTATACAGCTGTGGGGCTGTACCAAACAGAGCAATATCAGTATGATCCAAACATTCCAGAACAAAGTACTCAGGAGCATTGTCAATGCACCCTGGTACATTAGAAATGCTGACCTGCACCGGGACCTTAACATGCAGTTCGTCGATAAAGTTATTAAAAAATATGCAGAAGCACACGAGTATCGATTGCTTCATCATGTGAACGTTGAGGCAATCCAGCTCCTCGACAGCACGGACACAGTGAGAAGACTTAAACGAACTAAACCGTTCGAATTAGTGTAGTGTAGTGACAATAAAAAAAAAATACTTAGTGCGGTCATAGTGGAATAATTAAAGACACACGAACAAAGTGCCTTCCCCTTAATAGAGACAGTAAGAAAAGTGCCGATGGACACATTCTTATACTATTGCTTATAAAACTAGGTCAATGTAAAATTACTAATTAGTCTTAGATTAATAGGCTAGATTGTAATAATATTAGCGTACTTATTGAACAGTATATAGGTACGTTAAGAAAGTGAAAAAAAAAAAAAAAAAAAAAAAAAATAATAGGGACAAATTACGCTGATTGAGCTAGCCCATAGTAAGTTCGAAACTTGTTTTATGGGGTACTGACTCCACGATACTATATATTATTACAAATACATATAAACATAAACAACCAAGACCAAGGACAATTTGAAAAAGGCCATTTTCCAACTTGCCCTGAATGGGGATCGAACCCAGGACCTCTGGGTGGCGGACTAACATGGTGACCAGACCACTACGTCGTCATTTTAACCACCAGACAAATTGGAGCAAGTTCAGTCTATGATACTGTACTAGTTTCTATAAAAAACAAATCTGAAAAATTCATGTATCTTTAAAGAATTGACGACCACCTCCTTTTTTTTGAAGTCGGTTAAAAATCTGCGAAAGTACTTAACGAGTTAGTGCCCTACAGACGATCCCACTTCGATAGGTCCCGCCTTTAATGACTCATAACAAAACAATGGACGGACGACAACTGCTGTTACTGACAATGTTTACTATGACACATGGGCGTGGGGAGACTAAGGTAGATTTTATTTACATACATACACACACTACCACGTTTTTATATATGACTAAGGGAGTTGAAACGGGGGTTTAAAATTTGTTTGGAAAACCAAGATAAGTTTGAGCATTTTATTCAAAACTTCGCAGAAGTACTCCTGGCGGTAGTCTTAAATGAGTAAACACGTGTTTCAGGATTTTTCAAAATTCAACCCTTAGAGGAATTAAATGTATCCAACTACTTAGGTCATGCTGAAACGTTCCGTCGATCTCACTCACTCTAGCAAATGAGAACGGGGACGGGGACGACTTCTACGCGGGTTAAAGCTAGTAGATAGATAAATTGATTTATTTGCTGCTATACCTAACACACATAAGTACAGAAACTGCAATAAAAAACAAAATGCAAAAACACAAAAAGAAATTGCGTGTTGGTCATTTATTATGAGTCCTTGTAATAAAGCAATCTAAATGTGGCCACTGGCACTGCTTCTGCTTGGTCAACGTAGCGCCAGCGGGCCAGACTATGCCTAGATCGACCTACCAGAGTTCAGAGGCGATTCAAGCACCTCTATGAGGCCCATGGCAGTTTATTACCTGGCGGTAGCTGCTCTGAAGGTTAGGTGTGATTGCTAGAAGGTTGGTGTAGTCGTACAATTATAGAAAGAGTTAGAACATACCTGTCAATGATGTGTGGCAGCACCGTAGGGACGTTGTTGTTGAACTCTGGCCCTAGTCTCTCGGCCACCGCCGCCAACACTTCTAGCCCGTTTTGGGCCACCTGAGGATAAACGAACGATTTAATACACATGTACAATAGGTAACTTGGGGCATACGTTAAGGGGATACTTGAATTTTTCGGTCAAGTGCTGCCCCCATTTGAAAGTAAACGGAAATATCAATTGAAATTGAGTCCACGCGGCTCTAGATTACCCTTCAAACTATTTGGTGAACTATTACCCTTCAAACTATTTGGTGAACTACTGTTTACAGTTTAAAGTGAGCTTTTTCTACGCACATTAATCAAAAGCGGCAGTTTTTCGCAAATGTGCGTAGAAAAGCTACACATGCTCACTTTTAACTGTAAACAGTAGGTTTTTCTAGAGCCGCATACGACAAACCTTACCTTTCCAACGATTTGTTTCAAAAGGGGGCAGCACTGGACCCCGAAAAATGAAATAAAAACTGTAAAATATTTAAATACTAGCTGAGCCCGCGGGGTCCGCAGCCCGTGGGAATTTCGGGATAAAAATTATCCTACGTCCTCCCCTGGGTCTCAAACTATACCCATACAAAATTTCATCTAAAAAAGTTCAGTGGTTAAAGCGTGATGAGGTATCAAAAAACCAGAAATACAATAAATTAGTTACGATGGGATTTCCAGCTCTATCAGATTTAATAAGGCTATGTTCGCTTCGGATTAGTTTTTACCCGACTACGGCAAAGCAAAAAGAGGGTTATGATTTTGACAGGCTATGTATGTATGTATGTTCATCTGTTCCCTCGTAACTTCTAAACTACTTATCAGAATTCGACAAATGACATATCATTAGAAGCGTCTTAATTGTCCGCTGGTTATAGGCTATATGGGGTTTCACAAAATCTAATGTGGCGCCCTCTAGCAGACAAAACATACAGAGTAAAAAAATAAAGTTAAGATAAATATGCCGTGTTTGGTATCATTTGAAAGCGCTTTACTTGTACATTTTGAATATATATATATATATATATATATATTACTAGCATTCGTATGTCAACTACCTAGTTTTTAGTTTATCAATTTAACTTTTGTTAATATTATGCGCCACAAATACACTTTAACACCAAAATAGTACAAATAATAAAAAGGAAAAAAAATAAAACCCAACTACGACAAAAAACGACGCTGAAAAAGTATAAAACAAGATTTTCAGAATACTGAACTGAACAAAGTTGCTAATGTAGTTGCAAGTAAATGGACACAGTAGACTCTACCAATATGCCTTCGTTGTAAATTGACAATAATGTCATACAATACTATTCTGACGTATGCAATATTCACTATGTAGAGATAAATTTTCATGTTTGGAAAGGCGTAGTCACACGTTACATATACCTACCTACCGTAGCACTTTGACAACGTGTGACTAGTATTGTATGACATTATTGTCAATTTACAACGAAGGCATCTTGGTAGAGTCTACTGTGTCCATTTACTTGCAACTACATTAGCAACTTTGTTCAGTTCAGTATTCTGAAAATCTTGTTTTATACTTTTTCAGCGTCGTTTTTTGTCGTAGTTGGGTTTTAGTTTTTTTACTTTTTATTATTATTTACTATCAAATAATACCTATATTTGTATCTACAAACTAATTTTGCTATTATATAATTTAAAAAAAACATGTAAAAATCTCAAAATATTTGACGTCACACTAGGGGGTGGGGGTCTCAAAATTGTGACCAGCTGTCACAAAGGGAGTCGAATCATTGAAATTTTTGAAACGTAAATTATGCATGGCCCTTACGCTGATATAGGCTGGTATGCAATATTGATTAACAATTATTCTTAAACGTTGTATTAGCGTTATAATAAGTAATAACAAACAGAAAACAACCGAATTAATATACGTAGGCACTAGGTAGTTTACTTTCGCAAGTTAAGCGACATCGGGCGTGGTCCGCACTTGGATGGGTGACCACAAGTGGCAGAAAAATTTCTCGAGCTCCTCCGTGCTTCGGAAGGCACGAATAAGCCGTTGGTCCCGGCTGTCATCATTTTGTGGCAGTCGTCAAGCTATGTCAGATGCCTTTAGGCAGCTTGAAAGATCTGACACCAATGTTGGCCACTTACATACACGAATAACCGGCCAAGTGCGCGTCGGGCCATCCAGATCCCTAAATCAAAAAATGATGTTCACAAGCTCACAATATTTTTGAAAGACCTATTTAACAATAGCCCACAAGATGGGTTAGTCCAGAAAAAAAGTTACTCCTACCTTACTTGTACGGGACCAATGCAAAATTTTTTTTTTTCAATATTTAATTTTACCACTTTTTTGACATGATTAAAATACATATCCATACTAAATTACTGCTTTCTAGTACTTATAGTCTCTGAGTAAAACCGCGGACGGACAGACAGACAGACATGGCGAAACTATAAGGGTTCCTTGTAGGTACTACGGAACCCTAAAAACTAGGTAGTATGGCAAATACGACTTCACATCTC
This sequence comes from Acrobasis suavella, assembly GCA_943193695.1. Classification (NCBI taxonomy): domain Eukaryota; kingdom Metazoa; phylum Arthropoda; class Insecta; order Lepidoptera; family Pyralidae; genus Acrobasis; species Acrobasis suavella. The sequence continues at coordinate 10,193,991 of OW971955.1, read as the reverse complement.
ACATCACAATAATATAGGTAAGGGCTATTAAGGTTTTACCCATACGTATCCCTCCGTTCCAACCAATTCACAAAATCGTTTCAACAGTATGATATATACGACTCACTTAACAACACTTCAATGAAACTTTAGGCACAGTATGCCTAAAATACACATTTTAAAACGATATATCAAATTCAAAACTTTGATATTTTTAACAGAAGGCAACAAAAAATTTATAATGTTATATTTATTTGTACGTTCGGATATTCCACTATGCTATTAAGCGACAACCGTTCGCGCGATATGCGGCTACCACTGGGATATTATAAGATGCAGCGGCTATTCTGTAACGTTCTATTACAAGAATTTTTCATAACGATGTTCTTTTTCGGATAGGCGAAAAAAAAGTGAGATTTTTCCGAGTTTATTTTCGTCACGAATTAAAAGTGAAAGGTAATTTAACAAAATTGACTATCTCGGCCATAGATCAGTTGGTAGAGCGTTTGCCTGAGATGGTCGATGTTCCCAGTTCAAACCCAGGGCACACCAATATATATTTTTTTTAATTTTAGTGTTTTATTGTTTATTTTTTAATTTTATTGTTTTTTAGATTTATTATTAACAAAAAAGTGTGAGCTTTTTCCTTCACTTCGTCTTTACTACAAAAGTAACTTCGTCCCAACTAAGTGTTCTACGACACTCACGTAATTTTTCGTTAAATAAAGCCTTATTTAATTTGTGATATCAGTGTGAGTCAAATCTGTCCTAAATTTAACGCTTCAAAAATAGAGTCATAATCTCTCATACTAATAGTATGAGAGATCATGACTCCATTTATAAAGCCTGACCGTACCTAAATTATCATCGCTGTCAATTTATTTATTTACCAATTTATGTACACGGAAAATTTATACAGAGAATACATCAAATAAAAGTTTTGTACAAAGGCACTACTTATCTCAAAAGAGATCTCTTCCAGTAGGCCTGTGAGAGGAGATGTTTACGTAAGAGAGGCATACAGCCGTGTTTATACATAAAATAAAGGAGGAAGAAAATTAAAATGACATAAAACTACACTAACTACAAATAAACATACATATATTACACATATACTTAAATAAATACATATGTCTATTTAGAAGGAAATATAATTATACTTAATATGAACATTATAAGTTACAATTAAGATGATTCCAATAAATAATGATCAATCTTCCACAGCTGGAAATAAGCCTCTCTAAATACATATACGTAGGAAACTGTCCTATCCCTGATGAGCCCCAGTAAAATGTAGTAAAGGCCAAGTGCGTGTCGGACACGCGCACAAGGGTTCCGTACCGTCATCTATGAAAAATCAGGTTTGTTGCATTGGAGCCCCACTAAAATATTTATTTTATTCTGTTTTTAGTCTTTGTTGTCATAGCGGCAACAGAAATACATCATCTGTAAATATCAACTGTCTAGCTATCACGATTCATGAGATACAGCCTGGTGACAGACACAGACGGACAGAGGAGTCTTAGTAATAGGGTATCGTTTTTACCCTTTGGAAACGGAACCCTAAATCCGTGCGTCAACTCGTGAACGGGTGCTGCCGGGAGGGACTGGTCAGCTCGGCCTCGCTTTTTTGACTACTTAATATTTTTTATTACGCAATTTATGTTTGTTTACCGGTTCGCAAGCATTACATGTTATAATGTGTCAACATTGTATTATATTATAAGTATTTATTAATTAAAAGACAATTATAATAATATGACAAAGCCCTTCTGGCGAGTAGGCGACCAATATTTTGAAAATGAGTTTCTTTCGGCGTTTCTTCTCAGCAGTGGTCGTTACGAAGCGCTGGTATCGGTAGCTTTTCTTTAAAAATAAATTAAATTTTAATATACTTTACACGTAACATAAATTATACTTATTGACGTGTAAAAGTGCCTGTAAAGGTCTAATTACTGAATAAACATTTGAATCTTTGAATCTTTGAATCTTAGAAAAGACCTAACGATGATGATGACAAGTCACCTCTTACAAAACCCATAGGAGAGAAGAATCTACTCTCCCATCACCACACGGCAAAGATCAGTTCAAAAACAAATAATTATTTAAAAAAATATTTTTAAGACAGGCTTTTATGTAAAGCGCTTCTCAAGACGAATCAAACGAGCCAAAACGCGATGGGGTTGCGTCGTTTCATTACAGAGTTCCTATGGCCACCCTTCAGCTCCATCATCAGATCAGCTCCATGTCATCATAATATAGTTACATTATTTTGTTATTATCATTGTCACGCGATATACGTATGCGTGCAAAATTTCAGCTCAATCGGAAACCGGTAAGTGGGTCAAATTTAACTTGCAAGATTCGATTACAGACAGACCGACAGACAACGGGACAGTTGAAACTAAATAAAAGCTTGTAACATTTAAAGATAATCGAGCACAGTCTACCAGTATACCAGAATAACCCGCGAGAAATGAGCCGCGACCCGCGCAACGGAATCAGACTGTGTATGATACATCATACGAGCGCGTGCGGTACGGTCGGCAAATTATACAATACAATACAATACCATTTATTGCACAAAATAAATAAATACAGGACATAATTATCTTAAAAACTAGGAAATGCGCAAAAGGCGGCCTTATCGCTAAGCAATTCTTCCAGGCAACCTCGCTATATAGAAAATAGTAATGGGAAATTAGGTAGTGCGGGGTGGTCAATATAAACATACTTATATACTCATACATGCATACATATTTTCACGCCTGTTTCCCATGGCAGAGACTATAGATTTCCACTTGCTACGATCCTTGCAAACCTCTTTTGCTTTGTCAACACTCATTACTATTTTCATACATACATAATGACGACCTCCGTGGCGTAGTCGTCTCCATGCTAGTCCGCCACCCAGAGGTCCCGGGTTCGATCCCCGGTCAGGGCAAGTTGGAAAATGGTCTTTTTCAAATAGTCCTGGGTCTTGGATGTTTATCTATATATGTATATGTTGTAAAATATAGTATCGTTGAGTGAGTATCCCATAACACAAGTCTCGAACTTACTTTGGGGCTAGCTCAATCAGTGTTTTTCGTCCCTATATATTTATTTATTTTTATTTATACATGCTCTCCGGTTATATACAATAATTATAATAAACATAAATATACATCTTACATAAATACATACAATTTACACTGAAAAAAAAATTATATTAACAGTACGAGATGAAGAGAAATGGAAACAAGGAAAGGATATTTATTTACCTTTCATAAGGATAGAAAATAAGATTTACTTTCGATTTGAAGCTGGCTAGTGTTTCGGCGCGTCGGATAGTAATTATCTAAGCGCGTTCCCGGTAGCATCCTCAGCTGCGCTGCATCGGAGTCCGGGGTCCACTTTCCCGCTTGTTCTTCTCCAAATATAATATGCATGTCAATGGTCAGCCAAGTCAGGTCTGTGTCACTCCCCGTTTAGGTAACGAAAATATACCTACATTATTACTATGCGCGCGCTTCAGTTACATGAATCGTTTTGAGTAATAAGAATGAAATTGGCTTGAAAAGGATGTCTAGGTATCTAAACGAAGAGGTGAGGGGTTCTGACGCGAGCTAAATTAAACCATAGCGCTAACCACATTAAGTAAATATTTCTTTTGAATCTCTTTTCTGAGGAAGACTTCTGTACGTGAGTACTTATTCTGTGCCCAAGGATCCCGAAGACCACGCGAAATCGAGAAGAAATAGTCGGAACAGTTGAAACGATTCGGCTATAGTTTTATAACCGGCCGCCTGTTTACCGTCAACCTTCTTTAAAGGTGAACGCACATTTATCCGAGCCGAAAGCGTCGAACGAGCCGAACGAAATCCTATGAAACCTCGCACACCTGACCGCGTCGAATCGTCCGAATCTAGAAGAAACACAGAATTTCTAGACATTCGGATAACGTCATCAAATTAGGCGCGGGTGATACGATCGAATCGATCGAATCGCCTGCATTCCGGCGATAAGTGAGTGCGTAAGAGCAACGAGAGTTATGCGATCAAGTGACTACTTCGATTTATTTTAAATGTTACAAAAATGAGTGATTCTGGCATAATAAAGCACTGATAATAAAAATTTTGTCAAGATTCACCACTATTCACATGTAATTACAGGGCGACAGGTGTAAGGTAAATGGAAACGATTCTTTCGTCGCGGTCGTTTCTTTCGGTGAACATATGTTAAAAACTTCGATCGATTCTACGCGTTCGGCTCGGATAAATGTGCGTTCACCTTAAGAATGCATAAATGCGAAAGTTTTAGTTCAATTTTTGAATTTGCTGACGGTACTTCGGTGCTTTATAACAGTATTAGCACTATACTATAATTACGCATCCGTTCAATGTCTATGTTCTCAACTTCTTATAGCGATCTTACAGGATCTCAATAGCAAATGATCTTTCTCCTATGAGACACGCCGGAACACAAAGGTACCGCCGCGTTTAGGCTTGTTTTACACGTACCACAAATATGAGCCTAGGCTAAACCTTCGACCTAAATTATCTCAAGTTTTGTCTAAGCTAGCAGGAACTAAAATTCTCAAAGTATGCTCTACCTCTTATATTTCGCTGAAAAAATCTCGATAGCGCGTTTCAGCCTCACCTTGAAATTTCCTCCATTGAGCCAGCCGACCAACGCGTCAACCAGCTGGTCAACCAGGTCCGGCGTCAACTCTGGCTCCCTTCGGACGAGGGCTGTCAGTTGTTCACCGAGCTGTTGACGCAGCCGAAGGTCCGGTCTGGTGAGGAGGGGCAACGCGGCCTCGAGAGAGGCCGGTTGGGGGTAATGCGCCATCTGTTGAGGAGAAATAATAATTTAAGAGGGGGTTTTTGTATAAATGGGAGGATACTACGAGTAGCTTGACTATAAACGGACATTTACACAGACGAAAGACGAGTCCATCCATCATGGCCAACACTAGTATTGAGGAAGACCTTAAGTGCCGCAACAGACGGGGCGCAAGTTGCGTCGCGTAACAGCTAGAGATGGGCAGTGGATAGTACTCAATCTACCCACTAGTTTTAATAAATAGAGTAAATATGTGTTCTCATTTATTGACATCGCATTTGATGTCTGTTTACTTTTTTTATCGTAAAATTACGTCCTATGCACACCTCCCACCAAAAAATGATAATTAGTCAAAGAAGCCTACTTTCAGTGTATGATAAGTATGGTATTTTCATATAATTAAGCGTCGCGTATGACGTTTACCTACATTTTAAGCATAAAATGGCGTATGCACACACTTTCCGATAAGAATTGCAAGTGTATACTAGATTTAAGTTTCAAAATTGTCATGAAAACATGAAATAATAAATATGAATATAAATATGAGTCGCAAGTCATATAAATCAATCTACTCACCAAATGGATAAATAAGGATATTTACGCCGCGTCTGTTAGGGCCGTAACAGACGCGGCGCAAGTTGCGCCGCGTAACAGCTAGTGATGGGCGATGCATAAATACTCAATCAACCCATTTGAGTATTTACTCAGTAGATTGAGTAAATACCCGATAAATATCCATTTGGTGAGTAGATTGATTTATATGAGTTGCGACTCATATCTATATTCATATTCATTATTTCATGTTTTCATGACAATTTTGAAACTTAAATCTAGTATACTTGCAATTCTTGTCGGAAAGTATGCGCGTACGCCATATTATGCTTAAAATGTAGGTAAACGTTATATACGACGCTAATTTATATGAAAATACCATACTAATCATACACTGAAAGTAGACTTCTTTGACTAATTATAATTTTTTGGTGGGAGGGGTGCATAGACGTCATTTTACGTAAAAATAAGTAAACAGACATCAAATGCGATGTCAATACGTGAGCACGCTCTATTTACTCTATTTATTAAATCTAGTGAGTAAATGAACAAATGGGTAGATTGAGTACCATCCACTGCCCATCTCTAGCTGTTACGCGACGCAACTTGCGCCCCGTCTGGTCCGGCACTTACGGCCCTTAATGGAAAGATCGACCTAGTCGGCAACGCTTACTTGTGTAATTTACTGCGCGGTAAAGCCATAAATGTACATGATAGTGCAAAGATTTATCAGTCCTAATAACCGGGCAAGTGCAAATCGGACTCGCGCACGAAGAGTTCCGTAGGTACCATTATCTATAAAAAAAAAACACGTTTGTTGTATGGGAGCCCCACCACAATATTTCTGTTTTTAGAATTTGTTGTCATACCAGCAACAGAAAATTTCAACTTTCTAGCTATCACGGTTCATGAGATACAGCCTAGGGACAGACAGACAGACGAACGGATGGACAGACGTACGGATGGACAGCGGAGTCTTAGTAATAGGGTCCCGTTTTTACCCTTTGGGTACGGAACCTTAAAAATTATGTTTGTTGTATGCGAGCCCCATTAATAAATAAATAAATATATAGGGACAAATCACACTGATTGAGCTAGCCCCAAAGTAAGTTCGACACGGTGTTATGGAATACTAACTCAACCACTGAGTTCAACGATACTATATTTTATAACAAATACATACATAGAAAAGGCCATTTTCCAACTTGCCCTGACCGGGGATCGAACCCAGGACCTTTTTGTGGCAGACTCATTATATCTTGAATCATTATATTCTGTTTTTAGTATTTGTTGCTATACCGGCAACAGAAATACATCATCTGTGAAAATTTGGGACACAGACAGACAGACAGACAGAGGGACTGACAGTGAAGAAAAAAAGCAATATAAGCAAATGTAACTCACCGTTCTGACAGTATGTTTATCCCGTCAAATCCAGAAACTCGCTCAGATGAAGCCGTTCAGTCCTGTACGCTCTCATCTCACTTGTCACAGTCACTGTCACTTATACATCAATTTTTGTATAGAAGTAAGCTTTGACGACTAAATCCTAACCAAAGAAATTCAAATAAAAATTTTGTCCGTTTAGTTTTTTTGTAAAGAAAATTATTCAAGATTCCATGTTACCAGTTCATTAATCGACTTCTAAAAAGGGGCGACATCTACCTTTTTTTACGAGCTGTGATGGTGAACAGAAGTTAGGTAATACTAAATTAAAGTCCCCCATGAGGCTGACATAGTCACACCAGGTGAACTGAAGCCTCGGTAAAATAATAGGTGAGGTTATCAATTCTTCGCGAAAATGCCAAAGCATTTTGGGACTTGAGACTAAGAAGACAGAGTCCAGGGCCGCAAGATTCAAATGCCACTTTTACCGTATTGGTGGACGAGATGGTGGAAAAAGGGATCAAAATAGTGATGGGTTGCTAGCCGTCATCGCTTATTTACATGATTCGCATTTTCCGGCTCTCTCACTTACCGAACGAAGCATAGAAACGGTGACGCTACTACTCAGACGTCGATTTTCTGTGAGAGTGTGATACTTCCCCGGACGAGCCGGCCCATTCATGCTACTAGCAAAACAGAGTTTTGCCGGTAGCGTGGCTCTACCACAACTAACTTTAAATCCATTTGTGAGTGTTACTCATACATAAATTTATGTTAAATGTACCCAGCTAGATAGTTACTCATTAACGACATAGCGTAAATTAGTCATGATATTAGTTATAGTTAACAAGAATGTTACTTACTAAGAATGGTAAATACTTGTATTGTGCTACTGTTGGTGCCACTGTGTAAAATTGCTTCAGTGACTTTCTTGGTAGTATTTATGGAGAGGTCTGCTATCGTCTGCTCCATTTCAAACTTTATATTTACTTACAAATTTTAAGACTTTGGCAGCAATTTACTTCCATACATTTTTTTTTTTAATTATTTCTCAACCCTTTTAATACTTAAACTAACTGTATCCACATGTTTTGAGTTGTAGCCGTGCTAGGTATATTTAAACATAAATGAATATATTACTTTGGTGACAATTTGTTATGTGTATCTCATTTAAATAAAAGTGTTAAGATATTTTCTGATCTTTCTTCAAAGCCGAAATTTTTTCACATTTCTATCTGAAATTCGGATAGAAATGTGATTCTAAACGGACAAACAACGTACAACCACGACCGCCATTTTCGTTCAAGTTACGTGCTGGGTATTTTACTCAGTTTTATTTGAATAAGTTTTCTAATTCTCACGAATAATCTTCACAAGGTGGTGGTTATGTGGTTAAGACGTTGGTTGTGTGACTGTGAGACAGGAGTTCGATGCTCACTAGCCGCGACTTGTAACTCTGAGTTAGTATTCATGTACGGTCATTGTCAACTACCACCACCTGCTTCCGGTGAGGCAAAAGATTACAAGGAAACCTGTTTAATAAATTAATAATGACTGCGTGTTACTGGGGGGATGTGGTGCGGGGCGATCCGCAAAACACCCCGCAGGCTTCTACATATTTCGACTGATGGGGGAACGGAGGCGAGGAATGAACGCGGTTTGACGCGGAATGAAGATCTCATCGATTTTTAATTTAAAAAAGAGAAAGATGGGCACTCTGCTTATTTGTATAATAAATATTTAGTGTCTTTAATAGAGCACAAAAATTAAATGTAAAATATAATTAGCTATAAAAATTAAAACAAGTGATTACTAAAAAGAATATTTATAAACAAGCTGTTTTTAAAACAATCTAAATATATATAACTCAAAGGTGACTGACTGACTGACATAGTGATCTATCAACGCACAGCCCAAACCACTGGACGGATCGGGCTGAAATTTGGCATGCAGGTAGATGTTATGACGTAGGCATCCGCTACGAAAGGATTTTGATCAATGCTACCCCCAAGGGGATAAAATAGGGGATGAAAGTTTGTATGAAACTTTGTCAATTTTAAACTGATCGGGCTGAGACTTTGCATGCATAAAGCTACTATGACGTAGGCATCACCTAAGAAAGGATTTTGATAAATTACACCTCTACGCGAGCGAAGCCGCGGGCAAAAGCTAGTGAACTAATAAGTTTTAAGTCTTGTGCTCCTCAAGACAAATCAATTAAGCCCAAGCTCTGTGGGGTTATGTTTGTTTGTAATTATTGTACAAAAACAAATACCTACATTACGAAGAAAAAATACAAAAGAGCGAATATACAAAGGCGGACTTATCCCATGTAGGGATCTCTTCTAGTCAACCTGCGATAGATTAAGAGTGTATTTACTCAATTAAAAGGTAGAAGCAAGTACATACAAATGTATGCACATCTGTTTTTTTATCACAGGGATGCCATGGCCACCTCCCAGCTTCATCGTAAGTACAGGTCATAAAATATAGTATCGTTGAGTAAGTATCCCATATCCCAAAAGTCTCAAACTTACTTTGGGGCTAGCTCAATCAGTGTCATTTGTCCCTATTTATTATTTGTTTATTAGTACCATTATTGCAATGTCACCCAACTTACATAAGTATTTGAAGTTTCAGCTCGATCAAATAATGGGAAGTGTGTCTAATTAAGCTTGCAAGATTTGATTACAGGCACACAAACAACAGGACAGATGAAACTAAATAAAAGCTTGTAACAATATTTTTTAAGACAAGCTTTTATCAAAACAATTAACTTAAAAGGTAAAAGAGCACTTCAACACTTCAAAGTCAAGACTAATCAAACCAGCCCAAATTCGATGGGGTTAGGCGTTTTATTACAAAAATTCTAAAGCCACCTTCCAGCTTCATATCATAATAGTGCATTATCACGTGATATATATGTATGCATGCAAAGTTACAGCTCAATCGGAAACTGAGAAGTGGGACAAATGTAACTTGCAAGATTTTACTACAGTCAGACAGACAGACAACAGGACAGGTGAAACTAAATAAAAGCTTGTAAAAAACATAGCTTCTATAATTATAGACAGGCAATCAATCACTTAAACCAGAAGCTACTCAAACAATTTATAGCCGTTTCGCCTTTTGATGTCTATTTGTTGAGTGATCTATTTTTAATCTAGAAGCATATCTGAGGATGTTGAAAAGGGTGTGAGAGTAAAGGTAGACTTCACATTTGTTCTAACTGTTCTAACTAAAAGTTTATTCATCTTTGAAACTACATAGAATTTTGGTATTACCTAAAAATTATATTGGAACAAAAGTTTAAAAGTCCGGCCGATTACATGCTTATTTACCTGTTTTCATTCTTATTCATTATTCTGCTATTAGTATTTTTAACTGCCTCCGTGGTCCAGTGGTCAAGGCGTTCGCCTTGTGACCCGGAAGTCATGGGTTCGATTCCCACTGGGAAACATACTTTGTGCAAAGTTGTTTCCAGTCTGGATAGGATATTGCAGGCTTGAATCACCTGATTATCCGAAAAGAAAGATGATTCCGTGTTTCGGAAGGCACGTAAGACTGTGGGTCCCGAACGCCACCTAGCGTTTGATCATCAAACTATCCAAGGATTGGTTCCTGGTTTGCCCTTTGGGTTGTGGAGGTCAGACGGCAGTCGCTCTGTGTAAAAACCAGTAACCTCGTCAAATCTCCTTGGTTAGGTAGCGGACCCCGGGCTCTGCAGCGTTATTGCTGAGGACGCAACCGGGAATATGCTCGGATGATGATAAGTATTTTTAATGTATTACGTCTATAGTATGCCTTACAGACCCCGACACCCAGTGATAAGAAGTAGATCAGACATGCTATTTATTATAACAACAGCAAATTGTCACAACAAACAAGGTCAGTTTAGTTTATACATTGCATTGATAGGATGATTGGTGATGTCATTATGCAGTTCTTGGAGCAATGTCACTGAGGTTGAGTTTCAACAGCAATTTAAACTTAGATAATGGTAATGGTAACACATGTAATGGCACAGAATAAATACTAGTACTCACACGTACAGGAGTTATACTCAGAAAAAGAATTCCAAGAAAATCTACTTAATGTGGTCAGCGCTATGGTTTGATTTAGCTCGCGTCAGAACTTCTCACCTCTTCATTAAATACCTAGACATCAGTTGCAAGTCAATATCATTCTTATAACTCTGGACAAACGATTCATATAACTGAATTTTCCCCTATGAATCTATTTCGATACCTAAACGGAGTGACACAGGCCTGGTAATGGTGTCACAGACATACACAGCTAGTGCCTCTAGACCTCTGTCAGGCCTGTGTCACTCCCTGTTTAGGTACCTACGAAAATATACCTACATCATTACTATGCGCGCGGCGACCACTGCGAAGGGGAAAATTCAGTTACATGAATCCTTTAGTTTAGAGTAATACGAATGAAATTGGCTTTAAATTAATGTCTAGGTATCTAAAACAAGACGTGAGGAGTTCTGACGCGAGCTAAATTAAACCATATCCCCAACCACATCAAGTTGATATTTCTTTAAATTTCTTTTCTGAGTAAGACTTCTTTACGTGAGTACTAGTACTATTCTGTGCCTCAGTCCGCCAATCTGGAGTTGGAAAATGGCCGTTTTCAAAATGTCCTTGGTCTTGGGTGTTTATCTATGTATGTATTTATCATAAAATATACTATCCTTGGTTTAGTATCGCATTACAAAAGCTTTAGCTTTCTTTGGAGCTAGCTAAATCTGTGTGTTTTGTCCCTATATATTTATTTATGTACCAAAAGAGTTGATTCCTTCACACTTTGGAAGGTTCATATAAGCAGTTGGTCCCGGCTGTCATCATTGTATGGCAGTCGTCAAGCTACGTCAGATGCCTTAAGGCAGCCTGAAAAATCTGACACCAGTGTTGGCCAATTACACACACGAAAAACAAATAAAGGGTTGATTGTTGATAAAGGGTATAAAATTACTTTACTACAATCATTATCTTAACCAACTTGGTGTAAAGATAAAGTATTGATAATGTCAATGAATATTCGATTAATCAAATTCTTGGAAGAGCCTTGTTGGGATTAAATTGTCTTAAATCACCTGTTTTGATAAACTATGTTTTTCTAAGTAGTTTTATGTAAAAATTTACAAGATAATGAAAGACTTCTACACCTGATAAGAGGTGAGACTGTGTTAAATTCTTCTTGCTATATTAGCCCTTAGAATGTATTTAGTCTAAAAATATAAAACCAACATTAAAACTGCAGTTTGTGTGGTATCGAACAGCTAAACTAAGAGAACGGTGGAAAAAGCTGGAAGAGGCTTTTGTGTCACAAAAACCCATGCAAAAAATAAGCAACTGATACTTATATACATAATATGTATGTATGTATGTATCAGTTGCGGAACACTACCGCTGCAGGAGACAGATGTGTTATGTAACACAAATGTCTCTGGTAGCGGTAGGCAGAGAATATAAATAAATATATAAATATATAGGGACAAATAACACTGATTGAGCTAGCCCCAAAGTAAGTTCGAGACTTGTGTTATGAGATACTAACTCAACGATACTATATCTTATAATAAATACATATATAGATAAATAAAAGGCCCAGGACAATTTGAAAAAGGTCATTTTTCAACTTGCCCTGACCGGGGATCGGACCCGTGACCTCTGGGTGGCGGACTAGCATGGTGACCACTATCCACTTGCTAAGATCCTGACACACCTCTTTCCCGTCACTGATAGTTAAAATTTTAATGAAAAGCAAAAAATGTTTTGCCAAATAATGCTAATACAAAGACCGCTTTGTTTAGAAGACTTGTTGTAGAGAAGCTGAAGAAGGATTTTGAGCTAAAATTATACTTCATTTTAAAACCACCTTTTTTACTAACTTACAAAAATGAGGAGGTCATCAATTCATTGCAATCTTTTTTGATGTGTGTTCACCTATTATTCGAAGTTGCCAGGACCAATTTGAAATCCTTTTTTTGTTTGAAAGGGCATACTTGTCAGGTAAATATAAGGTAAGAAATTTTATCAAAATCGGTTGTGTAGTTAGGTGTAGATACGGTTTTTAGTTTTAAAAAATTTTCTTGTATGTAGCTAGAGTAATGAGCAAACTATGCCAGACCCTGATTTAGTTTGTGTTTATTTAATTTATTTATTGGAACGAAGTTCTATATTCTATATCACACGTTGCAAAAGGGAGCTAGATGGAAAAAATTAAGAACAAAAGTTGTAACGACACTTTTTGTTCATTCAAATTTATGAAAATAATAAAAACTTGATTTTAGAACGCAGAAAAGAGTTTGAATGTAATTTAGACCTATTTATATTTTACTTCGTTCCATCCAGGTGTCCCTTGACACCTGTCAAGGTTTTTTATTTAACTTTATTACACGAAATTGTAATTCGCGGACTTAAGCCCGTAGGCCTTTCCTACCAGTCAACCTACAGGTGGTGCTACATACATTCCGGAAATATGGTGCAAAAACTCTGAAATTAAAAACTTTCGTTTTTCGTGTTTCGACTTTTATTTGCATTTCTAAGTGTCAAAGGTTAACTAGACAGGCTAATGACTGTCTAAATCAAAGGTCATCATGGTGGGAGAAATCATTGAGAAACATCACATTTTGGCCCTGACGACTTTTATGACAAATTATCACATATTTTCCTTCAAGTACGTGGGTACACCGTTTACATCTCGATATGATGTCATCCAATGAAGTCAATTGAGAATTTTAACATCATATTTTGCTTACGCCTCTCATGAAAGTCTCTTAAAATTTTGTCTAAATAAATGCGAAATATTAACAACATTGTTCGTTAAAGTATAATTTAAAGCTAAATATAGCATTAAATTGCGGATGACGATAAAAATAGAGACATTTGGATGTTTTATTCGATGAAAAGTGCAAAGATGTCCAGTCGATTGACAGTTCGTAATATATTTCGCAAATATACGTTTTCGGGTTTATCAACAACAATTATTGAGAAAAAAGTATATAAACATAATTATTTTACCGTAAACCTTCTGACTGGTAACACGAACGCGTGAAAAACAAAGAAACCAAACAGATATTGAAGGAGAAAATAACATCATTCGGAAAGATCAGACATATCCATTTATGTATGACCTTAGGAACAAAAAACACTTCCTTACACTAACTCACAAGCACTTTTCGATAATCACAAAGTCTTAATTGTTTTATTTACTGCAAATAAACACAGTATAAGGGTCACAAACGTTTAATTTCGCGAATAAACGTCTTGCTGTTCAAAAATCAAGAAATTTTGAGCAGTATCGCGCATGCCCAGCAAAAATTTACATCACGTGACCTGTCATGGCGTCATAGATGCAATTTTTTTGCGGTACTCTCACTTGGCAACGACGTTAAAATTGGACAGCCAAAATAACAGTTATTTTAACCGATAAAATATTTGGAAAATGTTGCAAATGTGGGAACACGATACTTTTATTAATAATGACAAAAGGTAAATGAACGTCTGTGATGAACATGAACAAAAATAATTTAAAACCTAGTTGGAATGGAGACATTGAGGTTTATTGTGATTGTTTGTTGTACCACAGAATAAGTACTAGGTTGTACGCTGCTCCAATTTTCAATCAAATCGCATACTGCTCAAAATGCAGATAACCATCTGCAGAAGGCACACCTCAAGGATTTTAATTTAAATACTACTTTCCTTATATTTTTTAACAAAGTTGAATAAAATGTTCGTTGGTCGCTGGGCCGTTAAATCCTGTTGCTGAACTTGCTGAAAAAAGCATATCTTCAGCAGAGTTCAAAGCTCTCGTTAACTTTTAAATACCTACTTTTACATATTATGTAGGTAAATAACATCGGATTTCATGTTTTATCATACTATCATAATCGTTACCCTACATGTATGTAATGTAATAAAACTAACGCCATCTATTATCGAATGTATAAACTATTTGTTATAAAATTAGTGTACAGAAGTTCCAACTAGCGACATCTCATAGTGAATAGGAGAACTATATATTAAAAGAATTGTGTTAGTACCTGATTATCACTAAAGATGGCGTGGAAATCAAAAATTATAAGATTTTGTTGCAGGGTTTAGCTGACTACCAGAAAGGAGGAGGTTAACATATCGTCGCCAAAGAGCAAAAAAATAATTTTAGGTATCGTCGCGATCTGTTTTTTATATGTAAGTTAACCAAAGAAAAAAAGAAGAAGACAAGAAAGAAGGGAGGCGTTTGCCCAGGAGTCGTACGTACATACATGGCTAAAAAATATTAACCAAAGATTTAGAATATATTGAAAAAACATTTTTTTTGTTCGTAAGGGTTAGGTATACGTTTGTCAGGTGGTCCCTTAGGAATTTTATTAACATCGGTTGTGTAATTCGAGGGTGGAGTCGGGTCCTAGTTTCGAAATATTTATTGGTTTTCGTGTTTGTAAGTGGCCAACATTGGTGTCAGATTTTCCTAGCTTCAGGCATCTGATATAGCTTGACGATTGCCACACGATAACAGGACCACCGGTTTGACGTGCCTTCCAAAGCACAGAGGAGCTCCAGAAATTATTATGCCACTTGTGGTCACCCATCTAATTGCGGGACACGCCTGTGGTCACTTAACTTGCGAAAGCACCAAAACGAGATGCATCGAGTGAGTAAAAAAAATTTTTTTATGCTCTTTTGTGAACATGGTTCCTGTGCTTAGGTTTTAGTTTATAATTTTGACTTAAAACCTCATTTTAAACGGGAAATGTCTTGGGCTTAGAAATGAATGTTTCGGCGTCTAGTGCTGCCACAATTTGAAATAAATTATTAGCAACTTTCCTACTTTATTTCAAATGGGAGCAGCACTGATCCCCGAAAAATTCATTACTAAGCCCATGACAAGGTACCATGTTCTCCAAAGAGCAATTGCAAGGAAACTGAGATATCATTTAAAATGTTGTATTGAGTGTGCCCTAGTTAACCCTTCAAACTATTTTATGAACTGCTTTTTAAGGGGATACCTGAATTTTCCGGTGTCCAGTGACATTGAAATAAATCAATTGATAGGAAACAGAGAGGGTAGAAACTTACGTAACGGGTAGAAACTTACGTAACATAAATGTTTTAGTTACCCCGTATTATAGGCTGAAAACAGTCAGTACATCGTTTAAGGGAAACTGTATAAAGTTTTATAATAAATTGCCAGAATCGGTCCTTGATATGCCAGATAGAAAATTTAAAGTTTATGTAAAGAAAGTACTCTGTGAGAAGGCTTATTACGGAACCGATGATTATCTTAAAGACAAAAACGTCTAGCTTGAGCTTGGCGCGGGTCCCTTTAAAAGGTTTATATTTGTACACTCACAAATGACATAATTTGAGTACAATCAGTACATGAATTTTATACAAATTGACATTAATTTCAAATTTTACATTTTTAATTAATAATTATGACATAGCAATGTATTCTCAGTCCTCTCTCTAATTTTAATATCAGTATAATTGTAAGGTTGACGTTTTTGGAGAAAATGCTGCAGTACAGTTTGTTACCGCTTCTTCTGTACTTTGCGCTTTGGAGGCGGTAGTAAACTTAGTTGTAAGTAAATGATCTGACGTCAACAACTAACTATTAAGAAATCGAAAGAAAAAAGAAATGACAATTATCAAGTGATATAAATATCCAAAGATAAATAAATGATTTTTGACTTTTGACTTTGACTTTAGAGACATCAATCAAAATTTTGTCTTTACCAGGTCCTAGATAACCCTTCAAACTATTTTATGAACTACTGTTTAAAATTTGAAGTGAGAACGTGCAGCTTTTCTACGCACAATTGCGAAAAACGGCCAGTTTTGGCGTATGTGCATAGAAAAGCTTCACGTTCTCACTTTAAACTGTAAACAGTAGTTCATAAAATAGTTTCAAGGGTTACCTAGTGCCTGGTCAAGACAAAATTTTGAATGATGTCTCTCTTATCAAATGATTAATTTCAAATGGGGGCAGCACTGGACCCCAGAAATTCAGGGGAGTGAGAACGTGTCGAAGCCTTTCTTCGTACATTTGCCAAAAGTGGTTGATTTCACCAAAAACATTCATGTTTTTTTATTTGTTTTATTCTCCTCGCTTCGCTTGTTCAAAAATATCATATTTCGCCAATTGTGCATCAATCAAAGTTATAACAAGTGTGAGATGCCCTGGGCACGTGCTCCGTGTGCCCCGAAAGTATTTAAAGACGGTATTGGCAGTGAAGGAAGGCTAGCCAGATCAACTATTGACATTATAATTTCAGATTCTGGCCCATTTCTTTGAATTTCTTTTACAGTCTGCGGGTTTAAAAGCATCAAGAACACTACATATATTGTAAAAAAAAAAACTAAAACAATTTTTATTTCATTTATTATATGAACATTATAAAATTAGCATACTCGATAAGAAAATAATAAGAGTTAAATATATTTCGAAACAACTGAACTAAAAATAACAAAAACTTGGCAATCTATACGGCATGAAATACCAGAATGGGAAGCATTCACCAGGATAAGGCATACACCTTCTATCCCTACTAAGACACTTACAGATATCTTCCTCTCTAGAACGCCTCCGTTTCTTCCTTGGAGGGTTTCTTAACGTGCGAGGAGTTGCTGCCATTCTTTCCGTACCTTGAGGAATTTGGTTGTTCAGAATTTCTTCATTTGTATCTGTATGTTGATTCAGGATCGGTGAGGACACAGCGGCGACAGCATTCTGGAACCCTTGGTAACTTTGTGTGGACTGAGTTGGTTGAGTACTGACTATGCTTGGTTGCGTCGGTAATGGGAGATTTCTTGGGCTTTGAACTGGTGGCATGGGAGATGGGACTGAAGTTGAAGGCATAGGCTGAGATGAAGGTGTCACTAATCCAGGATTTTCTGGTCTGTGATTAACTATTACTTGAACTGGTTGCATGGGAGATGGGGCTGAAGTTAAAGGCATAGGCTGAGATGAAGGTGTCGCTAATCCAGGACTTCCTGGTCTGTTGATAACTATTACAGGTGATCTTGGTTGCGTTGGAGATAAAGGTCGAGGGGAAGATAGGATTTGTGGTGATGATGGTGGGTTTTGAAAAGGAGATACTTGCGAAGCTGTAGGTGTAACTGCTTGCGGCACAGATTGACCCTGGGTTAATGGAGCATTGGCATTATCATCAACATCTACTGGGTGAAGTGAAATATGCTGTTGCTGGCTGCCTACATTCGTAACTCGGTCTACGCAAACGTATCGGTAATTTAGCGGGACATTTCTGTTATCTTGACGGTTAAATTCGTATTTCAAAGGAGCTTGAAGTGATCTACGTTGAGGACTAAAAGAATTTGGGGTGGATGGAATGTTAAAAGATTGACGCCTTGTTTGAGGTCTTGGAGGAAATCTATTATCAAAAGCTAAATGTGGAGGTACTCCAGGGGGTACAGTTCCACTGGTGTACATGTTATTTTGAAAAACAGGCTGTTGTACCCCAGGTGATGGCATAGGAGAGTTTGAGGCGCCAGGGGATTGATACCAGATTACATTAGATCCGAACATTTCTGGCGGTGGTGGAATCCCATCATCAGGTAAAGTATGGTGTGTAATTGATTTTGACGATCCAGGAGGTTGGCAGCAGTTTACACCAGGTCGACCTTGAACCAATTCTGATGGTGGTTTAAAACCGTGATCTGGTGGATGTGATGGTTTAGGTAAATCTATATGGTCATCTGAATAAAGAGTGTAAAATTTCATACTTTCCGAAGGTTGGTTTTGGTATGGAACGTAGGGTTGGGCAGCAGCAGCACCTGAGGATGAACCTAGCGTTGGATAAAATACTGGCGGTGCAAATACAGGCCGATATTCAGGATTTTGCACCATTGAGCCATCTGTGCTATCTACACAACCAGAAATCCAACCATGATGTTGAAGCTGTTTATTAACATCTACGCTAGATTGATACTCCTCTGGTTTCCGTATTGGTGGCGTCTTTCTTATTGGTTCATTATCTTTTAACTTATTTATAAAATCTGCAACTCTAAACTCATCTATTTCCACATTTATCTTTTTTAGAGACCTTTTTACTTCTTCATTCATAGTTTTATCATTAGCGCAGCTATGTCCTCTCTTTTCTAAGTCATGCAATCGTTTTGAAAGATTAGATTTAATGATTTTCTTTTCGGTAGCAATATCTGATCTTTCATCTAAAATCAATTCGTCTAAAAAGTTAGAAACTTCATTTTTCATTTTTATTTCTTCTACATCTTCTTTTAAAGCAGCTTCACTCGGGATAGGGATTTTAGCTAATTCACACAGCAGTTTATTTTGTTTTGTCAAAAGATCTTCCTCGTTTTTATTGTCTTCAAGCTCTGTATAGTACTTCATGATAGCCTCGCGTATCTGGTTTTTATATATTTGCTTTCCTTCGTGGTCATCTCTGTTATAATTATGCTGCACAAAACTGTCTGCTATCTCATCTACGAGCTCTTTGTACAAGGCTGCTTTGTCTTGTGTTGTATTAAGTGGTTCAGGTAACATATTTGTTATTGTAGTTTTTACATCTTTTTTATACTCATGTCTCGCCCTTTCGTCTCTAATCAAAGGTTTTACTGAACGAATTGCTGAAATCAACTGTGCTTTTCTCTCATCTTTACTTCGCTGTAACGCACAGCACATTGGAAGAATTCTAATAAGTCGTTCCAATTCATCGTTTAAATAATCATCATATAACATATCATCGTCAAAAGTTCTAGGATTTGAATTAAGCTCAGTAAGCTTTCTTAATATGCTAGTCATCAAATTATCTCTGACTGTTGTAAAATTTTCATTTTCGCCTGATTTAGAAATCAGAGGTAAATCATGACACCAATTTTCAACTATTTCTAATATTATATCAGCTGGCTTCTTTATTGGAGTTGATGCCGCAATACAGCATGCTTGTGGACTTGTCCACAACTGACCAGCTCCGCTAGGACCTGCTGCTTGACTTTTATCTAAAGATGTTCTTTTACTATTACTTACCTTTTTCAATGATTTTCCCTTCTGAGCTAATTTATCTTTTGTTAATTTAGGTACACATTTTCTTTCATTTTTCGTAGATTTTAATATGTCTTCCAAAGTTTTTGCATGTTTATCGATATTTTTCTCCTCTCCAGGTAGTAATGGGAATTTAACTAACCATTTTGTTATTTCTTTATGAATTTTTTCTTCAGCTTGAGGTTCATTATTTTCTATTTCATTAATTCTTTTGGCAAGCATTTCAAGTATTTTATCCCAGTCTAGCTGTTCATTCAGGTTAGTCGCTTCTCTTATCGGTAATTTTTCAAACCACACATCTATTTCACATCTTAATTTAACTTCCTCTACTTCTTGGATCACTGAGTTTTCATTTGGAACAGGAACTTTAAATAAAGCAGAATACAATTCATTATAAATCTCATCTCTACTTATAGGGACGGCATTTTTTTTCTGAGCTTCGTGAAAATATTTATCGATTTCATCTTTTATTCTTACTTCATGTTTCAACTTTACCGCATCATCTCCATGATCAAAATTTTCTAATATAAACATGTTAGTTAACTTGTTCTTGTATATTTCAAAACCTGGGTCATATATTTTCTTATTGCTAATAGGAACAGGTATGGAAGCTTCAATTGTGTTTTCAAGTTTATGTCTATATTGTTCTCCAGCAGTTTGTTCTTTTATTATTGCTCGTGCTTTTATAATATCATTTAATAAACTAGATTTTAGATTTTCTTTATTCCTTTGAACCTCCTCATATTTTAAATCTTTATTTATTTTATCTATTTCATCACCTAATATGTCTTTATATAAAACATCGTCATTAAATCGTGGATCTAAGTTAAGATCGCCTACTTTTTGATAAAGTTTTACTGCAACGCTATCTTTTACTGCTGTCTCACAATCTTTACTTTTTTCTTTTATTGGAAGATTATTACACCAGTTCTCAATCACATTTACTACGAGGTCCCTCGAAGGTCCCATTTTATTTTTGGAATGATTGATCTGTTTTGTAAAACTTTTATTGTTCTGGGTAATATTTAGATTATTTAAACTTTGATTTTTACCTTCATTCACTCTTTTTATTCTGTTCGATAGTTGTTGAATAAGAACCTTGTCATCAATTTCCTTAGTTGGTTCGAGTGGTAACATTGTTATCCATTTCGTCACGAAATCCACTAACTCAGGATCATCTTGAATATTACTAGCACGTTTCTCAGATAGCTCTTCCGCTAAATCACTTATCATTTTTGCAACCATGCTTTTAGTTTCTTGGTCCGATATTGATTGCAATGGCATGTTCTTAATCCAATCTCCAATTTCGTGAGCATACATAAGTTTTCGGTTAAATTCTATAACGGTTACATCGCCAGGAATAGGTATATTAGCTAATCTGTCATATACATTCTGTTTGCATGATGGCGTAGGTTTTGTGGTTTGTACGATTCTTTTGATCTCTTCCAAAAGTCTTGCAGTCCAAGCCTCTAGTTTTAAAGGGTCATCAGCTATTTCTTTTCCATTTACGCGAATGTATTCATCAATAAATTCATCCAAATTTTGTTCTTTGATTCCAAAACTGTTGTCAGCAGTCTGATTTCTATTAACAGTTGGCTGATCAAATAAATATCTGCTTTGTTCAACTCTATAAATAAGGTTTGATATCATATCAAATTCAGATATTTTGCTTGGTGCTATTGGTAATTTTGGCATGTATAAATCTCTTATTCGCACTGTTAAAAAATATTCTTCAAAATTAGCTATTTCTGGTCCTTGCATCCTGATCATTTCTACTTGACGGATATCTTTAGCTAGTCCAAGGATAAAGTCTATTCTTTTTGAATTGCTCGGAACATTGAATGAGCTATCAATTGGTAAATCATTTAACCAATCAGATATTATTTTGATGTAAAGTAATTCTCGGTCGAGCTCTTCTGGAAGCTTACCTTTGCGACCACTTGTTCCACAGCAAGCTTCGTACATGTCTGCTTTCGAGGATGGACTGAGTTTCCTGAAGTAAGTCTTAAGTAATTCGGAATAAGCTCCTTTCACTAAAATATCATCTTGTCCAAAATTGTGTTCAATAAATTTGTCCACTAACTGAATTAAAGTTTTATTAACATCATTTTGTGTGTTCAAATCTTCATCTGCGTCTTTTCTCTGATTAGCTACTTTTATAAGGTTTTCTTTTTTACGTTCTTCTTTCAAAGTTTCATTAAATTGAATCTTTAGTAACCTTTCTTTCAACATTTCTGATAAATGGTCTATATTTTTCTTTTCGTTTGGTTTGAGAATTTTATCTAACCATACTTTTGTTTCTCGTTTGATGTCTTCATCAGGACTTTTATTTTGCATCTGATTTTGTACTTTTAACGCAAAATCGTGTAACATTTTATCTCTTGCATCTTTACCATCTATGAAATAAATATTGCTAGGCTGTTCATTCATCCAAATTGATATTTCATCTTTAATCATATCTATTCCTTCTTGTTCATAATAATTAATAGCAAGTGGGTCTTTACGTTCAATCATTGAAGCTTTCTCATATTTTCTGGTACCATGATGAGGTCTATTCAACACAGGCACTGGAAATTGTGAAAATTTCGAATAAAAATTATTCAGATAGTTTTTCATAAGGTCTTCGTCCATATTCTGATAGGCTTCCTCCTCAAACTTGATGATCCATCTCATGACAGTGTATTTTATCCAATTTTCTCTAGTACCCAGATACTCTGTATTAGGCCCATATTGCTCTAGTTTCATTTCATCCGTTAGTTGAGCCGCTAAATCAAACACTATAACTTCTTTATAATTCTTATCCTCGTTTACGTGTGCTAGTTCTGGTACAGTTTCTAACCAAGCATTTATCAATTTAGATAAATCCTCTATACACTTCCTTTCTTCTGGATTTACTTTTGATATTTCTTTTTTAGAAGATGATTTTTTAGGTGTAGACGTGATTGGATAGTTAGAAGGCCCTGCTGCAGATAAATCATGGTCTGATATAAAAACTAAGACACTTTTTGCTAAACTATCTTTAGATAAAAACATTGCTGAGCAAGATTTATCAATAGCATATTTTGCAGCGTGTTTCATTTTCTCAATAATTGTATTTGTTAAAATTGAAGCATTTTGCTCAGTTGTGTCGTAATAGCTATATAAAAATTCGAAAATTTGATCTTTAGCGTAATTAATGTTACCAGAGTGGACTGAATCAAAAGAATCTATTATAACTTCAACTAGTTCATCTTTGTGACCACTTTTTGAAGTGTCGATAACAGTGTTTACGAATTTAATTACATCTTGGGTAAACCTCTCATCCACGGTATCTTCTATACTTTCACATAAGGTGTTTGCGTCACAGCTTTGAACGAACGAATTGCTAGAACGTTGTCTATGACGTTTATTTGTACGTGCAGCCAATATCAGATCTGCTAATTCTTGAGCATACGTATCAAGCAGGTCCTCATTAGCAAGTGGTATATCTTTTAGAATAGTTAACAATTCCGTTTTCAAAAACAATTTATTATTACCAATCTGTGTCATTATTTTCATGACAGGTCTTAATCGTTTTATAACCTCGTCGTTAACTTTCTGTATATTTATTGTATGTCCCCAATCATCTGTTTCTATAAATGATAGATTTGAAAGGTAATTTATAACTAGTTGTTCTATTTTAGCTGATTTTCTACACCTTGAATTTCTTTTCTTGTCCGTACCAACATTAAATAATTCTTTGTTCAATCTCTTTATTCTTTCAAGTAAATTATTTTCTATTTCCTTTTTGAAACTATTCTGATCTCTTGAAGAACAAGGAAACCAAATTGGTAAACCTTCTAAGAAATCATGAATATATGTTTTAACATTATTTTCATAATTTTCGTTAGTAATATCAGTAGATAGGTTGTATATAGCTTCATTTAGGTCATTAACAGCGTTATCTCGAATCATTTTCGATGCTTGATCAATATTGGGAAACACGGGGATTTCCAAAAGCCATTGTAAAATTACAGTTTGTAAACTATCCTTGTATTGACCCCTTGGGACTAAAATAACAGTTTCATTCTGTCTTACTTCTTCCTTTCTTGTTTCTTTAGGTTCACGTGAATCACTTTTATCCCTTGAAAATAATTCTTTTACAATTATTCTGGAATCAGGGCTAGATGTTTGTGTGGTTGTTGGTTTTTCAAAGGAAAACGGGCTCGATTGACAACTGAGGTTGCAAAGTGTGTCGTTCATTGATATTGAAGGTGACAAAGCTATCTGAAAAGTGAAAAAATACACGTATTATTAATTTACGTTGATGACTTCTGTGGTCTAGGTCACGGTCAGGTCAAGATGGAAAATAAACTTTTTCTGTTTGACTTGGATCTTGGATGTTAATCTATACAATATGTAACAAAAACTCTGTCCGGTCCATGTAGGAGCAACTCAGACAGTCGATATGAACAACTATTCCTATGGGTATCGGCTATAAATGTCAGATTCTAAAAATGACAGACGAGTTTAAAAGGCCAGATTCTATGAATGCCAGATTCTATAAATGCCAGATTCAATAAATGCCAGATTCAATAAATGCCAGATTCTACAAATGTCAGATTCCAATAATGCCAGATCCAGTTTTTTTTTTGATATCGACTATATAATACCTTACGTTGATAATTCATTTACCATTGTCTGTTTTAAAGCAGGAAATAAATCGGTAATTATAAAGTATTACATACATAATGGAATCTCCAAAGTCCCGCGCAATATGCGTCCCCATTCCCCTTCCCCGCACCGCTCCCCCGTTCTCGCCTTGACGAGGCGGCTGCAGGCGCCTGCAGCCCGCTCAACACCCTCCACAAGGCGAGAGTTAGATTCCCTCTTATATGGTTGAGTTTAACGATGGCTGATCCGTGCGTCAACTCGTGAACGGGTGCTGCCGGGAGGGACTGGTCAGCTCGGAGTAAATTATTTGACTACTTAGTATTTCTTCTTACTACGTAATTTATGTTTGTTAACTCGTTCGCAAGCATTACATGTTATAATGTATTATATTAAACGTATTTATTATTTATAAAAAGACATAATATTAATATGACAGAGCCCTACTGGCGAGTAGGCGATAAAATGAGTTTCCTTCGGCGTTTCTTCTCAGCAGTGGTAGTTACGAAGCGCTGGCATCGGTAGCTTTTCTTTAAAATAAATTAAATTTCAATATAAACTACACGTAATGTAAATTATACTTATTGACGTGTAAAAGTGCCTGTAAAGGTCTCATTACTGAATAAACATTTGAATTTTGAAAACGGGGAAGAGGTGTGAGAACGGGGATGGGGTTGCATATTGGCTGCGGCCAAGTTTGCGGCCGCGACCACGACTGGTGGTGTTTCTGGTCGTCGAGTCTAGTGCGCGAAGTCACAGAATAAGTACTAGCACTCACGTACAGAAGTCTAACTCAGAAAAGAAATTCAAAGAAATATCTACTTAATGTGGTTAGCGCTGTGGTTTAATTTAGCTCGTGTCAGAACTCCTCACCTCTTCGTTTAGATACACATCCATTGCAAGCCAATTTCATTCTTATTACTTTGGAGAAACGATTCATGTAACTGAGGTTTCCCCTCCGGAATGGTCGCCGCGCATAATATGTAGGTATATTTTCGATACCTAAACGGGAAGTGACTCAGGCCTAGCGAAGTGCTTAAGCCTTACTTACCGATGTGCCATGAAATTCCGTTAACACCTCTCGCTCAGAGAATTTGACACAAGCTGAAAAAAAGAATTGAGTCAAGCAAGACGGAGATAGTATTTATACAATTAGCGAAGCCAACGATTAGGTACAATGTGACACAAATATGTTGAACTAAAATGGCGGACTTCAAAGCATTTTCGTACAATTTCCTGACGATATTGAACGGAAATGGCGTTCGTCGGCGCCTAATTTGTACCTGCGCCGATAACCGTCATTTTGGTTCAACCAAAACGTGCCGGGAATTTGTACAAAAATGCTTTGAAGTCCGCTATTTTTGTTCAACTTATTTGTGTCGCGTTGTTTCTATGTTGTTATCGAGTCGAAAATGGCTAAAATTAAATTTGTTAACAGCAAAATGTTGTTAATATGTATTGTTCGATGAAAACTCGAGTATTTTTACTTTTCGGCTTCGGCCTTGAGCCTATAGGGATGCGCAAAATGGGGCGGCGGGGGAGTCGGAAGTTCTCCCCCCACCCGTGGTGGGGCTGCCAGGAGAGGAATGTTTCATTGCTCTCCCAGCGCCTTAGGCGGGGCCACACCGCCGTAGCTGTGGTTGGAGATCGGTCGCGGAGGAGGAGGAGTGTCGGTGTTACGTTGCCGCTCTCCCTATCCTCCGCGACCGAGCGGGGCCGCACCGCGTTTGCGGCGAGAGGCAAGCGGCGGAGCCTATCATCTTCTCCGCCGCTGGGAGCCGGTTTATCTGGCACCCATGGGTCCACAGGCAGTGGACTGCGTGGGAGTCTGCCGCCTTTCGATTGGCCCGAGGAGGTACGGCGCGTCCGTGAGTTCCGGACGCGCCGACTTGGTGAGTGGGGGGGCGCTTAGACGTCCCCGAGGAGGAGCCGCATTGGCGGCCAGCCGCGCTGGGGTTCGCGGTTGTATTTCCGTTCCTGTGTCCTCGGCAAAAGCGGTTATGATGGAAATCCGGAGGTTTTTTAGTAGGTAGGCACGTCACTCTGGCGTGGAGTCCCACATAACCCGACAGCCTCCTCCGCAGGCTGACGGGTATCCGTAACATGGATCTTCACTCCGAAAAAAAAATGGTAACGTAATGAATGGTAACTTAACAAAAGGTAACTTAATAAATGGTATTTAATGAATTCTAACTTAACGAATGGTAACTTAATAAATGTTAACTTCATGCATGGTAACTTAATAAATGGTAACATAATGAATGATCACTTAACGAATGGTAACTTAACGAATGGTAACTTAGCGAATAGTAACTTAATGAATGGTAACTTAATATAATCAACATCCTCCCGTATTCGGTAACGCTTCAGAGCCCGGGGTCCGCTACCTAACCTAGGTGATTTGACAAGGTTACTGGTTTTTACACATCGACAGCCGTCTGACCGCCGCGACTAAAAGGGTGGACCAGAAGAAATCCTTGGATAATTTTGAGAGCAAACACTAGATGGCGTTCGGGACCCACAATTTATACATGCCTTCCGAAACTCGGATTCATCTTTTCGGATTATCAGGTGATTCAAGCTTGCAATATCCAGGAAACAATAATTCACAAAGTATGCTTCCCAGTGGGATTCGAACCCACGAGCCCACGACGTCCAGATTACATAGCGAAAGCCTTGACCACTAGACCACGGAGGCAGTCATGGAGTTTATTGAATGTAATGTAGATATTGGAGAAGACAATCGCAAAACCACTCTATTACTTCTTCCAATATTGTCAATGCATGTGGTGGCTCTTTCCTTACAATGACACCGGCGAGGGGCTGGCTCTTAAATTAAGACAGTAGTAGGTACCTAGTAATTTATTGATAAAACTCTAGGATCTTCTCCTCTTTTAAATTTATTTTAACTTATTTATTAAAAAATTAAATTAAACAGTTTATACTACCTAGTAGCATTTTACGCAATAAACTTATCTAATTTCATTTTTAACCTCCGTAAAAAAAAGAGGTGTTATAAGTTTGACGCTAATGTCTGTCTGTCCGTCTGTGTGCCATCTGTGGCATTGTAGCTTTCAATATGGACCAATTTCGATGCGGTTCTTTTTACGTAGAAGCAATTGTTTGAGGGTGTTTACGCGAATGGCAACCCTACTGCTGTGGAGCCCCCTGACGGGAGAACCTCGCAACCATCCGCCCATCTTCATCACGTGACGAAATGTCAGCTGTGGCCCACCAATGAAGCTCGGTCTACTCCTTAATGTGTATATACCATTGGTCAATTTTGTTCCCAATACCTTAACCCCAGACAATGTAAAATTTAAAATCGAATATACTCGTCATCGAACTTTCAACCTGATCACTGCATTTTATTTATCACCAAAATCATCAACATTAACGGCAAATCACAGAGGCACTAAAAATCAAAGTATCTACACGCGCCGATACAGAGGGTGTTTGATGAAAATCGGTTCCTAAGTTTAAAAATTATTGAGGGTCAAGGCTTGAAATTCGGTTTTTTTATTTAAATTTACCTGAGCAAATAATAGATGGCGCTACGGGTGGGATCACTAGATGCGTCGGGTTTTTTTTATTTGCCTAACAAATTAGTTTGTCCGCAATAAAGTTACCTAATTTAATTTTCAGTTAAAAAAGAATAAAACTAACCGGTTTTATTGAAAGTCTGGCAATCCTGAAAAAGGAAATAAAAGTGGGTCAGTAGTCAGTACCTATATTAGACTGGATTCGCCTATAATGAGACACCTTGTGCAGGGGACCATGCCTGTGGCCCTATTACGGTCAAATTTGAAGGCAATGCCTCCTAGGCCCTCTGTACAAAGGGGTTTCAATTTACTGTGTGCACAATAATATGTATAGCTGTAAGTAAAAACACTAGTTTAGTTTTAAGTTACTGTAGTATACTAACTAATTGGATCCTAGTTATCTGAAATAAAAGGAATTGAATAAAGGATTGTTAATTTGCAGTTTTACAATATGTAACAAAAACCCTGTCCGATTCTTGTAGGAGCAACTCAGACCGTCATTATTCAACTGAAAAAAAAACGACATTTTCATACAAAAGTGTACGGCCGGCCCGGCAATTTGTATAATTTTTTTTTTCAAGTTTCAATCTATAGTCCCGTAGAAAAAGTTGTTCATATTGACAGTCTGAGTTGCTCCTACAAGGATCGGATAGGGGTTTTGTTACATATTGTAGGCAGAGTGCGATTTTATGTAGGAAGGTTCCAGAAAGTTGGCATGGTCACAGAATAAGTACTAGATGGTGCTAACGATTTCTTGAAATATTAGAAAGTACACTATATATATAGTAAACTTTATTAATAAGGGCGATAGTAGGCATTGTGCTACAAAATCGTAGAACCATGCTGTGAATTGCAAAAAGAGATAGAGTGGACCAGGAACCATGAAGCTTACCCTATTGCAAGTGGATTCAATTTGTGAACTTCGTAGAACCATGCTGTGAATTGCAAAAAGAGATAGAGTGGACCAGGAACCATGAAGCTTACCCTATTACAAGTGGATTCAATTTGTGAACTTCGTAGAACCATGCTGTGAATTGCAAAAAGAGATAGAGTGGACCAGGAACCATGAAGCTTACCCTATTACAAGTGGATTCAATTTGTGAACTTCGTAGAACCATGCTGTGAATTGCAAAAAGAGATAGAGTGGACCAGGAACCATGAAGCTTACCCTATTACAAGTGGATTCAATTTGTGAACTTCGTAGAACCATGCTGTGAATTGCAAAAAGAGATAGAGTGGACCAGGAACCATGAAGCTTACCCTATTACAAGTGGATTCAATTTGTGAACTTCGTAGAACCATGCTGTGAATTGCAAAAAGAGATAGAGTGGACCAGGAACCATGAAGCTTACCCTATTACAAGTGGATTCAATTTGTGAACTTCGTAGAACCATGCTGTGAATTGCAAAAAGAGATAGAGTGGACCAGGAACCATGAAGCTTACCCTATTACAAGTGGATTCAATTTGTGAACTTCGTAGAACCATGCTGTGAATTGCAAAAAGAGATAGAGTGGACCAGGAACCATGAAGCTTACCCTATTGCAAGTGGATTCAATTTGTGAACTGCATCTCTTGGATTGCTTGCTGCCAGAGCTGTGGCACTGTTGCAAGTGGCGGATCAGCCTCGCTCTCATCGCTGGACATTCTAATCTGTTGTTGCCTTTGCACACTCTAGGGTTCTGCAAGTCACCAGATTTATAAATATCTAAGGAGTTACTTACATTTTCAATATCTTTAGGGGAATTTGCTTGGTCGATTTGAAACTATTGGGAGGCCTTGTCCATCAGTGGACTTTCAGTAGCTAATATGAGGGGCGGAACACTGAACGTGACAGAGAGCTTCGCTCGTCCAATAATCTTCTCCTAGCTGTACCAAATATTTTTTCGAGTCCGCATCTTTAAGATAATCGTTATACATTTCTACATTCTCTATAATTTTTTCTGTCGTATCCTCAGAATTGTCCATAACAGGAATTAAAGAAGTCGCAGTTTTTAAATCAAATTTCTCCATTTATGAAATATCATAAAACACAATCTTCTTGTAAACTAATTCTATGTTATCCCTTGAGACGTCATTAATATATTCACTTAATTCTATAGTACACTTCTGCTCCCGAAAAATACTAATTATATTTTTATAAGTTCTATATAATTCTTAAGCTTTTAATATTTTCTCGCTTACATTTTCTTTATATTTTATTCTTCTTATTTCTCCTAATTTGCTTAAATTAACTTGGATGTCAGTTAACTCACTTAAAATTAATTCTAACTCTTTTTCCATGAAATTAATAAAAAAATGACAAGAACCTAAAGATTACGTAATTTTTTAATTTAAAATATTTGTATGTTACATACTTAAAGTCCATAATAATTGAAATTCATAAAGACACTGTACGGGAAGAGAAGCATCTCTGTGGATTTACTAACAACTATTTATTATGTAGGGGACCAACCATTTTTAAATAGTCCACTGGGGTGAGTCACGTACTAAATAGGGGGAGGGAGGGGTGCTGCACTTTACACTGGGGCTGATTTGTTCACGGAGGTGTTCATTATTTAGAGGGACGCTGCATTTTTAACTGGTTCAATGGGGTGAGTCACGTACTAAATAGGGGAGAGGGGGGCGCTGCACTTTACACTGGGGCTGATTTGTTCACGGAGGTGTTCATTATTTAGAGGGACGCTGCATTTTTAACTGGTTCAATGGGGTGAGTCACGTACTAAATAGGGGGAGAGGGGGGCGCTGCACTTTACACTGGGGCTGATTTGTTCACGGAGGTGTTCATTATTTAGAGGGACGCTGCATTTTTAACTGGTTCAATGGGGTGAGTCACGTACTAAATAGGGGGAGAGGGGGGCGCTGCACTTTACACTGGGGCTGATTTGTTCACGGAGGTGTTCATTATTTAGAGGGACGCTGCATTTTTAACTGGTTCAATGGGGTGAGTCACGTACTAAATAGGGGGAGAGGGGGGCGCTGCACTTTACACTGGGGCTTATTACCTCACGATCAGGGTTGGATTGCCTCACACATTGGACTCCTCCTCACGATCTCGCCTCCGGATAATTGAAGACGCATTCTTCTAAGAAATTCTGACTCCACCTTACTCTGTATCCACTTTTTCTGTCTCTCTTTTATCTTCATACACAACAATGCAATCATAAGTAATAATGCCACTAAAGCCACCGTTATTAGTATGTTGTTAGTGGATACATACGATTCTATGTCCGAAATCGTGGCTTTGTTGCTTCCTCCCGAGGCATTTTGCGTAATAATAACTTCTTTATCTTCAGTTTTAGAATATGACTTGCCCATCTTGCAGAGTATCACAAACAACTTTCGTAATTTTAAAGAGCACGCGCACTGTACACAAGCCGTTTAATAATCCCATTTTATGACGCTCGTCCGTAAAATGTTCAACTTTCAAAGCCAAAGTACTCGCTAAAGTACTCGCAAAAGACATCCAAGTTCCTAACTATGAAATCCTTGCCCCTATTTTGGTTGGGCCGCCATCGCCGTTCACCCAGTCCATGCCGTTGAAGTACATGAGATCAGGTGTTATCAGGCATCAGCTACAAGAAGTCCAAGATCTTGCCCAAGGATATAAAATCCAGACCTGTCTAACTCTAAAAAATCTTCATAACGAGTTTTACGATGCCACTGAAACAACGCCATCTACCGGCAACATAACGCTTAATCCACCGGAGTTGTCAGTTAAATACTCACATAATACTCATCATTATCGAGTTCCACAATACACCTCACTTCAAAATCCTTGTCCCAGGGCGGTCCGCCATCGCCGGCCATGCTGCTTAAGTTCTTCGGTATGTTCAGCGTCATTGTTTTTGCTAAGGTAATTTGTATCTATGTGGTGTTTGCTGTGCTCATCGTAGGGAACTGAAAGTTTAAAATTAAAATTGAAATTCTTTGTACAAATTGCGTCATTGTCATCAAATCAGATACAGGAAGTGCTGGGTTTCAAATCCTTGAGGCCTATGCCTCTATGGTCTATCTGTCTATCCGTCTATCTGTCTGTCTGACTGTGTGTCTGTATGTGGCATTGTAGCACTCGAACGGATGAACCGACATTGATGCGTTTTTTTCACGTGAAAGCAAGTTCCCTTGCGGTGGTTCTTAGCTGTTTTTTGAAAATCAGTTCAGCTGTTTAAAAGTTATTGGGGTTTAACGCTTGAAAGTTGGGGTTTTTAATTTAACAGATGGCGCTACGGATATCAATTCCACTTAAAATAGGTTGGAATAGGTATGTAGTACCGCCACTTATCACTAGATGGCGCCGTTGGTTTATTTTTAATTTGCATGCCGAATAAACTTGTTAGTTAAGTAAAAACTATAAATTATATACGTACGCAAATACAAAAGTTTCAGAAAACAAGAAGCTGGTTCCCACAAAATTGCAAATATCGCCACGGGCACACTACTCTTGATATTCATCACTTAACGTGGACACAATTTGTTTCTGATCTTTAGTCTTAAAACGCCTTCTATGATCTTTAATGCTGAACTATGCCTTAAAACGCCTGAGTTCTGCAATGTTGAACTGTCTTAAAACACCAGCGTTCTGATCTTCAATGTCGAATTGTCTTAAAACACCTTCGTTCTGATCTTCAATGCTGAAGTATGTCTTAAAACGCCTTCGTTTTGATGTTTAACGCGGAAGTGTCTTAAAACGCCTTTGTTCTGATCTCTGATGCTGAACCATGTTCAATGCTGAATAATTTGTAAAACGCCTGCGTCGTTTGACCACCACGTTCAAATTTTGTGCCTGAAGATGCCTCGTGTAGAGGTGGAACACGTGTTGCAAATAGATACGGCAGCCGATGAGGCTGCAACCACAATGGATGCAGTAGCATAGGTAGCATCAAATATTGGTGACCGGAACACTGCAGCTGATGAGGACGGTGCAAATTAGAAAGAAAGATTAGAGCGAAGGCTAACTGATCACAAAAAAGCGGTATAAACCCCAAGGATTCTTCTAAAAGTATTTAATCTATTTTATAAAAAGGATATTTGAGTTTTCATATCTTCTTGATGTTTTCTGTGGCGTTTTGGTACAGTATAAAACAGGAATTTTGGAATTGAACTCGGTTGCAACTATTGGATATATTTTTGTAAATTTCTTCTTTGAAATGACACAAGGATTTTTTTACATCAGGTTTGATTTTGTCACGAGGACGTTGCCAAGGTACGAGATTTTTCTTTTAGCACGCTTTGGCACGGATATACCATCAGAAGAAGACCCAACTCTTTAAAAATAAAAAAACTGGCCTAGTGGAATAGATACACTATAGAATTCTATATCCTTTATCTCTGAGGTAGCATCAGGGTAGCATTTATTATTCAACTGTTATTCAACTAGCAGCTTTTTACGGGTATGTATACAGTATGTAACAAAAACCTGTCCTGTCCGATCCTTGTAGGAGCAACTCAGACCGTCAATAAGAACAACTTTTTCTATGGGACCAATGCTTGAGACTCTAAGAAAAAATTTGACATTTTCATACAAATTACCGGACTGGCCGAACACTTTTGTATGAAAATTACGATTTTTTTTCGATTTTCAAACATTGGTCCCTTAGGAAAGTTAGTTAATATTTAAAATCTGAGCTGAGATGCTCCTACAAGGATCGAACAGGGTTATTGTTACATATTGTATACAATAGGTATAAACCAACCATTTTAAACACTTTTATCTTTGAAAACTGCATTAAAATCCGTTGCGTATAGTTTAGGAATTTAAAGCATAGTGACATACATACAGAGAGGCAGACGGTGGAATCGGACTTTGTCTTTAATCTCCGACAAAAAAGGGGGGTGTTATAAGTTAGATGCTAATATCTATCTGTCTGTCTGTGTGTCTGTGGATCGTAGCTCGCGAACGGATGGACCGATTTCGATGCGATTTCTTTTTTACCGTGGAAGCAAATTCCCTTGCTATTTTACTGAACCACTAAAAAGTTATTGCGGGTTAATGATTGAAAGTTGGGGACTTCTTTTTACCTGGCCAATATAGATGGCGCTACGGTTGGATTAAGTAGTTCCACCATTCATGACTAGATGGCGTTGTAGGGGTTTTTTAATTTGCCAGGCAAATAAACTTTTGCTACTCCAACCGATAATCGTTAAGTTTGACACCAATGTTGGCCACCAACATATTTACCTTAACCTTTGCGTATCAGTAAATACTGGCTGGAATTTTTACATTTATCTCTATGATCAATCTGATAGAAGTCAGGGGCCTTCAATAGACATATTCATGACATCTTCTAAATTCTAAACGTAAAGAATATTTCTTGGGTATAATTCTAAATTCCTTGCAGTCTGAACTGAAAGTAAATTATTAAATTTCTTGTTATTTAAACAAGTGGACGGGCAGGATCTAAATTCTCGCAAGAAATGTAAGTTTTATTACTTAATTAAATGTTTCTACTGTTTCTTTAAATTTGTAGCGTGAGAGAGGTGGTATACTCGACCGCCACAAAGGGATGATCTTCTCAACAAGCATGGAGTTGCGTTGCGTCTGAGCAGCCCTGTTTCACCCCGTTTAGGTATCGAAAATAAACCTACATTATTACTATGCGCGCGGCGACCACTTCGGAGCGCGAAGGGGAAAATTCAGTTACATGAATCGTTTGTCCAGGCGTTATAAGAATGAAACTAGCTTGCATGTCTAGGTATCTAAACGAAGAGGTGAGGAGTTCTGACGCGAGCTCAATTAAACCTTAGCGCTAACCGCATTAAACAGATATTTCTTTGAATTTCTTTTCTGACTAAGACTGTGTGGAGTACGTGTAGATATTCTGTGGTGTAGGGAAGCGCGGCGGCTCCAACGGTGACACGTGTACCGTTGGAAATAAAAATTTTTGGGGTCTAGTGAGAGCGTGAAGCTTTTCTTCTCACATTTGCTAAAAACGGCCACTTATTATAAATGTGCGAAGAAATACTCACGTTATCACTGGACTCCAAAAAAAAAAATAGGGAAGTCTAGCGCGCACTCGACGATGGAATGTCTAATGGTTGCCGCCTGCTTTTTTGCAATTGCGGTAACTCGCCGCAGTCCCCGCGTTGTACTCAGCACACTCCCCCTCCGTGCAGTACCGTCTGCTATGGCCGTAGCCCAAGCAGCGAGAGCACTGCGCGAGTGGGGACTGGTCCGCAACCTTTACGTGCTGGAGGTCCACACGGAGGGTCCCAGCGTCCAGCGCTCTCCTCCAAATAGCCGGAGATGCTGAGCACAACTTTGCTATTGTGCGGATTCCTCACCTTCTTTCTGTATTTTACCTGAAGACGGTCATCCCCACTGCCGAGGCCGTGAAAAACTTCTGGGTTCTGATTCCTCATCGCTCCGATGACGTCACCGTCACTGTATCGGACGTTGACGCCCCAGAGGATGAGGAGCGGATCCCTGTTCTTCACCTCCCCGACAGTGAGGCTGCCCGCCCTCTCGAGCCTCTCCCTCGACTTAGCTCTTTCTTCCTTGGACGAGCAACTCATGATAACCTTCCGGTCCTTTGCCTTACGAACACGTTCGACTCAGACCCACCCCTCCTTGGCGTCAACTAGTGCATGTCGCACGCATCCTTAGATGTGACGACAAGGGACAGCAGGGCCCCCCGCTTAGTCGGTTCCACCTTGGATGAGCGGGCCGCCACGTCTGCATAAGATAAGGCACCAGCCCCCGCCGTCTGCTGGGCGATCAGCTCTCTGATTTCGCCTAGCATCCGGGCGTTTTCCCTGATCAGCCCGGCTTGCTCCTACATCTTTTCGGATAGAGCAAGCCCGGCTGACCGCTCGTCCGGGGCGCTGGCTATGTTTTCCACCGCCGGAGGCGGGCGCAACGGAGAGGGACTTCCCCCCCGTTGCCCCACCTCTTGCGCCATCACCAGCCGGTACAAGCGCTCCACTGCCTCGATGACTCCAAGCCTTATCTCTGTTTTGAAATTCCTGGAGCCATCGAGAAGTTTCCTCACCTTGTACCGGCAGGTTTTGGCCACGGCGGCGACGCTGTCGACGACGAGGTAGTCTCCGGGGAAGTGTCAGGCCCCGCGAGGTCCCGCTCAGGAGGCGAAGGGAACCCAAATTCCTTCTCGCCCTCTTCGCGGGCCTCCGCCTTTCAACCCCCAGACTCGACCGCCTGTGCGCGGGCTCCGGAACAACGCCCTCGTGGTGACCACCCACGACGCACCCAAGCGCCGCGTTCAAGGGGCATTCAATTTGATTATTATTAACTCTGGGGTCCATAATATTGTCAGGAGGTAGTCGTCGTTGCGTTAAAATGTAAAAAGTAAAAGTAAAATAGAAAATAAAATGACAATCTCTTGGCCCTGTATAGGGGGGCCAAGTTCGTTACTTTTTTGAAATGAAAAATTTCGGTCAAAGTTAAAACTATTTACACAAAAAATCTTAAAACGATAGTCAATTATTTAAAATAAGCAGGTTAAAAGTCAAAATGAAAATAAAATATTTAGTCGGTAAAAATTTAAAATTTAGCCTACCTAAGCGTTGCGCTCCGTGACGCGTGGCGTTTTCCGAGTGGAAAACGTGCATACGCCGCCCTGTGTTAACGGGCTAGGGGTCCAGATGGTAAGACACAGTCAGAGTAGAACAAAGTGACTTTAAAAAGAGCGCAGCACTTACCACGTGTCGCACCGCTATTCTCAGCGGTGCCTATCGAAATCCAGCTGAGACTTGGGCACAGTTCCACGCTCAACGCACCTCAGAAATACTAATAAACACTTTCCACAAAAAACTTTTCACGATTTGGGACAAAGTCCCAAGAAACTTAATTTTTAATGTGTGTCCGCGTCCCGCTCCGCTGCCGTGAGAAAACTCACGGCAGCGGAGCGGGACGCGTGTGCACGGCTCGGCTGACGGAGCGCAACTCGCATTTTTGAACTTGCCACTTTTTGCAAATATGCTAAGGAAAGCTTCACAAAAAGCAACGGATATCAATCATAATATGTAATTCCGCTACTCATCACTAGAGGGCGTTATTGACGTCGGGGTTTTTTTTTTTATTTGCTCAGCATATTAACTTGTCTGCCTGGTTAAGGCGTCTGGAAGTTAATTCACCTCGTAGTCCTACAACACCCTTGGTTACAGGAGCGCACCACACACTGACGACTTCCGCGGCTGCTACAGGCCTGACTTGTGCTACTCTCTTCTCAGGGTGCTGAAGATGTCCGTAAGTTGTCTTTTTGCCCGACTGCGCCAGAAGGAGGGTTATGTTTTTCGAGAGTATGTATATATAGTTGTTTGGTTTTGGGTTTCGCTCTGCGGCCTGAAGCTCATAAGATTCGTCTTAATTCTGAGAGTGACACATATACATATACAATATGTAACAAAAACCCTGTCCGATCCTTGTAGAAGCAACACAGACCGTCAATATGAACAACTTTTTCTATGGGACCAATGCTTGAAACTCAAAGAAAACATTGTCATTTTCATACAAATTGCCGGGCCGGTCGAACACTTTTGTATGAAAATGTAGATTATTTTTCTAGGGTCAAGCATTGGTCCCATATGAAAAGTTGTTCATATTGACGGTCTGAGTTTCTCCTATAAGGATCCGACAGGGTTTTTGTTACATATTGTATAGAGGCTGTCGCTTTTTTTTTTAAATATAATGTGTTGTTTAACCCTCGAATTAAAAAGCGGAGTGTTATAAGCAGAAATCGGATATTTAAACTTCAAGGAAGTACGTAACACAGAGTGGTTAAAACCACCTTTAAAATATAAATTAATATTTTTTTGGTACCGTGTTGTTTAAAAATGGAATGGGAAAGATTGAAACTATTTTTGGATTTGCATGCAAATTAAAAACCCCCGACGACGCCATCTAGTGATAAGTGGCGAAACTACATAATACTTTAATCCATAGCGCCATATATTATTTTCCAGGCAAATTACAAAACCCAGCTTTCAAGCATTAACACCTAATAACTTTTGAATGACTGAACCGATTTTTATCAAACATGGCTAAGAACCACCGCAAGGGAAGTTGCTTGCACGTAAAAAATACGCATTAAAATCGGTCCATCCGTTCGGGCACTACGATGCCACAGATGGACAAACAGACGTTAGTGTCAAACTTATAACACCCCTCTTTTTGTCGGTGGTTAATAATAATATTAACAAATGAGAAATAATAAGTCAAGCCACATAATATTTTTTTGGCCAAGTGATAAAGCTTCTTAATTTATAACTAAGTCACGGGAAAATGAGATAGCCTCTAATAAACTAATTCGTCTTTTGTACCACGCCAACTAAATACTCTAAAGAAAGCGTCAAATAAAGATCAGCAATTATTTTAAGTAATCCTTCTGATTTATACATTGCCACCAAATTTATTAACTCAGTCCCGGATTTAACAGCTCATCACTATTTTACCTTTAATACAAGCTCCTCAAAAAATACAATTAAAGCCTCAATAGCCATCATCATATATCATAATTTAGCACATAAATTAAATACTTTCATATTCTTTTATCGTGAAAATAGCCAATGCACTGCACGATTTAGCGCGAGTGCGCGAGACGACTAGAGAAGTTTTGAGGTTGGGTTATCGCTGAACAGTTTTTGTCCAAATCCACCGCTACCGCTGTTTCTTCATCGGAGGATGAGGAGACTGGAGAACCCAAAGCTTTTGGTGGCTCTACTGGAAGACTGAGGAACCCCACCTCGGAAGAGATAGCTCAACTTGAATAGGATAGATGACAGAAATGGTCCCAGAACACAGAACCAATTTTATTCACATGAAAGTTATGGGCAAATCCGGACTGGCCAACCCCGACTTCACGTAGCCTTGTTTCTCCTATACTCGAGTGTTTTTTTATAGCCGGAAGCGTGGAGGGAGGACAGTCCCCGGCCGCTGTAAGAAAATGCAGGCACCATGCGAGCCGGCAAACCAGCAAGCTGAAGCAAGCTGCGAAGGCGAACATGAGTGCCTGCGTTTTCTTACGCAAGGGCGGAGCGGCTGCACTTCCCGTCCCGTAGCGCCGGAGACGTTACGTTTCGAAATATCCGTAGAGAAAATTTGGCACGAAATAAAACAATATCTCGGCTTGATAGTTTTTAGTTACATACATCGGTAACCTAGCCTCCCCCCCCTACTTGCCGTCCCCTTTCAACCCCTAAATCAACTGTCTATAATGGTCATTTTTACCAAAATAAAGTTTTTATTGTTGTCTACCCTAAATAGTTCAGAGGTAATATTAGTGGCCATAATTTACTATTTGATGACAATTTTAGTTAAAGTTTGACGATCAATTAATGTAGGATGAGTCACATTATAAAGATACCGAGTTATAAAATAAGAAGGTAATGTAGTTACTTTTTTGGTGCCATATATTAACATTTTAGAAGTTTATAGCTTGAACGCATGATACAAATTTAGATGCTAAAAAATATCCACCATGCTGAGTTGTATTTAGAGTGGCTTATATAGAAGACTAGCTTTTACCCGCGGTTTCGCTCGCATCGAATCTACCAAATATTTTTTTTTTTTATTTTTGTAAAAAATATTTTATTTTTTTTTAATAAAAAGTACCCTATGTTACTTCTAGTACCTCCCAAAATATGTGTACAAAGTTTCATGATGATCCGTCAAGTAGTTTTTGCGTGAAAGCGTAACAAACATCCACGCTTTCACATTTATAATATTAGTAAGGATAACTTGTGGCTAGGAAAGTATTATTCAGATGCACGTTGGTTGTGGCTGACTTAGTAATTTAGAAGGCAACGTAGATTTTTAGAGGCGAATAATGCTATTATTATTATATATATATATATATATATATATATATATATATATATATATATATATAATAATAATAGCAGTCTGTAATAAAATTATTTGAAATCAAAATATTTTGTTTACGTAAAATAAAAATAAGTTGGCTTTGTTGAAGTGAATATTAGGTAAATTTAAACGTATAATTCGTTTGGTTAGTTCGTTGAAGTGGCAGTGGGCGGGACACAGCGCGAAGAAACGATGGCCAATGGGGCAAAAAGGTTCTCAAATGGTGACTACGTACTGGCAAGCGAAGCGTAGGACACCCAGTACAAGGTAATCCGACGACCTGAGTATGGTCGCTGGAAAGCGCTGGATGCAGGCCGCTCTTGATCGGTCGTTTTAGAAATCTTTGGGAGGCCTATGTCCAGCAGTGGACGTTATGTGGCTGTTAATGATGATGTTGATGAAACGTTTCATCCAGGTCGAACTGAATGTAGGCTCAGTCTAACCACAGGCTTGAGAAATTTATAGAGATTAAACAAGTAATTATTATTATACTTTTTAACTTTGAATTTTTATAACTCCATGGTTTCAGCATATCCCCATAGACAGAAGCTAAGCATGGCTGCTGAGGGCATGGTGGCGGTGGTCCATAGCTTGCGGGACGCCGGGCTTGCTGTCACCCTGTTAGACAGCAGTCGCAACAGATTCAGTCTCATTCCGACTGGTAAGTGTAGGGTAAACTTCCAGTCATTGGACGCTAACAGTCACTAGACAGAACACATTAAAACCTTATTTATCTTTTGAGACCGTAAAATACCAGATAAATAAATCATTTGAAAGAAAAGAGAGATATTATTTAAAATGTTGTCTTGACCAAGCCCAAGATAACCCTTCAAACTATTTTATGAACTGCTATTTACAGTTTAAAGAAAGAAAGAGAAGCTTTTCTACGCACATACGCCAAAAGTGGCCGTTTTTCGCAATTGTGCGTAGAAAAGCTTCACGTTCTCACTTTAAACTGTAAACATTAGTTTATAAAATAGTTTAAAGGGTTATTTAGAGCCTGGTCAAGACAAAATTTTAAATTATATCTCCGTTTCCTTTTAAATGATTTAATTCAAATGGGGGCAGCACTGGACCGCGAAAAATTCAGGTAGCCCCTTAAACTGTAAATAGTTTTCAATTCAATATAATTTTTAGCCAGATATTTTGACGACCTTTCTGCCATCATGTTCGGTGATAGACTGATAAGTGGCAGATATTGATCGTGGTGAGTCCCGTACTAATAACAGTTATAACTGCAGTGTTCCGCAACCTTAATGAGGTATTTTTGTGTTCTGTCCAATGACTCTTAACGTCCAATGACTGGAAATTTATACTCCCTTCTATCTGATTTTCCATTCCTTGTTTTTCTTTTCTGGTTCTCTATTCTATTTATAATATATTAAAAATAGATTTATTTTTCATATAAGAGGGTTTATGGTCGTCAGGCATGCGGCCGGTCGTTAAATTACCTATATTCGGTTTAGGCTATTTCGTCTAAAGGAATAAAGGAAATTCTATTCTATTCTTTTCTATCCTTAAGTGACCATTGACATGTTTAGGTAATATAGTATAGTGTTTGGAGAAGAAAAAGCAGGAAAGCGCGAGTTCGGTTTGCGGGCCTGAAAGCATCGGATCGAAAGTGTATTCGCTCGTAGTAAAAGAACCCCAACAATAGTGAGTTAAAACTATCATATATAAAATACCGTAATATCTGCTACCGTAATCAAACAGCTAAAACACTAAAAAATAATTTTTACGGAGGCAAATTTGCCCAAAACTATAAAAATAATAGAGGTACTTGGGAAACTGTTAAAGAATTGTGCAACATCAAAAGTCAACGTTCCCAAGCAGACCCATTGCTTAGCTTGCTACAATCACCAAATGACTCACTTCATGTAGTGAATAATTATCTATTGGTAGTGAACACTTATTTCACATCTATTGGTAGTGAACAGGCAGTAGATATTTAAAAAAAAACTTAACACTTATGAGTCCGAGCTAATAAAGAAATGCAACACTTTGGATACAGTGCAATCGATCTTCATGAACCCTCCGACTGTATCGAGGTTGAAAAAAATTATACGTAACCTTAAAAGTGCGCCAGGCATTGATTTGATCCCTACCCTTGTTATAAAAATTCGCACAAATTTCTTTGTACCATGATAGCACATTTGTGTAACCTTAGCATTTCTACGGGCACATTCCTAACTATATTTAAAAACGCTGTTGTTATTCCTATTTACAAGGGTGGTGGGGAAGACTCGGTGGCGAACTACAGACCTATTTCATTGCTAAGCATTACCAGCAAAATAATTGAGAAGATAGTCAATATACGCCTAAAAAAATTCTTAGAGGACAAGCAACTCCTAGCAGAAAACCAATATGGCTTCCGATCTGGCAAAAAACGGAAGACGCAATTGCAGCTCTGACTGAATTGGTTGTCAAATCATTAGATTGACACAAAGAAATAATTTTAAATAAGGGTTTGGTTTTTCACATGACTAAGAAAGTATGAATTGAATACTATACATGTAAGTACTTTGATTATTTTTTCGTGTGTGTCAGTACACACGGAAAAATATATCAAAGTACCTCTATGTTTGGCCAACATGCTTGCAACTGCCAAGTAGTTCGCTCCGAACTA
This sequence comes from Acrobasis suavella, assembly GCA_943193695.1. Classification (NCBI taxonomy): domain Eukaryota; kingdom Metazoa; phylum Arthropoda; class Insecta; order Lepidoptera; family Pyralidae; genus Acrobasis; species Acrobasis suavella. The sequence goes on along the minus strand of OW971955.1, from coordinate 10,151,590 downwards.
TGAAATCAATCAATCAATCTATCAATTTATTTATTTGCATAAAATGTAGGGCACAGGAGATCTCGAACTTATTAGGTACCACACGGCACTTACTACATTAACAACAGGCTATTTTACTGTGCATGTTTTTGGTTAATATTTTATATATTATGACAAAATACCACTGAAAAGAAATACTTTTTTGTAAACAGCAAGATGATTAGTTAATTATATAATCAAAATAAGCTACAACTACCTACTTCGTGTCTCCAACTTCATTTATCTAGCCCTCTAGTCATGTCTATTAAGCTCTGCGACAAACTCCCAACCGCCATTAAAGACATAGAGAATAATAAAACGTTTCTACACAAACTCAAAGAACTATTGGCTAATAAATGCTATTACACAATAAACGAATATTTGGAAGACAAAATTACACCGTAAAGGCAATATATTAAATTAATAATTCCTGACATATATAAAAAAATTGACATATATTAACTATTATCAATGTAAAAGTTTGACATCTATTAACTTATTATTAATGAATAAACTTATAATTCGACGAATAAAATATAACTTGCATGGATATTATATAGGTACATAAATTGAAATATATCATAAAATAATTCAATAACATAGATTTGACAAAAATGTGGCCCTTCCCCATTGCAGCGCCCGTCAGGGTCCTTAATTGTTACTTATTTTGTTAATAAAGACCTGTATGATACATTAACGAAGCAATAAATGATATGATATGATGATAATTAATGAAGCAGCAATTAGCATTTCAAATATAAGAGTGGGAGCCGTGGTGAGGACATCTATCTCTTTTGTACGCGCGAGATCTAATAGAAGTGACGTCAAGAGCACTGTACGCATCCTTTTCTGTTACTTAACAGTTTCTCTTTCCATGGGATTTTAAACGCTTTTAACATATTTTTGGGCGGTAAAAAGAATTGTTTTCGGTTTCGGATTATGTTACTTATTGATATGAATAATAAAAATAATTGATTAAAATACCGTATTCCAGGTACAGTAAATCACAGTCAGAGGTTTCCATTACCACCCAGAAAATTGTAAACTTCAGTGCTGTAAACTTAGCTGTTAGTAAATGATCTGAAGTCAAAAAATACCTATTATGAATCGAAAGAAAAATTTACAATTATCAAGTGATACAAATATCCAAAGATAAATAAATGATTTTTGACTCTGACTGTGACTTTGAAATGAATAGACTATATTGAATTTGAATTAAATTTCCAGTTGAAACACAACCACAACTACGACCGGAACAGATGCGGCAGCAGTTCCAGAGGACCGTTTTAGACCGGCAGCATTCAGCAGTAGAGACAGACTCCACCGACCGCTGTGACTCCTGTCAGCAGGCCACCGACGGGCGATATGTTAGCATTTACCAGGTACAATACAATACCCTTTATTGCACAAAATAAATAAATACAGGACATAATAATCTTAAAAACTAGAAAATGCGCAAAAGGCGGCCTTATCGCTAAGCAATTTCTTCCAGGCAACCTCGGTATATAGAAAATAGTTATGGGAAATTAGGTAGAGCGGGGCGGTTAATATAAACATACTTATATACAATAATTATAATAAACATACATATACATCTTACATAAATACATACAACTAACACTGAAAAACAAATTATATTAACAGTACGAGATGAAGAGAAATGGAAACAAGGAAAGGATATTTATTTACCTTTCATAAGGATAGAAAATAAGATTTAACTTGGGATTTGAAGCTGGCTAACGTTCCGGCGCGTCGGATAGTAAGTGGTAGTGAGTTCCATAGGCGTACGGCTGAACAGAGAAAGAACGTGAGAAAAAGTTAGTGAAGTGAAAAGGAATTGTTAGATTTTCAGAGCTGCGTAGAAGACGAACTTGAGACTCACTAAAGAATGTAAATAATTCTCATGCTTAGGTACATGCTTTCACGCCTTTGTCGCTAATGGAGTAGACATAGCCTTAACACATATGACATAGCTTGACGACAGCCATATAGTGATGACAGACGAAACCAACGGCTTAATGTGCCTTCTGAAGCACGGAGGAGCTCAAGAAATCAAAGACCAAAGACCCGACAAGAACCATAGACATATACTAAAGGGAAGCGAACTAAACATTATTATTATTTATTATTACTTATTGGTATTATTATTTTTTTGTATTGGTAATTGTTTGTTTGTTTGTGTGTAATAACTTTATTGTACAAAAAAAAATACATTAAAAAGACAACATACGAAAGAGAAAATATAAAAGGCGGACTTATCCCATGTAGGGATCTCTTCCAGTCAACCTGCGATAGATTGAGAGGATAGTTACTCAATTAAAAGGTAGAAGCAAGTACGTACAAATTTAACGATAAGATCATACTTACATCGCTACGCACATACATAAATAAATATATATGTATATATATACATATATATATGTAAACATACATACATAAATTATAGCAATACATATATACACATATACTAACTATATATATATACATATCCTACATACATACATAATAAATATATAAAACAGATTTACAGGTAAGTACCTATTCAGTCCAAGTGTGACGCAACCAGAGAGGACTTTAATAACCTAATTTTAAAAGTATCCAGTGAAGGTGCCATCTTTACTTCAGCAGAAAGCGAGTTCCAAAGCCTTGCCGCCAAGACTGTGAAAGATTTGGAGTACGACTGAGACGAAAACCGTGGAATGTCCAAAATGAGGCTGCCGGCTGAGCGCAAACGACTATCCACATTCCGAAAGTTAAATTTGCAGTGCAGGTAATTAGGGGCAGAAGGATTAATATTAGAAACAAAAATAGTAAAGTTATATTCTTTATGAATGTGAAAGAGTAATGAAGCTAGAACGCGGCGGTACCTTTTTTTTTTTTTTGAAGTGACGTTCATAGGTTGCCTCGAACGGCATTTCCTACTTCACCCGGACGAGGTTTGAGGAGCGGGCCAGAGGCCCGGCATCCTATATTTATATACTACTAGCAGCAGCGCAAAGGGCTCCCAAGGGGGAAACCTCCGCTTTGGGCGCGCTAGGGATTATGGCAAATTTGGGGTGCTGCAACACCCATGTTTTGCCGGAAGGGCCGAAGCTACGGTGCCAGAAGGGCCTACTTAGGACGCAAATCGTCCAGGTACCGCCGGGCGGTACCTAGTGAACGAGCTACTGTTTCTACGCCTACGTATTCGATTACGACGAATGCGGGGGGGTCGGACCGCGAGGTTCCTCTGGCTGCTCGGAGCCGCAGAGGTATCGAATTGGACCATGTCAGCCATAATCTGGTCATCGGAATCAGAGAGAACATGCCTCGGACGTCTGCCGGTGAGTCGGCGAGGGTTGTGCTCCGGAAGCGGCGGTACCGGCGAGGCATCGCCTTTTATAGTCTTTCCACTCCACTATTAATCTTCTCACCAACAATATATTAATTAGACAATTAAAAAATAAGCTACGAGTGAAAAAATCCCACGGGTTCTAAGTATGTAATGTTTGGTCTGCTTCCCTTTGCATGTCTGTGACCAGAACAGATGCGGCAGCAGTTACGATCGATATGCTAGCATTTACCGGGTACTTACATGCTTTCACGTCTTTGCAGGCATTTCATCAGAGCTCGACATTCAAAATATTGTGGTTTGTTGCTTTAAATCGTAAATTTTATTATGATGTGAAATGATATTAGTCTTAATTGGAATCTCGTTTGCGCGTTCTCAAGTCAGCCGAAAATAAGCTGTTACTCCTAGTGGGTAGCGTTTAGCTGAGCTAAGCTCTATCCCTTTTATGCACTGTGCTACACAAATGCTTGCTTAGCTATATAAGTATTAAATGTCATCAAAAATAAAACTTGTAAAAAAAACCAAGTCTCGCAACTCTGTTCTTCTGGCGTAAAAAGTTGTGAGATCCAGTAATACCAAGCCGGTTAATTTATTCAGTCCCTACTTAAGGGTTCCTCCCATCTTAAATTATTACGTAATCAGCTAATCTAACAACATCTTATAGTGACCATTTTCTTTTTTTTTTCTTTTTCTTTAGCCTGTTGGGGTGTCCCACTGATGGGCAAAGGCCTCCCCTTCCTTCTTCCACAGATTAATTAATCAATTATAGTGACCATATCAACATTAAAAATATTTTATGATTTAAATAAATAGAATGACTTGGCCAGCGCATGAAAACACAATTATCTTACAAGTAAAAAGTATTTTATTAAATTAGACTGTTTAGTGTGAGTAAATATTTTATTACTTAGATTATTGTGTTGTTATACGTACCTTATAATTATAATATTGTGTGTAACAGAAAACAACTATCATCTATCATCTTTATCTCTAATGGAGGAGACACAGGTTACTAGATCAGATTTTTGAGCTGCCCTAATACATATGACATAGCTTAGCACAATTGGAGAAAATTCTGCAGTGCAGTTTGTTACCGCTTCTTCTGTACTAGCACTTTGGAAGCGGCAGTAAACTTAGCTGTAAGTAACTATTTTTCGTCTACAATTGTGCAATAATATATAGGGACATATAACACTGATTGAGCTAGCCCCAAAGTAAGTTGGAAACTTGTGTTATGGGATACTAACTCAACGATACTATATTTTATAATAAATACATATATAGATAAACATCCAAGACCCAGGACAATTTGAAAAAGGCCATTTTCCAACTTGCCCTGACCGGGGATCGAACCCGGGACCTCTGGGTGGCGGACTAGCATGGTGACCACTACGCCACGGAGGTCGTCGTTAATAATCGTCAATAATTCAAGTGAAGATTATTTAGAAATATTATAAATATCCTATGATAATAGAAGTATATATAAAAAAATACATACATACATACTAAATATTATCACGCCTGTCCCCCATCACACAGCGGTAGACTGAGACTCTCTCTTCCTACGATCCTAACAGACCTCTTTCGCTTCATTTACACTTATCACTCTCTTCGTGCATGCCCGCAGCTTATAGGTTGATGACTACCATACGGCCTAACGTGCCTTCCGAAGCACGGAGGAGCTCGAGAAATCTCTTACCACTTGTGTTCATCCTTCGAATTGTCAACCAAAGACCAATGCAGGCCCAGTAGTGTCTTAAAATCTTACTGTACGGATGGATGTTTGTTACTCTTTCACGCAAAAACGGCTGCACGGATTGGAATGAAACTTGGCATGTAGATAGCTTATTACCTGGATTAACACATAGGATACTTTTTATCCCGGGAAAATGTGAGGCTTCCGTGGGATTGTCAAAAATATTCCACGCGGGTAACGCGGCGGGCATCGGCTAGTGTACAATTATTTGTGATACGAAACTAAATCGTATCATAAAAAATAGTTTTTTCACACGGACCAAAATTATACGGAAGAATGTGTGTGTAAATACGTAAGAATGTGTGTGTAAATACACACACATTCTTCCGTATAATTTTGGTCCGTGTCCTTATTTCTACACGCTGACTTTTTATTGGTTTTGGAAAAAAATACGTCGTAAAGTAAATAAATTCCTCTATCCACATATGTAATCCAAATTTGTCTATGACATAGGATAAAAAAGATGCGACAATGATTTTCTATCGAAACCACGTAGTTACGCCCGTCCAAAACTGCCGCGTGACCTCGACGAACTCGAGATCTAACCGGCCAGCGGTACTACTAATTGATCTCACGATTTTACTTTCGAGTTTTAGCCAACTTTTTTGTGTCAGAATTTTTATTTTGACTAGCTAATTAAGTCTTACTCTTATAAAGTGGCCTTCGGCTCCAAAACCAATGAGAAATCACCGTGTATAATGGCAACACTTGATACATACATACATATATACTATCACGTCTTTATCTCTAACGGGGCTGACAGAGCCCAGGGCCGCAAGACTCAAAGACCACTTTTAGCGTGATGGTGGGTATAAAAAAGGATCAAATAGCTTGCTAGCCGTATCGCCTATTAAAATGATTCGCATTTTCCCTCATCCTTGATCGCCTTCTACGATCTGCACAGGAAGATTCCTAAAGTGAAAAAACGGTTTATTTTATTTCGCACCAACTAATTCCCAACACTGACTGATCGGTGTCATTTGCAACAGATCTAGTAACGCGGACTACCGCTGACCACTGTGCCACCGAGCTCCTCAAAGCACTGATTATTGTAACCTTTTTTGCAGACTACTCACGGAAACTTGGTGCCCACATCCCCTCAGATACACGTCACGGAGTTTCCGCCTCAGCGAGCCGAGCTTTGTCCAGGTAAAGATGTCAAACCAGTTGGTAATAATACTCCAACCGTCTTATTATAAAAACAGGACTTACTCCGTCTTATTATAAAACCCAGACTAACTTTGTTACTAGGTTTAAACCATTATCCGACCAAATCAAGTTGACATTTACTAATATCACACTATCTCACCTGTCAATGTCAACTTCATTTTGGGTGGATAATGGTTTAAACCTTGTAACAAAGTTAGTCTTGGTTTTATAATAAGACGGACTAGGTTTAAACCATTATCCGACCAAAATCAAGTTGACATTGACAGGTGAGATAGTGTGATATTACTAGATGTTAACTTGATTGGGGCGGATAATGGTTTAAACCTATTATCAAAGTTAGTCTGGGTTTTATAATAAGACTGAATAAGTTTATTTGACGTAGGTAGGTACGTGGATTTCGCTGTCCAGTACTGCAGAAAGGAAACTGAGATATTATTTAAAGAACGTGAAGCAGAAAATTTTAAATTATATCTCCGTTTCCTTTCCTTCCTTCAAAACGCGGGCACCGCCGCGGGAAACAGCTTGTCTGGAATTACAAAGGTGTTGCACATTCTCAGGCCACGGAAACTTCGAGGTCGGAGGCCTGGGCAGTGGTGAGACGGGGCAGTACCCGATCAGGCCGCAGCCGCCAGGGTCCTACCGCGGTGGTTTGAACTGGGTTGACCGAGGTGAGTTGTTAAAAATGATCTGCAGACACAATTTTGAAGGTGTGAGTCGCACAACGAATTTCAGAGCGGCGCATTTTTTATTTCATCGTACGCAAAGGATTTGCTAGACGAATGGTCTTGATTGACCACACGTATTTTTGACATTTGTAGCGTACAAATGGGTACTTTCACCTGGGTCAAAATATACGGTACTGTTATAAAAACGGGAAACGTCACAAAACAATGTCACTTGTCATGATGATCATATCCTTTTTTAATGTGATTTTAGATTTATTACTGAAGAAAATCTGATATTAAGGGAATACCTGAATTTTCGGGGGTCTACGGATCTCGGACTAGATAACCCTTCAAACTATTTTATGAACTACTTTGTACAGTTTAAAGTGAGAAAGTGAAGCTTTTCTACGCACAATTGCGAAAAACGACCACTTTTGGCGTATGTGCGTAGAAAGGCTTGACGTTCTCCCGTTAAACTCCACACTTTCATAAAATAGTTTGGTTATTTAGTGCCTTGTCAAGACAAAATTTAAATGATGTCTCCGTTTCCTATCAAATGATTTATTTCAAATGGGGGCAGCACTGGACCTGGGAAAATTAAGGTATCGCCTTAAGAGCGCTATTTGACTCCAAGAAACTATGACGGTATTAGTCTATATTTCATGCAAATCCCGTCGAAAATGTTTGTTTTGACGTTTGGAAAAAAGTGTCTGATTTGAATTGTTCAAAAGTAGCGACATGACCAAAAAACATTTGTGTTGGTTTTTTTTGGAGAATCTGTTTCGTTTTACGCTGCTTTTTTTATTATTAATATTCAAAGTTTTTGAAAACCATTGGAAAATAAGTTTTCAACGTAAAACAATATATACACATTTTATCCCTGGCGTGACGATTTCAAAAACTACGAAGCAAAGATCTTACATTTTTGTGTTTAAAGACTTTACATTGTTGTGTTTAAAGACTTTACATTTTTGTTTTTAAAGACTTTACATTTTTGTGTTTAAAGACTTTACATTTTTGTGTTTAAAGACTACATTTTTGTGTTTCGCTGACTCCCTCGTTGAAAAATAGCACTCCTAGCTTATTTATTAGTCCAGAGAGCTTCAAGACATAATGATAATGATAATCTGATTACTGCCTCACTGGTCCAGTGGTCAAGGCGTTTGCCTTGTGATCCGGAGGTCGAGGGTTCGAATCCCACAGGGAAGCATACTTTGTGAAAAGTGGTTTTCAGTCTGGTTAGGATATTGCCGGCTTGAATCACCTCACTATACGAAAAGAAAGATGATTGTATGTTTTCGAAGGCACGAAACTGTGGGTCTCGAACGCCATCTAACGTTTGCTCGAACCAATCCAAGGATTGGTTCTGGTCTACCCTTTAGGTTGCGGAGGTCAGACGGCAGTCGCTTTTTGTAAAAACCAGTAATATCGTTAAATCACCTAGGTTAGGTAGCGGACCGCGGGCTCTGAAGCGTTACCCCTGAGGATGCAACAGGGAATACGCTCGGATGATGATGTAATTCTGATGTTCAGGAGCAGTGTGTTCACCAAGACCCTCCCAGCATCTCGACGCGTTCGCCAACTCGCTCCGCAAGTACCCGCCAGCGTCGGTGTCGCCGGAACGGTCGACAGAGGTGGTGGAGAGACTTATCAACTATACTCAACCCAAGAGCTGTGAGTATTTTGATCATATCACCATATTCTACTAGTAGTTCGCTTCGCTTCGAAATGTGAACTCACGAACCCTTTAATTGGTATATGATGGTGGCGGCGCGACGGGGGTTATAAGTAAAACACTTGCTAGGTGAGTGCTGGTTTCCCAACAACAGTGAACTCCTTTATTGTAGAATTTCCATAGCTTATATACTAGTTTCCCCGGAGCCGCTATACGTAGCGTATACGTAACATAACCTTGATCTTTGAGATAAGAAAATAGAAATTAATTATTTATCGAGGTTGCGTGACGTAGGGCTTTGTCATAGGTTACGTAGAGAGATTAGGGCTATTACATACTGAAGCGTATTAGTGCTGGTATACACCACAGGTACATTGTATAGATTTCTGCATTCTAAGTTTTACCTTTTTCTTTTCGTTTTTAGGGATCCGTAGTAAAAAAGGAACAATTAGTTTCGCCATGTCTGTCTGTCTGTTCGACCGCGGTTCTACTCAAAGACTACTAGAAAGCTCTAATTTGGCATGAATATATAAAAATATAATATATAAACCTACATTACCACTGACTCACTGACTGACTGATTGACATAGTTGTTTGGTTTGTTCCCGGGTGACAGGTGTCACAAACGATGTACCATCGTATAGGTGTACGGCCTGCGAAAACGGTGGGGGTTAGGGGCGATTTTTTTTTCAAAATGTAGGGTGTTGTGAGCAATTTGACGACTGTCATTTGTTTTTTGATTTTTTTCAAAATCCAAAGTCCCCTTAAGTAACTAGGCGCAGCCCTCCGCAAGGCCGCAGGCCGAGCTGCGTGGCGAGGCCGAAGGCCGAGCCCCTCCCCCCCTCCGCCCTCAGACCCCTCCACCCCCCAAGTAAGTTTCGCGAGGCCGCAGGCCGAGTGATGCGAGCCCGGAGGGCGAGCTGCGTGGCGAGGCCGTAGGCCGAGCCACTCCGACCAAGCGCTGCGTGGTTTTTTTTTTAATCTTTGGAAATCCAAGTTGGCCGCCGAAAGTCAACTGTGTCCGATTTGGCTGAAAATCGATATCTATATGTATTTTGAGCCAAAAATCCAAATTTTATATTTTTTTTTGGAATCCAAGATGGCGTCATGATTTAAGAATTTTAACCTATATTTATTCGTAGGTGTTTGAAATTTTGTGTGCTGGGGTAAAGCACCCCGCGGAACTCGAAACTGCAATCAGATTTTGGATCGAAGATTGCCGCCCACACATTTTTTCATGTTTTCTCAACTAACTGCAGTTTTTACGCATTTTCTCAACTGGACATGTGATTTAGCTTACCTCAACAGCTGCACGAAAAACCGCGGGCTGCTTGCAGCCCGCGCAACGCCCGAAAAGCTAGTAAAAATTATAAAGGTTAAATAAAAGCTTGAAAATATTTATTTTTGATTAAAACTAACATGAGATACAGACATTATTAACAGACACGGGTTACTCACGTAGAGAGTCAACTACTGGCCGACATGTTTCCACCTCATCCGGAGGTCTTCATCAGGGCGAATGTGACGCGCATACGTGACATTCTCCAAATCCCGTGCTTGTTGTGTTGATAATGAAAATAAAAATTTTTTTGGGTAGCTCCCTACTTGTGAAATGGGAGTTTTTATTTTCTTAACTAACCCACCGTGTCGGGTATCGTTGAATAGGTGTTTCGAAAATATTTTGAGTTTGTGAAGACAATTTTTTGATGTAGGGTTTTTGAAACATTCCAGCAGATAAAGCTATAAAACCAAATTATACCTCTATCTGTTTAACGGTAGGTTACGTGAAAAATTCACGGCAGTAGTGGAAGGGACACACCCGTAATAAATCGAACCACGGGTTGTATTAGATCACTATAACTAACATTTCCTCTTGACAAGGTCTGCGATATCGGGCTTTTCATGCTCACTAAAATGTCCAATCCGGTGGTGGCGTCGCTGGTCGGGTCGTTGGATTCCCTCTAATATGGTTGAGTTTAACGATGGCTGATCCGTGCGTCAACTCGTGAACGGGTGCTGCCGGGAGGGACTGGTCAGCTCGGCTTCGCTTTTTTTGACTACTTAATATTTTTATTACTCACTTTATGTTTGTTAACTCGTTCGCAAGCATTACATGTTATAATGTGTCAACATTGTATTATATTATAAGTATTTAATAATTAAAAGACACAAATAATAATATGACAAAGCCCTTCTGGCGAGTAGGTGACCAATACTGTGAAAATGAGTTTCTTTCGGCGTTTCTTCTCAGCAGTGGTCGTTACGAAGCGCTGGTATCGGTAGCTTCTCTTTAAAAATAAATTATTTTTTAATATACTTTACACGTAACGTAAATTATACTTATTGACGTGTAAAAGTGCCTGTAAAGGTCTAATTACTGAATAGACATTTGAATCTTTGAATCTATAGTAAAATATCATCCAAAAGACAAAAAAATTCGGCATTTCCATACAAAACAGTGCAGCCGTCCGGATAATTTGAATGGGAATGTCGGTTTTTTATTGGTTTTTGGGTCTTTATTGCGGCGGTTCGATTTATTACGGGTATGTCCCTTTCACGTTTCAAATCAAATACTTTTCTTCCAACACGTTGTATATAACGTGTTGAATGGGAAACTACTTCATTTTTTATTCTTTTTATCTTTAATCTTTTTTTATGTTTCATTTTTCTTTTGCTTTTCTTTTTTTTCTTAAACTTACCTCTTTACTCGCAGTATCAAGAACAAAAGGGACATCCCCGGTCCGTAACACCATGGAGTCTGAAGCGATACATCAGGATTACAATGATAGGACTCCAAGGCGGGCTGGAAACGGCGACCTGAGATCTAGATCTGGGCTAGACGAGTATCCTGGAAGCGGCGAACTAAGACCTGGATCTAGGTTTGATGAATACCCTACAAGGGATGGGAGACCAAGGTACCTACCTTCTCTTCCAATCATCAGTTTAAGACTGATTGAAAGGCTGATGGAAAACCTTTTAACCTTTTGACTAACGGAGAAAATGCTGCAGTTCAGTTTGTTACCGCTTCTTCTGCACTAGCGCTTTGGAAGCGGCAGTAAAATGAGGTTTAAGTAAATTTTTGACGTCAACAACTGTGTAACAAAACAAATTTATTAAGAGATATTATAAATACCCTATGATAATAAAGATTTATTTAAATTTGAATATCATGATGAAAGATTTAATGTTTTATTTCAGAAGAGATGACTTGGACAGACGGTACAACACATACTATGACGTCAGGGGTTTCCGGGAACCAGACCCAAGGCCCGTGAGCAGACCCAAGGAAGCTGGCAGACCTTACGTATGTACAGATTTCTTATAAATAAATAAAAAAATATATACGGTTATCACATAGATTGAGCTATCTCCAAAGTACGTTCGAGACTTGTGTTATGGAATATTAACTCATCGAAATATGTTATAACAAACACATATATACAATATGTAACAAAAACAGTGTCCGATCTTTGTTGGGGCAACTTAGATCGTCAATATGAACAACTTTTCCTAAGGGACCAACGGTTGAAACTCATACAAATTGCCGGGCCGGCCGAACAATTTTGCATGACAATGTCGATTTCTTTTCGAGTTTCAAGCATTGGTCCCTAAAGAAAAGTTGTTCATATTGACGGTCTGAATTGCTCGGACAGGGTTTTGTTACATATTGTATAAATAAACATCCAAGACCCAGGTCAATCAGAAAAAGATTCATTTCCCATCTTGACCTGATCGGTGATCGAACCTGGGACCTTCAGTGTATGAGGGTCACTGACATATCCCAGCGGATAAGCTTATTGATGTAGCAGTGGGCGGGGCACATGGCACGAAGAACCGATGGCCAATGGGGCAGGAGGATTCTCGAATGGCGGCCACATATTGGCAAGCGCAGCGTAGGACACCCAATTAGGTGGTCGAACGACCTTAGTAAGGTTGCAGGAAAACGATGGATGTAGGCCGCTTCCAATCGGTCGTTTTGGAAATCTTGGGGGTGGCCTATGTCCCGCAGTGGCCTTCCTACGGCTGATATGATAAAAGTCAAAGTCAAAGTCAATTTTTTTTATTCAATGTCATAAATTTATGTCATAAATGTGTGTTAAATTTATCTCTTATTAAAGGTCATTTTTTTTAAATATTATTTTAGTGCAAAAGTTAAAAACTACTAGCGTTTCGGAACGACCACTGCTGGGAAGATTACGCCAAAAGAAACCCAGTTCAGTATTGGTCCCTACCCAGCCTGATGGGCTATGTTTCAGTTACAATACAGATTAACACTTAAGCTCAGTATACATTATATTATACATCTAAATAATACAATTAAAATTTGCAGTCAACTATGAAGACACCTTCATGCTGCATCCAACTCATTTCTCCATTATCTCATCCTGTACCCACCTTATCAACCCCCGACGAAAAAGAGGATTGTGATAAGTTTGACGTGTCTGTGTATGCCTGTGTGTCTGTCTGTGGCATTGTACCGTCTTAAACTACTGGGTCGATTTTGATGCAGGTTTTTTTTTTAAAGCTGACTTGATCGAGATTATTATTAGCTATGCTGTTTGACGCTAATGTCTGTCTGTCTGTAGCATCGTAACATTCGAACGGATGGACCGATTTCGATGCGTTTTTTTACGTAAAGGCAATTTCCCTTTCGGTGCTTCCTAGCTATGTTTGATGAAAATCGATTCTTTTTAAAAGTTATTGGGGTTTAACGCTTGAAAAGAGTGGTTTTTATGTACATGGCATATATAATAGATGGCGCTAATCCTTAGCGCCATCAATTTCATTGAACATTGCTTAAGATATGTAGTTCTACTATTCATCACTAGATGGTGTCGTCGATTTTTTTTAAATTTTCCTGGCAAATGAATTGGTTACAGATGCAAATCTATGATTATGGATTGAAAGAAGGGTCAGACATGCAATCATTACAGAGGAAAGTTATGGAAAACGGGGTAAGTTATTATTGGAGTTAATTTGCGAAAGCTTTAATTTTATTATAAATTCTATTCTCTCTCTTCCAAGCAATATACGTATGCTACAAAAGCACATTAAGACATAACATCGTTTAGATTGTAGATACCTTACTCGTCTATCACTTAATAATCTGACTCCTAATTTATCAACTGAATTTACTAGATGTATCCTAGCTTACCTTCATATTCATAAAAATTACTAAACGTTTGCTAAACCTATTTAAGTTAAAATATCTTTTGTCCCGTTCCCTCTTTAGTATTAGACAAAGTAAGTACGAGACAAAACATATTTTAACTGAAAAAGGTTTAGCAAACGTTTGGTATTTTTTATGAATAACGTGTCTGTCTAGGTGAGTGTGGAGGTACCTAGCTATCAGGGTTCAGAAAGGTAAAGTCAACAACCCTTGTATCCTTCTGTATTATCAGTTCACATGTACAGTTTACACCAGAGGTTCCCAAACTTATTTTGTCAAACGCCCACTTTAAAAAATCAGTTATTTTGTAGCGCCCCCCATTTTTTTCACCATAAAAACCTGAATCACATATTTGTCTTGCCTGTAGTTTAATTCAACCTATATTCTAAACGAGAGAGCAATAATAATACATACAACAGTACATTAGAGTATCTTTTATAAAAAATAACAATAATCAACATTGTTAATTTTAAATAAAAAAATAGCAATATTAATAATACAATTTTACAATAATAAAGAGTATCGGAAGTGGGGACCTCACCTGCGAAACTTTAAAACACGAAATTTTTTCAGTGTTTGATTCCTTTAACGATATAAATAGCGTTGTGAACGCATTAAAATAATACATATTAATTACATTTTTAGTTTATATTTGTACAATAAAAAAGGATATAAATATGAACTAATAAATGGATGTTGTGTAGTAAGAGGATTTTAATTTCAGTGAAATTTAAAATATGAAATAGCTGAAGTTATAAATCACTCATTGCTTAAATCACATCAGCGCCCCCCAGCTTTATTCTGGGCCCATTACCGCCCCCCTTAAAGCCTCCAGCGCCCACAAGGGGCGTTATCGCCCACTTTGGGAAAGACTGGTTTACACAAACAGTCACAAGTTTCCGCTACACGGATAAACAGACGAACCAACTACGGGAGCTGTCTAGGACAAGCGCGTGTTTACGAATATAAAGGCAGCGTACGACTAACTAGTCATGTCGTGCAGTTAAAACTGCTTACTAGTGTTGCAAGCAATAGTATACAATATCGATAGACTATCGATACTATCGTGGCCTTGAAAAACAGACACAATATCGATAGTATTGAATAACCGATACTATCGATAGTATCGATAGTGTGGCGACCTCTACGGCCACTACGATTAACTAATACAACAATTAACCAATCGAGAAACAACCGACAATATAGTTCACAAGAAGCATATGAGATGGCGCCAGCAGTATCCTACATCTCGATCTCAGAGTTCGCCCGATTCGCTGCATATATACAACTTCCGACGATACACCGTTGGAGCCGCGGTTCCCCAGGCGCAACAACATGCCTGGCGAGAAGATCTTCCCTTTGTGTCTTTCTCCCGCTACAATGGTATCGGTTATTCGATAATCCTATCGATATTGTGACTGTTTTTCAAGGCCAACTATCGATAGTAATACAACGCTACTGCTTACACGGTATACTGTGTCCCTACAAGATATAATTTCTCCAACTGTATTTAATTTCGAGTGGTACTCATCATTATCCAAGCGTATTTTCCCGGTTGCATCCTCAGTAGTAACGCTTCAGAGCCCGGGGTCCGCTACCTAACCAAGGAGATTTGACGGGGTTACTGGTTTTTACACAGAGCGACTGCCTTCCAATTGAATTTCGAGAAATACTATTACTGTTCAAATTGTATATTAGGTATGATACTGACAGGTCAACTGTTTTCTCCAATTTTGGCGGATCTGTTCATCTGGTGTTCTGAGATACAAACTCCGCTTAGTTCAGACCAGTCTCTTACAATCTTCTGCTAATTAAGAACCTATGTTGACGATATCATTATGTTATGTAAAACTTAAGTATAATTTTTATATTTTAGGAATATCGAATAAAAACTATTAAAAACACACCTACATATTTAGGATCGCTTCACTATCATCTAGTTCTGAGCTCACTTCTCACTCAAAACTTTGTTTTACTACTCTATTTTTTGTAAGTAAAATACTTGTAAAACACAAAATTTTTCTCATGCGTGCCGTATATCTAATTTTAGATTATTATATTTAATGCTTTTACAATGAAAAATTGTTGAAAAATGTTGTATAATATGACACACGTAAGTTCTGTCCATTTCAAGTTTCGGCTCTATAGACACACGCGCGGGCTTTGTCCGCTTGTGTGTCAAGCCGCCTCGACTGAATTGAATATCTTATTCTTACCACACTTGTATCATTATTTCTTTTTGCAGAATATCTATCAATATGGAATGAGAGATGGATCGGACATGTCATCATTTGAAAGGAAATATATGGAGAATGGGGTAAGTTTAACCCACGACGTAAAAAGAGGGTGGTCTTAGTTTGACGGGTCTGTATGTCTTTCTGTGGCATCGTAGCCCAACGAATTGAAGTGCGGAAAGTGGATGTGGTTTTACAACCAGCTGTCACCTGACGTGAAACCTCCTCGGGAATACAGATTTAGCACTAGTTGTTAGTGTTTAGTCCCGTAGTCGCCTCTTACGACATCTGCAGGAAGATATGGGGTGGTTTACGGAAGAGAAAAAAAGGTAGAAGGGCCAAGTGGGCGTGGCGCGCTTGTCATGATTGAGCACAACTGCACTCAATCCCGTCAGTATGTTTTGACGCAAATTAAGATCTTATATTGATCGCGCTTAAGATTATTATTGCTTATTATGAAAATAACGCCATCTATAGTAAAGTAACAGAAGTTTTTCGTAAAGTTATACTACAGATTACAAAACATCCTTAATACTTTTTGAACCGTAGCAAAGTAAATCTTATTAATAAGGTCTAAGGGGCTAGTTTTTTTCTCTTCCGTGGAGTCGTCTTATTCAAGGCCGGAAACCACACGATAGGTAACTATTTTGTGTTTTGTTTTCTGCCTGGTGACACATTTAAATTTATTATTTTGCTTTCTTTTTTCTAGAGCTCCAATTCTGTTCACACCGAGACTCAAGGTAAATAGTTTAAACCAAGCCATCATCATCATCATCCCGACCCTTCATCCACTCACTGCTGAGCGTGGGCGTCTCTTTTTCGATGCCACCCATTTTGAACAACCACTTATCAAAGGGCATTTCACATTTTTGAAGATTATTAAAAAATGTGTCTCATTTGTAGAAAAGTGTTTCATTAACATTCAATATAATTATATCGTGGATATTTTAGACCTAGAGCTCCCTCCATCCCGTTTTACATTAACCAGAGGTCGGAATTAGGTAGAGTTATTTATGTACTTACACTGATTTATAATCTAATAAATTGCCAGACTCGGTCCTTGATATGCCAGATAGAAAATTTAAAGCTTATGTAAAGAAAGTACTTTTTGAGAAGGCTTATTACGGAACCGATGATTATCTAAAAGACAAGAACGTCTGGCTTAAGCTTGGCGCGGGTCCCTCTTAAAGGTTTATATTTGTACACTCACAAGTGACCTAATTTTAGTACAATCGGTACATGTACTTTATTTACAAATTGACATTGATATCAAATTTGACATCATTCTTAATTAATAATTATGACATAGCAATGTATTCTCAGTCCACATATCTAACTTTAATATCAGTATAATTGTAAGGTTGACGTTTTGAAGAAAATGCTGCAGTACAGTTTGTTGCCGCTTATTCTGTACTTGCGCTTTGGAGGCGGCAGTAAACTTAGTTGTAAGTAAATGATCTGACGTCAACAACTAACTATTAAGAAATCGAAAGAAAAAAAAAATGACAATTATCAAGTGATATAAATATCCAAAGATAAAAAAAATGATTTTTGACTTTGACTTTTGTGCCAAATAAACATTTTCTTTTTCTTCCTTCTTTCTTTCCTTGCAGCAGCCGTCAAGATGGTGTCGAGAGAGGTGGCTACAACGCCGAGGTGTGAAGCTGTGAAGAGAAATGTTAGTGTTTCTTCTTGATGACAGACGTTTGACTGATTTTCTTTGTAACCGAAAAAAAGAGAAGTGTTAAGTTTGACGCCAATGTAAGTCTGTCTGTCTGACTTGGATGATGATGAAGTTTATTTGCCAGGTAAAAAAAAAAAGTGAGACACTCGGGGACTGCCGCGGTAAATAGCATAGCAATTTTTATCAACTTATGCTATTATAATAATTTTTTATTTTTTTATTTATGCAGTATTTTTTTTTCCTTGATATTAATTCAAGTTACACTTTTTGAGCGTGGTGACCGATAAGAAAACATTTTTTTTTCTTTTATTGAATAAATGAGAAGTTAATATCGTTTAAAATATTTTTATTATCTTAAATACATGTAGGTTATTCAGGAATTTTTATTATGAGCAGTTAGCAGCTAGTCTACACGCATACGTCTAGTCGCATGCACACAAACACCGTGCTGAAGTCTGCCGAACTGAAACGACGTTAGACGATGGGTGTAAGGTTTGATTTTCGTTACGGAATTTCTTGATTCGGTCACCGCGCTCAAAGCCCGCTATAAAAGTTATGCAATAGCTTTAAAAACTTTCAAGCGTTCACCCCCAATAACTTTTGAACGGCTTGACTGATTTTAATCAAACATAGCTTAGAACCATCGCAAGGAAGTTTGCTTTCACGCAAAAAAACTGCATCAAAATCGGTCCATCCGTTCGAGAGCTACGATGGCATAGACAGACAAGGGAATCAAACTTATACCACTCTTTTTATGTCGAGGGTTAAAATAAAAATCAGCTCTACTCCTAAATCAGTCATATAGTCAGGCCTGAGTCACTCCCCGTTTAGGTATCGAAAATATACCTACATTATTACTATGCGCGCGACGACCACTTCGAAGTGGAAAATTCAGTTACACGAATCGTTTGTCCAGAGTAATAAGAATGAAACTTCTTTGAAATTGATTTGTATTATATTGGTAAAAATTACATATTGGCTTATTTGTTTCCATTCACCACTACTTTACAGGAATTCACCAGCTTATATGGATGAGTGTGCACGCGAGAATGATATTGCACATCTGGAAGAGAAGACTCTTGCAGTTCAACCGACTGCAAGAGTCTTCTTTTGCTCCAGGCTGCTACCCTATCAATGTCACTCTGAAGTTTCTTACAGTCTTCCTCACTACGTATAGGCATTGACAGCTTCAGGTCATCTGCAAACATTAGACATTGCGCATTTATCACATTTTTGGCAGCTCATCAATCATTAATATGAATAGCAAGGGCCCAAGATTTGAACCTTGATTTACCCCTGAAAATGTGAAATATGGCTCAGATGCGTGTCCCGCATATTCCACATATTGCTTGCGGTCCTCTAAAGTAACTAGCAAAGAACTTTAGTAATTGGGGGGTGAACCCGACATTTGACAACCTCTCCAGAATGACATCATTATTTTATACCACCTTGCCAGAATGGCAGATACAATAGACTTTTATTTGTAAGGCGGACGCCATGTAATCGTCAATACAAGTCTTTATTTTTGAAGGGGAAGAAAGAATACTAACTCCATACTTGTTCCAGGTAGCTGTCCTCCATTCCACGTCGACCTGTACGTTTGGAGCGCTCGAAGGTGCAGTATCAGACCACACTCCGTCCCAAATGGAACTAACCCCCACCAAAATAGTTAGCTTTAAGTCCATACAGGCCATCTCCAGTTCCATAGAACTTATTTCCAATCGAAAACTCCCTAACCCAAGGAGAAGCAAATCTGAAGATGATTTAAGAAGAAAACACTTTGAAGAGGGCATCGTTGAGTTGATAGGTAATTTAGCAGCACATTCTAAAGTCAAAGATAATGATATTAAAGATAAAATCCTTAAAGATGTGTGGGTGAAACTACATAAAGTGTTAGAAAACGTAGAGCAACAAAAGAACAGAGATAGAGCGCTACTTAGTATTAGTAAAAAAATTAAAAGGGAGCCTATTTTAATACCAGTAAGATGTGATGCACCTAAAGATTCTTCTAAAAAGAAAATTAAGAAATGGTCTGAAATGGATGTGTATCGTGCAGCTTTAACTCCAATACTAATTTCGAATGCTGATGGACTTGAGGATATTGTTAAAAAATGGGTGAATTGCTTGCCGATCAAATCCCACGATTTCATTAGAAGACCTGTCGATAAATTACACATATCTGATGCCTTGGTACGGAAAGTACTCAAATTGTTAACGGCTAAAACCGAATTTGATTATGAGTCGTTAAAAAGACAGATATTGAATGTTATATTTCAAGCACCGATTAGCATTATGGGCAAACGCAAAATAAATTTTATCAATTCATCAGTTGATGCGCTTTTATCAAAACTAATAGATATTACACGAAATAAGTTAGAAAAAATTGCATCAGCTAATAATATGTTAAAATACAAATCAGATACAAATACCAGACAAATAAATCAAATAGAATATAAAATAAACGAATGGGTTTCTAAAGAAACTATTGAGTTTTTTGAAAAACGTAAAATAGAATCAAATAAGATTAATCTGAATGAAATTAAGAAAGAACTCATTGATTTAATAAAAGATTTCATTTACGAAGGATACGAAGGTAGTCTCGTTAAGGAAGAAGTTTTTAAAAAAGACATTATATCATATTTAGCGGAGTACAATATTAAATCTGACGATAGCATATTTTTTTCAAATGCATTATTAAAACAAATAAAGCAAAGGGCTTCTGCGCCAGTAAAATTTGGAGAACGAAACTTAGTAGTTTGTTTGAACCTTTCAGCAAATAGACAGAGGCGTCCAACAATGTTTTTCAATGCGTCTGCAAATACTGATGCTTACAAAGATGACCTGTGTGAGCAAATAGATGACTGGCTGACCGCATTACCTTTCCATATAGAAAAATTAGACGAAAAAGATGTGCGGGATGCTATAGTTAATGATTTAGCTGAAGATATTTTAGAACGCCAGAAATACCTACAATTCAACTCAACTAAGACAACTGATGCAAATGAGCTTGAGTACCTCAAATATCAGATCTATAAATGGATAAACAAAGTTGTCGAGGACGACAATATCAACATTTTAGAACATGCTTCAGATTTAATGGAGAGAATAAATAACATTCCCGTGCCTAAATTAACGATGTTTAGTACAAAAGTCTTAAACGTTGAAGTTCCAATGACGAATAACACTCCAGCAGTGTCCAAAATTACCTGTCGTAATGAAGAAGATAATAAAATGTGTTGTAACAATTCAAAGCGAAGACCATCAATATTAAAAAATAAAAATGGTAATTTGACAATCAAAGCGCAAGATGGAACGGAAGCATTATCACCCTGCTGCCCAAATCTGAAATCACCATCACGTATTACAATTGAACAATTAAATAATGAGTACGACGAATTCTTAAGAAATTGGGTTAAGCAAATACCAATTTCTACTTCAACCCCTCAAGATCAAGAGTTGCCTGAGAAATTAAGAACGGGCATTTACAACGGTGTGTGGAAAGCTCTCGCTAAGTTAAAATTTGATCCAGCTGTTTTTCACAATACCTTTTATTATCAAGATTTGTTAGATGCTGAAATAGAATCACTATTGAATTGCTTGCCTAAATCAGATGATTTAGATGCTAAAAAACACGTTTTAAAAGTTCAGTTGATAGAAAAGACTAGCAATTTTAATGAACAAACAATAAAATCAGCAGAACCTGCCACTTTTAGAAACTCTTTAGTAGAAAACCTAGCCAATAGCGTTCCAAGAAATCCTAACGACGGTGACGTAGATGACACAATAAAAAAATACGAAGATTTGCAAATTTTAAGTATAGTAGATGATTACATCGTGTTAACAAATTATGAAGAAGAAAACAAAGTGAAAGCGAACGCTTTTAGAAAAAAATTGCTAAGTAAAGTAGCAAAATTTGTAGAAGACTTGAAAATTTCGCATGGCAAA
Source organism: Acrobasis suavella (assembly GCA_943193695.1). Classification (NCBI taxonomy): domain Eukaryota; kingdom Metazoa; phylum Arthropoda; class Insecta; order Lepidoptera; family Pyralidae; genus Acrobasis; species Acrobasis suavella. Next base: position 10,129,942 of record OW971955.1, on the reverse strand, counting down.
GAGCTTAAAGATATTAATATGGAACTTTATCTTCGTGATATCATCGACGCTATGCGTAATGTGCCTCAACCAAGCGATGACTCTATGAAAGAAGAAGCTGAAGATATTATACTGGGAATAGAAGTGGAAAATTGGTTTAATGACCTTCCTTTAGATCCAAATGATGACCATGTTGAACAATTACAAAGAAGAAGACTAAGAGAATCCTTGACAAAGAAAATAGTTGATCTCCAAAAAAGTAATTTAGGAGATTGCGCTACAGAAGAGGCTATAAAAGATGAGATAACTAAATTTCTCGAAAAAGTTCCTATACAGAAAGCGCAGTTAGATAATATAAATTTCATTGCCAATGAACTTTTGAATCGGATTACAAATGAAAAGCGAAAACAAGAAAGCAGACGGAGATCAGTAGTATTTGAGGGTGATTTAAGATATCCGTCTTATCAAGCGTTTAGTAAGGAACTACCACACTGCTCTAGCTTTTCTTGTGATCAATCTACCTCTGTATCTGGATTTAATTCTAGCGCTCCAAATGATATCCAATATCATCCGACTCCAATCCAGAATTTTAACGATTCTTCCTTAGTATGGGGAGGAGTGAATTACAACCTTGTACCGCCAAACGTTTCCATACATGGCAGTCGCGGTTATCAAAGCTTTGAAGCAGATCGTCCTTGGAGCTCTTCTATGCATCCATCACAGATGCCAGTACAACAGAATGCTTCGAACGCACAGCGTTCCAATTTCCATTGGTCCCCTTTTACCGAAGTATCAAGTAAAGCACCCAGTCCTTACGCACCAACACCTTCTCCTTACAATGCACCAAGTTTTGAACAAACAGAACAAGAGTGGCTATCGCTAGAAGAAGTCCCAATGCCATCTGAGATGAGGAGTTTTTTACAACAATCTGAAGAACTCAAACTTCAGCAAATGAAATCATCTACAAACGTAGACAACCAGGCCCTTAATCATCCAGGACAAACTTCTTGTTGTGTTGAAAATAAAGAAAATACTTCCCAAGTTTCACAAGTTATTCAAGACCAAATCTCTAGAATAAATCAAGCAGCTTTTGGTCTTTCATCTGATCGTAGTCAAACGCGTGATCATGTTAGCCTTGCTAATGTTAATCGAGGCCTAGCTCCTGTGCAACCTGATAACTTTATAAATCAAAGTAATGCTCGAGTATTCAATTCTTTGCAAGCAAACGAGGTAATAAATCAGACAAATTTAAATAGAAGCAATCAAATTCCCAATCAAATACAAGCATGTGCTGGTTTTGATCAAATTGGTATTCCAAGTAATGTAAATGTGGGTGAAATACAACCAATGATGCCCACGATACAACAAAATATGAATCGTTCATTTGGAAGATCACCCGTTCGAGAACCTACTCAATATTCACCTCAACAGACACCTATTCAAAATGTACCTAATATTACTACCGAATATATACAAAGCCCACAGCAAAATGCAAGCATTCGTTCATCTAGGATTCCGACCATATCAAGAAACACTGAATATTCCCAACCAGTCCAGATTGCACCTAATAGTCAACAACGTATTCAAACTCCCCAAGAGAATATACAAAGCCCACAGCAAAATGCAAGCATTATTTCATCTGGGATTCCGACCATACCAAGAAACACTGAATATTCCCAACCAATCCAGATTGTACCTAACAGTCCACAACGTATTCAAACTCTCCAACAGAATATAAGCATTCGTCAACATGGTACTCCATCCAATCCTAGATCCTCTCGTGGATATTCTCAACAATTACGGGATGCATCCAATATAAGTCCACGTGCAACTCCTCAGCAAAATATAAGCCAAGGTGCAATACCAACAGCTTCATCCCAACTTCAAAACATCCCAGAAATAGTTGAGCCACAACAAATGGAAGATCAACAAATCCAAACTCAACCCACTGGCTCTAGCTACGGACAACCTCAAGGATTTTCGACACCACAACAGGAACCTGTGGAAAGATCTCCACCAAGGATTAGACGAAAGCCTCATGATCCTTTAAGATTCAGATCAGGACATGCTAGAAGGAGGTTAGACTTAGATAATGATAATGAAAGTGATTATGATGATGAATGCCCTTGTATGACTCATTTAAGACAAAGATTTGATGACGATATGGATTACCCCTGCTACCCATTTTCTTATCCTTATCAGTATTTTTTTTAATTGTGTTGTGGTGCGTCCTCTTTGGTTTTTTGCCGAATTATTTGTGGCTAAATGTTTCATGGTTGTCATTTGTTTTGTTTTTTGTCTATAGTTAATAAAAGTTTGTGTTTATATTATCAATTTGTGTGACTTATTTGTATTTATTAGGATATCATGATTTGATTTGACCTTGCAGTGTTATTATATCCAGCAGTGTTATATACTTGCTGTCGCTGATATGATGACACTTATAAAGCGTGCAACAGAACACAAAATTCAAAATAATTTCATTCTTTGATCAATGCTTACTTATCCTAAAATAAATATCAATAAGAGGACATTAAATTATTTCGAATTTAACAAGCCATTCTGGTTGGCAAATAAAACAACCAAATTCTTGCTGGAAATCTAAAACACATTATTTCAGGAACTTACCGATAGTACCTTTTCATAATGGTATTTATTTCACAGAGCCATCGCCATTAATTGAAGAAGCTTGCCCATGTATTAGAGCTGTAAGTATTATATTTAGTACATGTACCTTTAATTCTCTTTTAATGCGTGTTGCCTGGATTTGGAAGTTGGTACATGCCTGCGGTTCAGTGTCAATGATCACAGAGCATAAACCGCTACCAAACACTACTTCAGAACATACTATTATTAGTATTATGTTGGCACGCTTTTCAGCCACGGGTCCATGGGGATTCGGTCCTTTAAAGCGTTCATGGGGCCAAGCCGCCAAAGCTAACATGAAAAGGCCTTTTAGTACTTTTTATCTAAAAAGTGAGATGGCTGCATCTATGGAGGTCTATCCCTTAATGTACTATTGAAATAATGATTTTACTTAACCCTTTCACCGCGAAACTTTAAATCCGTGGTCGTGCCCCAGCGCGAGGGGTAGTAAATCTAAAATAAATACCTGCAACCGAAAAGGGATGTGGATACTTCAGTTATGTGCAAAACGGGTATTTATTTTTTTGTCGGAAATATCCGACGCTCGCGGAATGGGCACGATAATGTTTGTCAGATAAATCCGACGTTCGCGGTGAAAGAGTTAAGTACACAAATCATGCTTGAGACGTTAAGCCATTTCTTTTTTGGGACTATCCATTCCATCCATAAAAAAGTGAAGACGGCATGACCATATATTTTTTTCAAAGTCAATTTACAACTAGTATTTTAATTTGAGTAAAATAACTATTGAAAATAGTCAAATAATGAAAGTAGTTTGCTTTGTTTTAGGCTTCAAACTCTGTCGTCAGGAATGTCAGAGATAATAGCATGGATGAAGAAGAGCTAAGAGACACACTGCAAAGATGTGCCCAAACAACATTTAGTGCGGCTACCTTAAGATGCACTAAACATAGAAAATTAAGAAAAGTCAAATCTGAGGAAGATTGTGGAAATGAAGAAATACTCAATGAAATACTTTACAGTTACCATGAGATACATGGTAAACAAGAAAATAATTGGAGAGAGAAACTAGAGAAGTTAGCAAGAAAACCAATTTTACGAGATGAAAAGATGAAAAAGAAATTGAAAAAATGTTTGGCAATACTATCAAGTCAACTGTCTGAATTTGAACTAGATACAAAAAAACTTAAATCTGATTTAACTCAAATCATTATCAAGAAGTTAACTAAAATGTGCCTGACGACGGAAAGAGATAGACGTGATTCTCCTGTTATGATATATAGAGTAGAGGTTCCAAAATATGTGGCACATGAAAATATGGATGAGTTAAAAGCGGTCATAGAAAACTGGCTGAACATCGTACCTATGAAGAAAACGAATTCACATGGAAAAATTATTGAACAAAAAGAAATTGTGCAAACTTTCATCAAAAAGATAAAACCAGTGATTTCAAACAAATATAAAGATAGAAAATCGTACTGGTATACTCTTAAACAACAAATTATAAAAGTCTTAGAAGAATTTCCTGTTATGACTGAAAGAAAAAACAAACACACTTGCCTGAGCCGGTTTGCTAATATTTTAGTTCACGATATACTCAACATGAGTAATTCAAAATATAAAACAGAAGATAAAGAAAATGTAGCTAACGAGCCCGTTGAACCAAGCACTTCTCCGAAAAAAACTGAAGTAATAGAAACAAAATATGATAAACTAGTACGATTTGTTCGAGAAGAGATGTTTAAATTTCTAAGGAGAGTAAATTTAAATTATAGTGAGGAAAACAAAAATGCGGAAGATTACATTGTGAGAATACTCAATTCGGAAGGCACAGATGGGAACGACTTAAATAACGTGGATGAGGATCTTAGTAATGTACTTCAAAATGTTGGGAAATGGCCTTTGAGTCAAGCGAACTATTTTGTTAATACGTTTATGAGGCATTACAGTCAGTTTTTGAAAGCAAATAATAAAAATGAAGAAGATAACAAAAATGATCAAAATGTATTTTGTATTCCTTATGGACACGTCACTTATATTTATACCAATTTCAAAACCTATAAAAATCAAACTATAGACGAAGATAAAATTAATAAAACAAAACTAAGACAAGTAGTTGTCGAATGGATAATAAGTATAAGTTGTCAGATTCCCATGATATTTAAAAACAATTTAGTAAATATAGCTGTTTCAGACCTTGTAGAAGGTGTTATCAATCATTTACGTCAGAATTTACCAGCCAGTGATGAAAATTTTGAACAGAATCTTAAATTTCTAATTTTTAAATGGATAAGCTACACTTTGGGAGGCGATATTAGTCTTATGGAATCTTCAAACGAATTGGTTTCAAAAATTCTTAGTTTATCAACGCCAGAATTAAAAAACAATTTCATGATTTATCAAATACAGCAAACAAACTCAAAGAAAACAGACGAAGCAGTTATTCAAGATTCATCTGTGCCGTACGAGGAACAGCTGGTTGAAGTAACATTTGATTGGCTGCATGATCTACCAGCCAATATGAATTCTTCTCAAGATACTTCTTTAGTAACTCAATTGATAAGAAACTTAGCTAGCAAAATAGCAAAAGGACTAGCAACAAATGCAGATCGCGACAACATGATAGATAAGGAAGTTGATGATTGGGTAAAAAAAACTTTTCATGCTACACCAGATGATACCATCATAAAATTATTGAAGAATAGAATCAAGGATTTGTCTGCAAAAGCAAATATTACAATAGATTATCAGTTGGAAAAAAATATCATCAGACGTTATGAAGATATTGTTGATGACTGGTTAGACACTGTTCCATTACATCCGGGAAAACAATTTGATTTCGTTCAGATGAGGCTAGATTTAATACATGAATTGGCTATGAAAATTTATGAAGTAAAAAATAAATGTTCAAATGACTCAAATGAAGTTGTGACAAAAAAGTTAGAGAATACTATTTCAGATTGGATAAAAAATATTCCGATAAACCCACGTATTGATAGAAAATCACTGAGAGATAATTATGCTAGTAAATTAATTAAAGCTATACAAGAATGCAATCTTGATGAGACTGCGATGGAAATTGAAAAAATAAGTGATTTTGAATGGAAATTGAATTCAGTAGAAGGTGCTGCTTTAGACTGGCTGAAAGAATCAACTCTTTATCGAAATAGTGAAACTGAAGCCAAGAAAAAACAAGAACAATATATGACCTATTTCGCCAAAGAGTACACCTCCATTTTACTTTCTGATGGAGATGTTACTCCAGTAATCAGGAAATATGTAGAAATGTTGTGTCAAGGCAAAGCTATAAACAAGTCTTTTATAGACAATACTTGTAATGAACTACAATGTCACCTTGAAAACAACTTAGCTCCAAATTTATCGAAAACGATGGAACCATACATTGATACAAGGAAAGAACCACCACAAAGTACTGATATAATCCGTAGTGCTATTACGAGTTGGAGTTCTACTTTACCATTAAAACGAGAATACTGTCCTAGAACTTTCAGATCTTTGTTAGACAAAATGGCAAAAGACATAACCTCATTGATTGTTCATCCTGAACATAGCTTAGTTGAAGATAATGAAGAACAAATTAAACAAAAAATATTTGAATATTTATCGAAATTTCCTCTTAGACCTGAAATAAAGGTGGAGCAAATATGTGACATGATCTCAGAACTATGGTCAATACTTAAAGATATTCATTTGTATAGAGATGACAATGTTCCTGCAAATATGGCGCGAGACAGAAACACAGACGTAAGATCAAATAACCTCTCAAATAATGATGTAGCTGAACAACATCGAGACTTATTCGGTCCATCGGGCCCTGGAGGTAGTTTTCGAGAAAATAAATTTAAAGAAAAAGATAAAAGGTTAAGTGCTCCAGCTAAACTAGGCAATCAAAATATATCAAAAGATATACCCAGAGGTATGCCAGTATGTATAGGTTGGGCAAACAAAGCTCAGCTAAAACCTAATGAAAATTTAAATCTACAAACAGCAGGCGGCAGCTCTAGAAAAACTAATGCAAATGAGAAAGAGCGAAGACTTAGTTCTCCTGCTGCTTTGTCAGCTGATCAAAATGAACAATATCCAAATATATTCGGCCCATCAGGGCCTGGAAGTAGCTTTAGAGAAAATACACAAAGAAATAAAGATGAAAGGTTAAGCGCTCCCGCTTATCTAGGTAATAAAAATAAATCAAATTTCAAAGCTCAAGTTAGGTCTGATTCAGCTTCTGCAAATAATAATCAGTCAAACAACTTTAAAGAAATGCAATCAATTCAAGGAAATAAAAATGACGAGCCTATAGACCCAGAATTAGCAGATTTACAAGGTATGGATAGACAACAGCTTAACGAACATTTTTATAAGATTTTTATAGCATATAGTCAAGAAATTCCTTTAAATGAAGGCACTCCTCAAAATAAACAATTAGCAGATATGGCGCGGCAATTATTTATCAACGGCATTTGGAAAGCTATTTTCGCACTTCTGGCAGAATTGGAAATAGATGGTGATGATTATAGCTATTTTAGATACCTTATGGAAGGGCGATTGTATCAAATGCTGGATGTTATTTTGCCACAGTCTGAAGAAGCGGAAAGATTTAAAAGGGATATAATAAATAGGCTTGTAACTGATGTTATTAGGATGGTGAAATATCTACATCACATATTTGATCCCGAAATTGTAAAGCATGGTATGGTTCAGGCATTAAATAGAAGGATACAAGGACAGCAAAACAATGAATATCAAGATTGGTCGCGATACTTACTTATTCAAGATATCATAAATGAACATCTACTTTATATAAATTATAAGGAAACAGATCCTATAAAAGCGAATGTTTATAAAAAACGACTGATGAAGGTTATAAACGAACTGATTAATTACATTTATAATCAAAATCAGAAACACTCTAAAGTTATAAATGAAAAGGCTATGCGTAACTGCATTCATGAAACTTTGAGAGGCATGCCTGCTCTAGAAGGTGAGATCTTGAAAGACGAAGTTGATGAAATATTGATTGCTCAAGACATTCAGCAATGGTATCACAATTTACCCGTTAATCCTTTAAATATTGTCCACGAAGATGAATACAAGCGAAAAAGGTGCGATGTTTTAGCTCATAAAATTCACGAAATTGAGAAAAAAAGAATAGACGCTGAAGATTCTTGCTGTGACAGAGACGTTAAGCATGAAATATCAAAATTCTTAGACAACATAAACACAAATTTAAAAGAAAATGAAGACTTAAATATAAATAACATGGTTGAAGAACTAGCAAATAAACTGAAGACTCGAAGAGATAATAACGTTGTAGCGTATAAAAGCTTTAATAAAAAGAAACCCGCTTGCTCCACTTTTGCTGAGATAGATCCTGAAGATGTTTTTGCTGACGATGTTAATCAAAGAACGATTGGATCAATCCTGCCACAAAAGATAAATCAATCAATGAGAGTAAACATGAACACATCTGTGCAAAATCAGAAAGGAATTTTAGGCACAAGCCAAGTAGCTGGTCCATATAATCCTACTCCAGACAGATCCATATACGTAGACCAAGTACCTGTTCAAAACCCTTTTCAGCTTCAAATTCTTCCTCAAACGCATCACAGTCAGCTTTACAGTAATGTACAATCAGGCTCGATACAGTACGTACAACCTCAGACTCAAAGTTTACGTCAAAGTCTAAATCAATCTCTGGGTCAAAATCAAGTTCAAAATTTTCCTCAAATTGCTAACCAATCGTTAGTTCAACAATCACAAGCTCAACATTTTGTTAATCAGTCTTTAGGTCAACAGTCAAGAGCTCAAAATTTGGTGTATTGCCCTGACGTGGTGCCCTTGTCTCAAACACCTAATCAATCACTAGCTCAAAATTTACCTCAAATCCCAAATCAATCTTTAGGCCAACAGCCTTTAGTGCAAAATGTACATCATACTCTGAACCAATCCCAAGCCCAATATTTACCACGTAATCCAAATCAATCCGCACAACAAAATGTACCTCAAATTGTTAATCAGTCTCTCAACCAAGCCAATGCTTTCCAAAGTCCAAATCAATTACCAAATGAAGCTGGCCATGTACTACAAGATGAAATACCTGTACAATCTAATCAACTTTCGCGTCCTGAATCATCAGACCAAAGATCCCAACCTGTAAGACCATCATCAAGAGCTACAGCATCTACTGCTACAGTGACAACAGAACAGAGAGGCACCGACGCTCAGGTCCAAGAGGAGATAGACAGAGAAGAAAGGGAAGAAGACGACGAAGAAGAAGAATATAATTGTAGATGCCTACAACTTTTAAGGAGGTGCAGAAGGCGCTTTAGACCCCATTGTTACCCAATGACGTTTCCGGTTAGATATTTCTACTAAAACTGAAACTGAATTTACCTTTTTTTATATTATTTGAGATGTTTCTAATAAACAAGTTTGCGATTTGTGTTCTTTTTGGTCAGTTTTGCGTTTTTAACCCCCCGACAAAAAGGAGGTGTTATAAGTTTGAACGGATGGACCGAGACCGATTAAGTGAAAGCAAGTCCTGTTGCGGTGGTCCTTAGCTGTTTGATGAATCGGTTCAGTCGTTAATATTGAGTTAATATTCGATATGAATGGCCTTTATATCCAATTAAGTAGTTTTTACGTGTTCCTCTGTTTATAAATGATAGTTTAAATCATAGAGTTAGGATGGTTGTACCTTAACAGGTTCGCAGTCCGATGAGGCACATGTGCCTCATGGGTGACTTCACTGGTGCGTTCATGAGGCATATAGATATTGGCCTCATGGCCAGTGAGGTAGATATTGCAATCGATCTTTCGATGATTTTTGATTGCTTGTATTACTTTGAGCATTAGTCAATTATACTACAACCACGTTTGATCAATTTATTATTAAGCAAACAAAAAATAAATTTCACTTACTACTATTATCATTTACTCACGTATGTTTTTTTTTATAACATTGCAGACAGTATGATTTTACATACAGAACACTCGGTTGATACTATTTTAGCCTTTTTTCCAGCTTGTTTCCATTGCAAATTGTCAAAGCGAACGTGAGTGGAAGAGTAGGTCAGGGTCGTCTTCTACGAACGCATCGCGATCAGATTGCATACGTTTTTAAAAAAAGGAGAGATTAGAAGTACCCGTAACCGGCGGGCATGCATGAAGAGAGTGATGAGTGTAGATGAAGCGAAAGGTTTGTCAGGATCGTAGCAAGTGGAGGTCCTTTGTCTCTGCCTACCCCTGTGGGAAACAGGCGTGATAATATGTATGTATGTATGTATGTATTTTTTACTCAGCGACTATACTCGTAAGTACTAGAAAGCTGTAATTTGGCATAGGTATGTATAGTAATTATGCGGAAAAAGTGGCATGATGAAATATTGAAAAAAATATATTTTTTAGGTTAGCTCCCATACAGGAAAGTCAAAAGTCAATTTTATTTTCTAGACTAACCAATCATGTGAGTTCAAAAATATTATGAGCTTTTGAACACCGTTTTTAGTTTTACAAATTAAAAAGTTATAGGCGATCAATTTATAAAAAGAAACTAGGAAAAGAAAAATTTCAAACAAATTCAATAGAAAATTAGTTTTTAGACGTTTTTAGTGGCATAAACGTATTCATAACTACGGAACCCTACACTGCGCGTGGCCCGACACGCACTTGGCCAATTTTTATTTTATTATCGTTAAACTCAAGTAATTCATTTCTTTACATTAACAGTTATCGACATAAACAATTTTAATCACTATATCACATAAAGTATCATTAAATACTGAAGAGAACGTAAGAACTTAATACGAAACTTCATGAAGGTTAAGTGTCATTATTACTACGAGGACGTGTAGGTACAAAAAAGATCGCAACTTGCTTCGGGACTGTGAACCTGTTTAAGGTACATAGAGAGGAAACTCCTAAGAAAAGGAGAATTTTTGGCGGGAAGTCAAGGGGTTCTGTTGGAGTTTGCTTTAAATTATTTTGCAAATTGATTCTAGTGGACTTTATAATATAAAATCTGTGTAGTTTAGTGTTATAAATGCTCATGCTCATGGACAATATGTAAAATGGTTAAAGTGGATACTCATAGTGCGGCTGTAGTGATATTTATTTGCGGACTGTGGTGGGCGTCTTTAGACGCCGTCCGCCACTCATTCGGCTATGAAAATCAGTGGACTCGTATAGATTTGTTGCCAGAAGCTCCCTTGAAGCAATCAAAGGACCTACACCAACCTTTGATTGTATAGTTAGGTTAGGGTTAAAAAAGGAGTGATAAAATAAAGATGGGCTCTAAAGGACTAGTATCCAGAGCCGTAAAATAATTATTAAAAAAAAATAAGAAAAGAAGTAAAAACAATGAGTCCGATTTCAAATGTCGTTTACATGTTGTCTATGTAATAGCTTGCTAATCTGTCCCCAGTACGGCGGGAAAGTAAGTACATTAAAACGCATTTTTTTTATAATATATTTTTTTATAAATATTTAACGTTGACTGAGAAAAAAACTAGCGATTAATACTTAAAAACGTGTGCACCTAAGGTTGACTTACTGAGTTGTGCTGGCCTGAAGATAAAATTTAAAGAAAAATTCACGAGTTTTTTGATCACTAATTTTTATCTAATCTGAACACACATTGGCTTAAATTTTGCATACAAAAAGATGTCAAAAATAATCACGTAATCATTATGTACTATAAGAACACCTGAGATTCCAATATTTTTTTTTTATTAAATACGTGAATGAACATGAATTTTTGACCATTTCAAACGTCAAACTTCACGTAAAACTCCATACCTAGGGCTTGATACTCATATCGTTATGCTTTCGAAAAAAGCAAAAGTATGCGTTGTGTAAATTTCTATTACCTAAGTCTCGAACTAAACGCTTCGACAATTCCTTTTTGGTTCGAGTAGCTAAGGTGTGGAATGAACTGCCTGCGTCTATATTCCCTGAGAAGTACAGTCCCGGGACATTCAAAAGTAGATTGAATGGGTATCTTTTGGATAGGCATGCTTCATCCTAGTCTTCATCGTCGCTTACCATCAGGTGAGATTGAGGACAAATGCCTAAACCAATATATTGTAAAAAAAAGGCCGATCTGTAATGTATTTAAACCGACTTCCAAAAAGGAAGAGATACTACTAAATGTATATTTTTTTATGTATGTCGTTGAAGGAAGTAAATTATTATGTTCCATAAAAGATCCTTGAAGGACTCTATACTTCCTAATGCTGTAGGTTTTTTTTTACTTAATGCTTGTCAATAAAGTGAGTTATAGTGCAAAATTGACATAAATGGGGGTTGAGGGGTTTGAAAAATAAATATATGTAATAAAACCACAATTTTTGTTTAAAATATTGCTAAAAAATTAGAATTTTGATGTGAAATTATGTTTTACCGTACCACGGGCTATACTAGATCACTATAGTATAATGAAATTAAAACAACAGCTAAAACACATCAAAAATTGCCGTTTCCGTACTAAAGTGCGCAAAGCCGCCCGGGCAATTTGCATGAGAATGTCAATTTTTTTTTTGTTTGTTATTTTGATTTCATTATACTATAGTGATCTAGTACAGCCCGTGGTTTGATTTATTGCGGGTATGTCCCTTTTACGTTGTATACTTCTGCCGTCAATTTTTTCACGCAATCAAATATTTCAGAAACGGATCCCTAAATAGAAAAAGTGTTCTTCACAAGCTCACAATATTATTCAACGATACCCGACATGATGGATTAGTTAAGAAAAAAAATACTCCTATTTTACAAGTACGGGAGCTAACCTAAAACAAGTTTTAACCGACTTTTAAAAAAGGAGGAGGTTATCAATTCGTCACGATCCTTTTTTTATGTATGTTAACCGATTACTCAAACACGCCTGGACCGATTTAAAAAAATTTTGTTTGAAAGCGTATACTTTCCAGGTGGTACCATGGAAATTTTATCAAAATCGGTTGTGTAGTTTGGGGGTGAAGTCGGTTTTTAGTTTGGAAAAATTATATATTCACTATTAATGTAACAAGCACGGGTTACTTACGTGGAGAGTCGTTTATGCGCGTCACATTCGCGCGTAGTCGACCCCGAACTGTAAACTCGTTAGTTGTGTTGTTGTAAACTGTATAGTTGGGCGCTTATGGTTAGATCTCACTTGTCTGCACGGAGCAGCACTTTTCTATGCTGCTATCTTTTTCTCAGAACCGTCATTTGCCAGAGCGAGAGGGAGCGATGAAACGCTATAGCATCGGCCGTGCTATAACATTCCGTCACTCTCTGTTCCATGCTAACAAGTGAGATCCAACCATAAGCGTCTAACTATCCAACCACTTACTATAGGCGTTGGCTAAATATATAACATAATAACATTATAGTAGTATTTAAAAATGTGTATTGGTTTCCAATCTCTTTTATAAGATTCTTGAAGTTTCTTCTTATCCCGATCTATACTCTACTTGTGGCGGTGAGTTATCAATATCGCTACTGTCAAAATTGTACACTTCAATACTTACAATAACGTAGCTCTATAAATAGTCTGTGCTTACAATTTTAGAATGAATATGTTGCTCATGCTGCTCTTTGGCGGCAGAACAGAAGAAAGTTAAAGAAAAGTTAAATCTTTATCATAATTGGTAATATTTGAAACAAAAATAGGAAACTAATATTCATTATTTATGTGAAAGATTACTTAGAAATCTTAAAATACAAACACCCGCAATAACTATTTATAAATATACTATTTAGGTATTATAAGCTACGACTGAAAAATTGTCACGCATTCTAAGTGTGTGTAATGTTTGGTCAGCTTCCTTTTTGTATGCTGTGAAAAAACCAAAGTTAGGATTGGATATCACCATCATAAACCTAGTAATTTTCTAAATCTGTGATCACAATGTTACTCATAAAAAAATATCGCCTAAATACTGAAGTATGACTGAAGCTGAATTCCATAACCTTAGGGTTTTTTTAGAGCTTGCTTGCTTTTCGTGCAAGTGGCCAACACTAGTGTCAGATTTTTCAAGCTGCCTAAAAGCAACTGACATAGCTTGACGACTGCCATACAACGATGACAAACGGGACCAACGGCTTATACGTGCCTTCCGAAGCACGGTTCATGCCAGTTGTGGTCACCAATCCAAATGCGGATCACGTCCGGTATCGCTTTACTGTGGTGCCCCGATTTGAAATAAATTATTTGAAAGGAAACTAGATATTGAAAATTTTGTCTTGATGAAGCCCTAGTAAATTTAGTTATAATGAATTTATTATACCAACGTTTTGTAATTTTAAATATTTAGGATGCGAATAAAGATCATAAAGAGTTATTATTTTTGGTATAAGTAAGCAAATTACAAAACGCCAAAATACATCACAATTTATTGATAAAACAACACATTAACAAATAAACAAACAAGTTAAAAAAGAATACGACAATTAGGGTTCGTCCATTAATCACGTGAAGCCGGAAAGGGCGACAGGGTCCAGATAAAATGAGAATAAAACTCGCTTAATTAATGGACGAGCCCTTACTATAAAGACAACACTTTTCAATGACAAAACATACAAAAACATCACCTAAAAAACAATCCTGTAGGGTGGGGGCACGGCATGCCACAGCACTTTGAACAATGTCGCACATTTTTGCTGGAAGGGCAAATGGGATTACCGTGTCTTTGACACACGTTCCTTATATGATGCTTGCATTTGCAGCACCTCATCCTTTCTACATTTCCATCCTTAGTGCAATCTCTGCTAGGAGCCCTATAAACTCTCCTTCTGAAATTGCAATCATTCGGTTTTTCTTGATCTCTTCTCCTTTGGCAAGGACTTATTGGTTCGTCTGGAGCACCAATATTGATGATTCGTGGTCTTACGACGTCGCCAGGGCTACAAGGTCTGGAGTAATTTGGTGAGTAGCACGGATGTCTGAAAGGTACGTTTTGTTCCCTCAATACGGGACGTCTTGGTGTTGTGCAGTAAGGCATTTCTTCACTAGAATTCCTTGAGCGATGCGTACAAATTTCTACGCTAGAATTTTTTGAGCGATGTGGACAAATTGGTGAAGGTACAGATTGAATGACAGCTTTTGGTGCGTTACTGCGCGGTCTTGGAGTTGGAATTTGATGTGGTGAATAACATGGAGAGGATCCTAAACTGATACAAGGTTTTGGAGAATTAGTTGAACAAGGAGTTCTGTTGATGCCAGACCGGCTATCTATAATAGGCCGTGAATATGGCGTTTGTTGTAAGCGAGGTCTTGGTGGGAAACACGGTCTTGGCGGAGAAATTTCATTTGGTGACTGACATGGCGATCTAGGAAATAAACAAGGCTTTGGAGGTCTAGTTTCTACTGGTACACACGGTCTTTGAGGCACTGAGCAGGGACTTGGCTGGATACTAACTGACTTCTGCACAGGTTTTTGTACACATGGCATTAAAGAGTTATCCAAATCAACTTCTGGGCTTGGTAAGCGGTACACAGGACCTAGCAATTTAGAAGTACCTGAGTCCCATAGGTATTCTTTGATAATTACTTGAGGAGACACCTCCTGTTCGCTGCTAAGTGGAGTAGCTCTGAGTGATACACATGGATTTGTGCATACATTTGCACATGGAACATTTGGACTGACTGCGGTTTGACTCTCAGCGTCTATAGGTAGGGGATTTACCGAAGCATCTTTACAAGTACAAGTTTTATTGGTCCTACGTACAGGCTGATTTCTTGCTCTAATTACTTCCATAAATGCTTTATCTTCTGAACTCAAAGTGCTTTTTGGAATTTTATAGTCTTTACAACATACGGGCTTTTTCTTTTGTGTTTTGTGAGGGCAATCACAAATATCTTTATAAACGAGTGATTCTAGACTAGATTCACCCAAGTCTATTGAATGTTTGGTGGTAGATGCACTTATTCTTCTCCATCGTTCTGTGCTTTGAAGTTGACGTATTAGGCTGTGGACCATATCATGAATTTTTCCTTCACAAACGGGTAGTTTCTTTAACATTATAGATATATCTTTTTGCGCTTTCTCTTCATACTCTATGTCTGGATCAATTTCTATCTCTTTTTCTATTTCGAGTAATTTTTTCGCTAACACCGTAGCCATCTTATTCTTCTGAACCTGTTCTGGACCAGAATCTTTAAACGTAGGTAATTCTCTCAACCAGTCATTTATTTTTTCTTTTAATCTCACACGTTCCGCTTCAGTTCTCAAGATTTCATCTTTAGGAGATAATACACTTTTCAAAGCATTATACAAATCTTGATTTATTTTCGTAGAATTGAGGGAAGATTCAGGGTGACGCTGTAAATACTCATTACAATAGCTAGTGATTTCATCAACAATTTTGTTTTTGTATATCGCCTTTTGTTCGTCATCATCCGTTATGTAATGTAAGTCAACATATGCATCAGCTAAATTATCTACTAACAATTCAAAAGACTCAGGCTCTTCTGATGGCAGACTTGAATCAAAAGGTAGAATTTTTGATATTGTATCTCGTAGTTGTTGTTTATAAATTTGTCCTGAAATCTCATCTTGAATTATTTGCCTTACTTCTTTTACTTTCGTGATAAGATTTTCTGTTATAGACTCAAAATTTTCTTGCATTTCTTTGCTCTCTGTTAATCCATTCAATAAATCAACGATGTGTACTTGTAATAAATTTTCGTAAAGTAAATCATCATTTAGTGTTTCTGGATTCATATTAAGCTCTGCGATTTTATTCATAAGCTTGCTTGCAAGATTTTGTTTTATTATGTTAGTCCGTTCTTTCTCTTCTGGGTTGTCTCCCTCTGGTAATGGAAGGTCTTCACACCAAGTCATAACTGTATCATATAACATATCTGCAGTATTTTTAGATGTTGGTTTTGGATACAACTCAGCTGCTTTTTCTTTTATAATTGTCAATAAATCATAAGTAAGCCTTTGCAAACTGCAGTTGCAAGAATCTTCGCGAAGAGATTTATTATATCGTATCGGCAGTTGTTTTAAAAAGCTCTTGGTAATGTCTTGTAACTTATTCGTGTAATTATTGATTGCGCTAATGTTTGCGCCTTGTAATATGCTAGAAATATCGGAAGCAAAATCTTGCATTTGATCTGATACGTTGTGATGTGTTTTCCGTAACGAATAGGGCAATGTTTTCGACCAATCCTGAACGGCACTCTCCACTAGGTCTCTGTTTATCGTCGACCTAGGCGGTTTAGACATGATATACTCGACAGGGCTAGCAGATATCCCTTCAGAAATATTTTGATACAGCTGCATATTTTTCAAATGGTCAAGAAGATCTTTTGCCATTTTTTCAATATAGGCTTTATCTGACTTCAAGTCTGGCTCCGTAGGGAATTTTTCTATGTGTTTCTTTATATCTTTCAATATGAGCATATCTAAATTAGTACGTTTTGTAGCGTTTTCAATTTCTTTTTTAATATCTTCAGCTAAATCTTTAACGATATCTTCTTGAATTATTTTTTCCGAAGGATTTCTTCGTTGATGCAAGGATAAACTTTTTAGCCAATCTAAAATTGCGCTGTATATTTGTGCAGGGTTCGCAGATTGTTCTGTCGATGCTGACTGTTCTGTCGATGCTGATTGTTCTGTCAATGCTGATTGTTCTGTCGATACTGATTGTTCCGTCGGTGCTATATGTTTTGTCGCTGGTAATCCTGTTTTGGGTTTGGATATCATAGGTATTAACACTGATTTGATTTCAGATTGTAAATATGCCGCTTGATCCATTACAGTTGCTAAGTCTTCAGCTTCTACTGATTCACCCACAGCTCTAAATATTTGGTACTTCAAAAAATCTAATTCATCCTCTTCTGTTGGTTTAACATCCGGATTACCTTGCAAATATTTTTGCCTGTCAACTATATCACCAGCTAGGTCTCGAGCCATGTTATCTATAAGAGCTTTATCGTCAATATGTACGGGCAAGTCCAGCATCCAATCTTCAATAGTGGTTTCCAAGTCAGATAAAAGATTTTGTTCCATTTTCTTTCTTAAATCATCCGAAATGTAGATAGAGCCAATAGAAAATCCAGATCTCCTAGGTAAAAATGAATAATCTTGCGACGATCTTGGTGTAGAAGTGACGGCTATACCTCGTAATCGATCCGCAAGTTGCGATCCGAATTCTTCAACAGACACCGAAAATCGTTTCAAAAACTTGTTAACTTCCAAACTGAGTGTTGCTTCCTTATCATCCCTTGTTTGATTTCGGTCAGAAATCGAATCAGCTAATCGTTTGGCAAGGTTTTGAGCAGCTTTTTTCATTTTCTGGCCAGTTTTAGGATCCATTTCACCCACATTTTCATGCATAAAGTCTCTTATTTCCCTGGTAGCATTTGTTTTAAACATATCCTTTTCATTAATAGTAAATTCGGTAGGCAAAGCCGACTGTGATTGATCAGGCACAGAAGAAAAGTCTAATGCCTGTAAGGCCAATCTCATAGTAAGTTCTTTGGCGTCCTCTTTAGAAAGGTTGCAGGACAGCAACAATTCCATAATTTTTTCCTTAGTTACTTCAGCGTCCACTCCATTCACAACTTGATCTACTAATATGTCTGTCAGTTCTTCTTCAATTTCTTCTAAATTGCTAACATTCAAAGTACAAATAGCATTTTTTATTTTTTGATTTATAATCTGTCTTATTTTTTCGGGAGACTCAGAACTTAGTAATCCAGGCCATTGCGTGTTAGACGTTCTTTTTGCACTACTGATAAACAATTCTGCTAATTCTCTTGCCTCGTCATCATTTAAATCGGTCTCCTGGTCTATAATTCTCACTATGTTCTTCTTGATTTTTTCGTTATTATTGGAGCTCACGTGTTTAATGTTTCTTGCCAAGAAAGTAGATACTCTTCTTCCTACATTTTTCTTTTCCTTTGGGCTGAACTTCAGAGCACTGTTATCAATGATACTTGTGACTTCATTTGCAATATTTTTTTTAATTTCATTTTGTTTAGCATTTGGTTTTATTATAGTTTTGAAATTGGACGTCAAATCTTTCTCAAGTTTGTCTTTTTGTTGCTGATTAAGACCAGAAGAATTAACAAAATCACCCAACCAGTTACTCACTTCGTCGTATATACCATCATCAGAGACTTTTTCGCCAAGCTCATTTCTAATAACGGTCATTCTTCTAGCTAATTTTGCAACCATATCTCTATTTTGCTCCGACTCTTCTATTTCGGGAAAGCCTTTAAGTCTATTCCAAATTGCCATAGACATTTCGTGCTGGACTTCATCGCTAGCTCTTCGTGGTGGTTGGATGGAAGCTATTTTCGCCGAGAGTTGGCTAACTAATTCGTCTTTTGTTCTAGCATCCAGTCTTATTCCTTTTTTTTCCGCTTCCGTATATAACCAATCTGTGATTTCATCCTGAATATCATCTTCGTCTATCAAACCTTCAGCCTGAAGGTCTTCTAGCTTTTTAGCAAGATCTTCCATCATTTTATCTTTTTCTTGATCATTTGCAAAGAAGTGTGGTATGTCGTCCAACCAACCTTTAATTTCATAAGTGCAATCATTTTTGTACTCTGAAACAGACTTGTGCTTCTTTTTCTTATAGGGTTTGGAATCATTTATTTTCATGGTACCTTCTTGCTCACTATGATAAATGTTACTCGCTAGTTGATTTGCAAATTTTTCTAATGTTCTGGCATCCACTCGCATGTTTTTTTTCTCGAATTCAGCAGTCAGCCAAATCTTGATTTCATTTTCTAATCCTTCAATATCATCCGCATGTTTGTTTTTAAACTCCTCCACCACTTTTGCTAGGCTCTCAACCATTTGTTTTTTTTCTGATTGAGTTGCAGATGACAACTCGGGTATGACGTCCAACCAGTTATATATTTCTTGAGAGCACGGTTCTTTATCTGTTTCATATGATTTCCCAGTAAATTCAACACCTTCTGCAGGAATTTTTGAAAGCGTGTTTGCTAATTTGTCGGCTAATTTTTCTATCGCTTTGCCCTGGTCTCCCTTTATGTCAGTAGGTAGTTCGTTTAGAATTTCTATGGTTTGTCTTTTCAACACATCACGGTAAGCAGAGTGATCTTCTGGTCTTTCTTTAACTAAAGGTTTTAGTGTGTTTGTGACTGTATCAATTACTTTTTCTTTGATTACTTTATCCCCTTGGTTATCTTTTTTTTTCAATTTGACGCCTTCAATCCATTGTGAAATTTTATCTTCAAAATCGTCAACATATTTCGATTTAATCTCACTGGCTGGTATATTTTTAAGCGTTTTTGCCAATTTATCTGCTAACTTACTAATTTCTTTGCTTTTATTTCCTACAGTTTCAATTGGTAACTCATTAAGAATATCAACTACCTCGTCTTTTAATACCTCATGATAGTCAGCATCGTCCTCCGGCCGCTCTGCCGCTAACGTTTTAAGTCTATCGGTAAATGTGTCTGCAATTTTTCCTTTGTCAACTTCATCTCCTTGGCTATCTTTTTTCTTAAATTTGATACCTTTCATCCATTGCGAAATTTTAGTTTCAAATTTATCTCTTACTTTCTTTCGCTTTATTTCACTGCTGGGGATATCTTTCAACACTTTTGCTAATTTCTCAGCAAGTTGTTCGACAATTTTATTTTTATTTCCGTCTACTTCAATTGGCAATTCTTCAAGAATATTGGCTGCTTCGTTTTTCAGTGCCTCGTGGTATTCGTCATTATCTTCTGGTCTTTCCAAAGCAATAGATTTTAATGGTTCTGCAAACTGATCTGCAATTTGGTCTTTAACAACTAATTCACCTTGACTATCTCTCTTCTTAAATTTGATATCTTTCAACCATTGGGAAATTTTAGTATCAAATTTATCAGTTTCCTTCTTTTGCTTGATTTCACTTGCAGGAATATCTTTCAGCACTTTTGCTAATTTATCAGCAAGTTTGTCGACAGTTTTATTTTTATTTCCTTCTACTTCAATTGGCAATTCTTCAAGAATATTGGCTGCTTCATTTTTTAATACCTCGTGGTATTCGTCATCATCTTCTGGTCTTTCTAAAGCTATAGATTTTAATGGTTCTGCAAACCGATCTGCAATTTGGTCTTTAACAACTAATTCACCTTGACTATCTCTCTTCTTAAATTTGATATTATTTAACCATTGTGAAATTTTAGTATCAAATTTATCAGTTTCCTTCTTTTGCTTGATTTCACTTGCTGGAATATCTTTCAGCACTTTTGCTAATTTATCAGCAAGTTTGTCGACAGTTTTATTTTTATTTCCTTCTACTTCAATTGGCAATTCTTCAAGAATATTGGCTGCTTCATTTTTTAATACCTCGTGGTATTCGTCATTATCTTCTGGTCTTTCTAAAGCTATAGATTTTAATGGTTCTGCAAACCGATCTGCAATTTGGTCTTTAACAACTAATTCACCTTGACTATCTCTTTTCTTAAATTTGATATCTTTTAACCATTGGGAAATTATAGTATCAAATTTATCAGTTTTCTTCTTTTGCTTGATTTCACTTGCAGGAATATCTTTCAGCACTTTTACTAATTTATCAGCAAGTTTGTCGACAGTTTTATTTTTATTTCCTTCTACTTCAATTGGCAATTTTTCAAGAATATTGGCTGCTTCATTTTTTAATACCTCGTGGTATTCGTCATCATCTTCTGGTCTTTCTAAAGCTTTAGATTTTAATGGTTCTGCAAACCGATCTGCAATTTGGTCTTTAACAACTAATTCACCTTGACTATCTCTCTTCTTAAATTTGATATTATTTAACCATTGTGAAATTTTAGTATCAAATTTATCAGTTTCCTTCTTTTGCTTGATTTCACTTGCTGGAATATCTTTCAGCACTTTTGCTAATTTATCAGCAAGTTTGTCGACAGTTTTATTTTTATTTCCTTCTACTTCAATTGGCAATTCTTCAAGAATATTGGCTGCTTCATTTTTTAATACCTCGTGGTATTCGTCATTATCTTCTGGTCTTTCTAAAGCTATAGATTTTAATGGTTCTGCAAACCGATCTGCAATTTGGTCTTTAACAACTAATTCACCTTGACTATCTCTTTTCTTAAATTTGATATCTTTTAACCATTGGGAAATTATAGTATCAAATTTATCAGCTTTCTTCTTTTGCTTGATTTCACTTGCAGGAATATCTTTCAGCACTTTTACTAATTTATCAGCAAGTTTGTCGACAGTTTTATTTTTATTTCCTTCTACTTCAATTGGCAATTCTTCAAGAATATTGCCTGTTTCATTTTTTAATGCCTCGTGGTATTCGTCATCATCTTCTGGTCTTTCTAAAGCAATAGATTTTAGTGTTTCTGCAAACTGATCTGCAATTTGGTCTTTAACAACTAATTCACCTTTACTATCTCTCTTCTTGAATTTGATATCTTTTAACCATTGTGAAATTTTAGTATCAAATTTATCAGTTTCCTTCTTTTGCTTGATCTCACTTGTAGGAATATCTTTAAGTACTTTTGTTAATTTAGTAGCAAGTTTATCAACAACTTTATTTTTATTCCCATCAATTTCTAATGGTAAATGTTCTAAATTTTCAACGATTTCGTTTTTCAAAGCTTCGTGGTAGTCGTCTTCATCATCTGGCCTATTAAGAGCTAAATCTTTTAACGTTTCAGCAAACGTTTCAGCTATTTTGTCTTTATTGACTGGTTCTCCTTGGCTATTTTTTCTTTTAAACTTGATATCTTTCATCCACTGCGATATTTTTTGATCAAACTTATCTGTCTCTTTCTTTAGCTTAATTTCATGAAGTGGAATATCTTTAAGTGTTTTTGCTAATTTAGTAGCTAATTTTTCGACAGCTTTTTCTTTATTTCCATCGACATGAAATGGTGTTTCTCCTAAAATTTCAATAGCTTCGTTTTTTAATGCCTCGTGGTAGTCATCATCATCTTCTGGTCTTTCAACAGCTAAAGATTTTAACCTTTTTGCAAATCTACCAACAACGTGCTCTTTGACGACATTATCACCCTGTTCGTCTTTTTTCTTTAGTTTAACGGCTTTTATCCACTGTGAAATTTTTTCGTCAAATTTATCCTTCTTTGGCTTGATTTCACTTGAAGGTATATCTTTTAGTGTTTTGACCAGTTTCGTGGCCATTTTATCAACAAATTTATCTTTATTTCCGCTAGCTTCAATTGGTGATTCTTCTAGACAATTAACAACTTCGTTTTTTAGTGCCTCAATATATTCTTCATCATTTTCAGGTCTCTCCATTGCTGCAGATTTTAATCTTCCTACTAAATTATCAGTGATTTCATCTTTGTTTACGACATCCCCTTGGCTATCTCTTTTTTTAAATTTAATATCTCTCATCCACTGAGATATTTTATTTTCAAACTTATCTTTCTGTTGTTTGATTTCACTAGTAGGTATATCTTTGATCGCATTAATTAATTTATTAGTATGTTTTTCAATGAATTTAGTTTTATCGCCTTTCAATTCTATTGGTAATTCTTCAAGTATTTCAGTCGTTTCATTTTTTAATGCTTCGATATGATCTTCATCATCTTCCGGTCTGTCAATAACTAATGGTTTTAATCTTTCTGCAAATTTGTTTGCAATTTCTTGTTGATCTATCACTTGTCCGTTACTATATTTTTTCCTAAATTTAATGTCTTTCATCCACTGTGAAATTGTATCATCCAACTTATCAGTTATTGGTTTGATTTCGTGTGCAAGTATAGGTTTAAGTGTACTTGCTAATTTACTAGCTAATTTGTCAAACAGTTTTGTTTTATCTCCATCGATTTCTATCGGCAAATCTTCAAGTATATTAACTCCTTCATTTTTCAAAGACTCATAATACTCTTCCTCATCTAAAGGCCTATCTAAAGCTATATATTTTAATCTATCTATAACGTCATCCATTATTTTTTCTTTATTGACAGTGTTTCCTTGATTATCCTTTCTTTTAAATTCAATTGATTCAAGCCATTTTATTATCTCATTACTAAATTTATCAACTTTTTTCCTTTTTGGTTTAATTTCGCTTGCAGGTATATTTTTAATTGTAGTGACTAAATTATTAGCTAATCTTTCGATTTCTTGACTTTTTTTTCTATAAGTTTCTATCGGCAATTCATAAAGCATATCTACTATCTCACTTTTCAATGCGTCACGATAACGATCATCATTTTCAGGCCTATCTGCAGCTAAAGTTTTGATGCGGTCAGCGAACCTGTCAGCAATCTTATCCTTGTCTACAATTTCTCCAAAACTATCTCTACTTCTGAATCTAATGCTATCAATCCAATTCGATATTGTATCATCGAACGTATCAGTTCCTTGGAAAACTCTTTTCAGCTTATTCATCAAATTATCAGTGACTAGCGATTTGAAGTCATCAATTTCATCTTTTGCATTAGGAAGCCACATTGGTAGTTTATCTATACATTTCTCAACCTCAAGTCTTGATTTTTCTTCAATGTCTGTATCGTCTTTTAAATCAGCTAGAGTATTTGCCAGATTTTCAACCAAGTCTGTTCTCTTTTGACGATCTGCTGGACTCATTTTTGCGTACGATGGTATTTCAGATAGCCAAGCACCAAGGTTTTTAGCCACTTTTTGTCGGAAATCTTCTTTGGAGTCTCGTTTGGAAAGCTTGCAGTAGCAGCAAGGATTAAACGGACATGTCAGTGAGCATTCCTGAAACTAGAAATATTTAATTCAATTTATTTACAGTCCATTCAATCAATTGGTTGTGACGCCGTCAGCTTGCCTACAAAACGGCGTTTTCCGATCTTTGTGGCACGCTGATGCACGGCGTGATGAACGTATAATCTCAGTGATGGACTGTTGCGATTGTGGCTTTCTTGTTAGTGTCGAGCATGTTAACAGCTAACCCTGGTGTCAGATTTTTGAGCTGACGAGCTAAGGCATCTGAATAGCTTAATTACCGACATCTATTGACAAAAGTCACTATTACACATTAATAAACTAGTGTGCAGGTTTTCTCATGATATTTTCGTTAACCGCAAGCTCAGAGGTACCAGTCGCGTCTAGTCTGCGTTGCAATGTCAAGAAACATCGAGCGTTACAAAATGATGATATCGTTTTTTGTGATTTGACATCGAAATACGATGAAATACACTTTCGAACGACTGTCATGTCATTTAACGGAGTAACGGTCCAGCTATTAGATAGTACAAGGGCCTGACACGCTTTGATATAGCGAGATAGTCTTATTGAGATTTTTAAAAGAAGATAAAGAAAAGAGTGCCGTGTTTTGTCTCGATCACCGACCGAACATTTTATCATGATCGGGTTATAGGCACACTTTAAATTGCATATACTCAAAGTGTGCCTATAACCCGACCATAAAAAAATATACGTAGTATCATTAATATGTCTTTCTCTTACCCCTGGACGCTCGGTGGCAAATCTACACTACTTGTATATCCTAAATCTTTGAGATAGTACGACTTCTCAACTTACTTCAGTTTGATCAGTTGTTAAGAGCGTCGCTTGATTTTGGTCTGCTGGTAAACATGCTATAGGAACAAAAAGCAAAATGAATATTTAAAATCTAAAATTAGAATTAAAATAACGTACTTGTTAAGGCAAGCTATCCTTTGCCCATATGTTTTTTTATTATTTAATTAACTTTATTACAATACATGTAAATAGATTACTAAAGGTCTACCAGTCAACCAACTCATCAAAATCATCAACCGTATTGCTTATTAAAAAGATCAGCATCATCTGCCTCTTGTCCCAATATCTGGGTTCAGCGCAGTGTGTCTTCTTCGTCCACATTCCTATATTTCCTACCCCCACTACCCCCGTATCTTAGACAATCTATCCACTTTTTATTTGGTCTTTCCCTTCCCTTTTTCCATTAAACGTGATATTTAGTTATTTTTGTTACGTATTGATCCTCTCTTCTCATTACATGTCCAAACCATGACAACTTATGCTCCTCACTTTCTCCTTTATTGGCGCTATATTTTAACTACCCTTTACATCATTGTGTTATTACAAAGATAAATAATTTATTTACTTTGAGTATTCTCATGGCTGCTTACGCCGAACTGCTTAGAAAACCTGGTCTGGCACCGCTTTTTGTGCTGGAGGTATCGATTTTCCATCTGGGAACACACCTGTAACAGCCACATTCAGTTTTTTATACAACACGCGGGCTCTGCTGCCCGTTAGAATTTCGAGATAAAAACTATTCGATGTCCCTCCCCGGGTCTTAAACTATATTTATTCATACAAAATTTCATCTAAACTGATTCAGTGGTTGAAGAGTCGTGAAGAGTGACAGGCAGGCAAAGTTTAAATTACTTACCATAATATAAAACTTTCGTAATTATATTATGGTAAGTAATTAATTATATGGTGTGTCGGTTTCCTCAAGATGTTTTTCTTCAGAAGCATTTAGTGGTAGTTGAAATTGATCGTACATAAGTACAAACTCGGAGGTACAAATGACGGCTACCTCACAGACGCAGAGCTAAAGTTTAAACCGCTTGGCCACCACAGCTTCCAACTGGACCACTAACCTCAGGTGAGATGTCGTCCACAATCTGCCTGATAGAATCTCGAATACACCTAGACACGTCGCTCAAGTAGCGAACCTCAGCAGTTCTGTTGTAAAAGTGAGAAGACGTGGTCTTAAGATAGTCGTAGGTTTCACTTAGTTGTCTTTCTTTAAACCTGAAAGTCAGATATTGGTCATTGAACAAGCAAGCTAGGCTCAAGGAGTGGTACGTGGTGAATTACGGCCGCTTCATGTAAGTACGTGCAAAAGGACCCAGGATTGTTGCTCCATAATATCACGACACCCACCGAGAGATCTTAATATCCAATCTTACTAGATGATATCATCATTTCGTAGTCTCTGCCTACCCCTGTGGGAAAAGGCTTGAAAATATGTATGTAGCGTTCAACGTTGCTTGGCAGCTTGTCTATGTATGTGTGTCGTATCGCTTTTGGAGTAAAAGTCCAAGATAAGACGGAATAATGCCGTTCTATTTCTATGTAATGACATCGAAATGATACTACTTCTAATAACTTCAAATTTGACGATCTCTGTGGCGTAGTGGTCACCATGCCTGGTTGTCACACTGGAGGTCCCGGGTTCGATCCCCGGTCAGGTCAAAATGAAAAAAATGATTTTTTTCAAATTGACTTAGGTCTTGTTTATCTGACTTGTTGTTGACAAACTTGTGTGTTGATGATATTTATCTATATATTATGCAATTGTTATAAAATATAGTATCGTTTAGTTACTATCCCATAACACAAGTCGCGAACTTACTTGAGGGCTAGCTCAACCTGTGTGATTTGTCGTGCATATATCATCATATCAGCCGTATAACATCCACTGCTGGACATAGGCCTCTCCCAATTTTAAAATGCCCGATCAAGAGCAGCCTGAATCCAGCGCTTTCCAGCGACCTTGGTCAGGTCGTCTGACCGCCTTGTGGATGGATGTCCTATGCTTCGCTTGCCAGGACGTGGTCGCCATTCGAGAAGCTTTTTGCCCCATCGGCCATCGGTTCGTCGCGCTATGTATCCCGCCTACTGCCACTTCAACGAGCATAGCCCGCGTGATTATTTATTTTATTATAATAGGACGACACAATCTTATGATTGTCGCGGTATTTTATTAAATAAGGGTCCAAGGTACATTCTAAGCTTTTTGTTATTTCCTAGATCATGGTAGATTATAAAAGACAAACCTTTTGTCTCTCGTTTCCAGGGAACGTTTCCTCATCCGCTTATAAGGCTTGGTCTTCTCCTCAATAACGCTCTCCTTGGTCTTCGGCCTCGCCCGCGTATATGTCTGTATGTCCTTGTCTTTGTATCTTTTTGTTTCAAGTTTAGGTTTGTCTTTGGATATTGGCTGAGCAGCTTTTGTATTTGCATCTGAAAAGAAAGATTTATGTGGCACTTTACAGCTTTCTTTATATCGCCTGGTCTGCGGCTTCCTTGGGAGACCATTGACATGCATTTTTATGAAGAAAAAGCGAGAAATGCACACCCCGGGCTCTGAAGCAGCACAATTGAGGATGCAACCGGGAACACGTTAAGATGAAAAAGAAGATAACAGCTTGGATATTGATATAAATGTTCAAAAACAGGCTCTAGATTGCACATCAAATGCATGACATGACAATATTTATAATTTAAATGTTTTATAATTAATTTATTATTTTTTTAACTTATTTAATTATTGACGACATTCGTGGCGTAGTGGTCACAATGCTAGTCCGCCACCCAGAGGTCCCGGGTTCGATCCCCGGTCAGGGCAAGTTGGAAAACGGTCTTTTTCAAATTTTCCTGGGTCTTGGATGTTTATCTATATATGTATTTATTATAAAATATAGTATTGTTGAGTTGGCATACCATAACTCAAGTCTTGAACTTACTTTGGGGCTAGCTGAATCAGTGTTATTTGTCCTCATTTATTATTATTATTTATTATTAACAACACTACAATGCTCTTATTCAAATTAAAACATGTGATGAAAAATTTCGCCACGAGTGGGATTTGAACCCGCGTCCCTCACCTTAACGCCTTGAGTGCACTACCAATTGTGCTACCGTGACTTCGAATCTTCCTGACAAAATTTTTCATCACATATAAGTTGATTATCACACTTCTAAATAGTGGGTAGTAGTGAAGAATAACGCATGCTTTAAATGTGTGTGTACTATGTACTAATAGTAAGTCCATGTACAACTAGATCGTATTGAGCGAATATAGATTATGCCTAATTTTGCCCTACTATAATATCATCCATGTATACTCGGAGAACTAGGCTCGCTATTTCATTGGCTTACTGTGCTTATTATGTGTGAAAGACAGCAGTTTGCAGATGAGCTCAGTGGATGGCGTCCTCGGTATTTGAGGGTACTTCCTCAGGGATTCTGCAAACGCTTCTGATGCTCTCAAGTCAAGTGCGGGGATACCTGAAAGAAATTATCGAGAGTAGCTAACACGGTAGAGATTAATTCATCGCATACATTACAGTATTTATTTTTAATTAGTACGAACGAAAGAGAAGGTTTGAGCTTGATATATACAAACATACTATCACTTCTATATCCCTAATGGAGCAGACAGAGCATTTTGTGTCTCGCGACTTAATGCAGATAGAGCTCAGGGCCACAAGATTCAAAAGCCATTTTTAGCGTAATATGGTAGAATAATAGGGCAAGTGCGAGTTGAACTCGCGTGGAGAGGGTTCCGTACAATACCAAAGATTTTCCATAAGTGAATGTATTATATTGAGTTTACTACTTTATTTTCAATTGGTAGATGTTATATTATTTTTCCTGTAATCTACAAGCAATAAACTATACTATGTATTTTTTTTCAAAATTTTAGGCTCAGTAGTTTCGGAGATCAAGGTGAGGAATGATAAATTTTCGTCTTTTTTGGTGAATAAAATCAAAACTATTTATTTTAAAATAATAACAAAAATATATTTGAAATCCTCACAATAAGCTCTTTCATTTGATACATAACAGAGTAGGGTTTGCAAAACTTTTTTTAAAATTTCCTAATTTATACCTCGAAAATGACCCTTATTTAAAAAAAATATTTATTTACTTTGCACATCTATGTTTGGATCTTAGGATTACACCATTCTACCAAATTTCTCTTGATTTGGTCCAGTAGATTCGGAGCTAATTAACTGTGACAGACGGACGGACAGACAGACGCACGAGTGATCCTATAAGGGTTCCGTTTTTCATTTTTTGTACCGTACCCTTAAAAGGGATCTAAATAGTGATGAGTTGCTAGACCGCATCGACTATTAACATGATATAAAAAGCTATCTTCCTGAAAGGCCGGCAACGCTTCTGTTACACCCCTGGTGTTGCAGTTGTCCATGGGCAGCGGTGATTGTAGTGCTCCCTGCGTCACACTTACACTATATGTCGGCTCGGTCACACACCAGTATCGAAACGTCGTCCGCTCTCGCCGACGGCTCGCACGCAACTGACGTTTGACTACCCGTGTGCACGAGACAACAACATCAGTTGGATACAGAACACTACAGTGATCACTTACCATCAGGTGACCCGCTTGTTCATTTGCCGCCCTATATCATTAAAAAAGCTATAGCTTGATAACTGCCATACAATAATGACACAGAGTAAGATTGCCTGGTAAAACGTTTCGATCAACAAAAGCCCTACACTACACAGACGTGTGTTTACGAACAGTCGTCTCTATTGTATGTCTATGTTTGTGTGACGGTTTTGGCAGGTAAGTATGAAGATTCAAAGCTGTGGACTAACCTCTATCGGGAAAAGTAAAGCTGCTTCTGTATGTGGTGTCCACGCCCGCTGACCTGAAGCTAGGAGTCCGTTTCCCACTGCTATATCTGTCGAAGCCGACTTCGAAGTGACCTGGTGAGCAAAAACACAAAAAAACAATCATCATCTTTATAAGAGCTGTGGTTGCTCAGCGCTCTATATATCGCAGCCATTTGGTTAAATCAGCCAGTTAACTGGATGCCTAAGCCCGTTCCGTAAACGCCAGCATTTAATTAAATGGCTAAGGGACGACTAGCTAAGTCATTGAACGCAACTTTCAACAAGATGGTTGAACGTAGCAGGTATTTTAAGTAGTTATTAAAAGTTGTAAGTGCACCTCAAGACGAATCAAATGAGTCCAAACTTGATGAGGTTGCGTCGTTTCATTACAGAGTTCCTACATCCACCTTCCAGCTCCACCATCAGATCAGCTGCATGTCATCATAATATTGCATTGTCACGCGATATACGTATGCGTGCAAAATTTCAGTTCAATGGGTCAAATTGACGACCTTCGTGACGTAGTGGTCACCATGCTAGTCCGCCACCCAGAGGTCCGGGCAAGTTGGAAAATGGCCTTCAAATTGCCCTGGGTTTTGAATGTTTATCTTTATATGTGTTCGTTATAAAGTATGGTATCGTTGAGTGTATCCCATAACACAGGTCTCAAACATCCTTTGGGGCTAGCTCATCCAATGTTTTTTGTACCGATAATATTAATAATTTTTTTAAATTTAACGTGCAAGATTTGATAACAGACAGACAGACAGACAGACAACGGGACAGGTGAAACCAAATAAAAGCTAGTAAAAATAGATATACTATTTACTACTATTTCGGGCATCCGGCTTCCTCAGTGGAAACTCTGGAAGGAAGACTGGTGGAGACGAAGGCCTTTGGTTGCAGTGCGCGAGCTGAAACATAACATAAGTAAGACTTCTTGTGATAAGATTTCAATTAGCCTGATTAACCGACTTCAAAAGGAGAAGTTTATCAAATCGCATGTATGTTTTTTTTATGTATGTTCCCCCATTACTCAAGGGGGGGGGGGGGCGGTTAGGTATTCTTCACATAGTCAATATCCTCATATGGAAATCTCACGCTTTCTATTTTTATTTATTTAGCTTCATTACAATACATGTAAAAGGCGGCTTAAAGTGTCTCCTTTCCCTGGACAAAATCAGACTTTCCCATACAAACGTAGTCTACGTTTTATTTTGAAACGACATGTCGGATATGGACAAAATTATGTAATTTTAAAGAAATTGCAATTTACAT
The DNA here is from genome assembly GCA_943193695.1 of Acrobasis suavella. NCBI lineage: Eukaryota > Metazoa > Arthropoda > Insecta > Lepidoptera > Pyralidae > Acrobasis > Acrobasis suavella. The sequence continues at coordinate 10,098,776 of OW971955.1, read as the reverse complement.
GATTGCAATTTCTTCAAAATTACATAATAGGTAATATTTGATTTCCGACAGTAAAATTATGAACTTAAAAGAGAATATAGTGTATTATATCATATTTGACCATCAGTATGGAAAACTTCTACACCCTTATATTTTTTTTCCAGTTCATAATTTAACCGTAGGAAACCAATTATAACCCTAGATAATTGCAATTTCTTTAACATTTAAAATTTTTACCGAAATCAGACATGTCGTTTCAAAATAAAACGTAGACTACGTTTGTATGGGAAAGTCTAGGGTAAAACGGCCACTTTTGGCGTATGTGCGCAGAGAAGCTTCACGTTCTCACTTTAAACTGTAAACAGTAGTTCATAAAATAGTTTAAAGGGTTATCTAGAGCCTGGTCAAGACAAAATTTTAAATTATATCTCCGTTTCCTTTTAAATGATTTAATTCAAATGGGGGCAGTACTGGACCCCGAAAAAGTCTACTTTTCTACGCACCGAAGTAAATTTTTACACTTTAGGCGTATGTGCGTAGAAAAGCTTCATGTTCTCACTTTAAACTGTAAACAGTAGTTCATAAAATAGTTTGCAAGGGTTATCTAGGGTCTGATCAAGACCAAATTTTAAATGAAATCTCCGTTTCCTTTCTATAGATTTATTTTAAAATGGGGGCAGCACTAGACCCCGGAAAATTCAGGTAGCCCCTTAAGTCCGCCATTTGTTAAAAGTGTACTTTAGAACAATAAAGTTAAATAAAATAAAAAATAAAAATGAACCTATACAAAAATAAACATAAATAACTGCTCAAAAATAAACCTTACTTAAACTTCATAAATACTACTCACATAGCAGCTTTTTCAATCGATATTCGGGGTCACGCGGCCGTTATGAATGGGAGCAACTACGTGGTCCCGATCGAAAATCATTTTCATAACTTTTTTATCTTATGTCATACACAAATTTGGATAACGTATATGGATAGAGGAATTTATTTACTAAATGACATTCCTTTTTCCAAAACCAATGCAAAGTCAGCGTGTATATATGCATTTGATGAAGACTTTTTCTTAATTTTTGATCGAAATCAGAAAATTTTTGAGAATATTTTTTTTTTCACTTGTAATTGCATAATATGAAAGATATGCATGCACGCACTCTAGGCGTCACGTAACGCTAATTAAGCTATATAAGCTAATTGTAATTTTTATTCCAAAAATTATTTGAAACCATATTTATGAATTGTTACGTGAAAACTGGAGGGGTGTGGGATGGGGGGGGGGGGGAGTCTTGGCATATACTAGGGTTGGTCTCCAAAGGGGGAGTGGAGTAAATAAATAAACGACCAAATGCGAGTTCTCGCATAGAGAGAGGTAAAGATATTCCGTAAGTGAACGTATTGTGAGATTACCACTTTATTTTCAATTGATAGAATTCTTATATTCTTTTTTCTGTTATCAAATGCCTGTCCCCAATGTTTTTTTAAAGTTTAAGCACAGTAGTTTCTGTGATCAGGGTGGGGGGGAATAGTCAATTTTCGTCTCCTCTCATGCATTAAATCAAAACTATTTATTTTACAATAATAACAAAAATATATTTGAGATCCTCATAATGAGCCCTTTCATTTGATAAGTGACACAGTAAGGTTTGCAAAACATTTTTCATTTCCTAATTTGTCCTTCAAAAATGAACCTATTTAAAAAAAAAAATCTTTGCAAATCTGTCTTTTAGTCATAGGATTATATCATCCTACCAAATTTCACCTCATTTGGTCCAGTAGATTCGGAGTAAATTGGCTGTGACAGACGGACGGAAAAACAGACGCACGAGTGATCGTACAAGCGTTCCGTTTTTTAATTTTTTGTACTGTACCCTAAAAGTATTTGTTTTTATTTATCAATATAACGGTACATATCATTATAGGTTGACACCTAATGCGATAGTATATTACCATAACAAATTTTCATTAATGATACCCGTGTGAATTCATTCAGAGTAGTATTAAACAAGTCGATTTTATTGGCTACAATATTAAGGGGCTACCTGAATTTTTCGGGGTAAAGTGCTGCCTCCATTTGAATTAAATCATTTAAAGGAAACGGAGATATAATTTAAATTTTTGTCTTGACCAGGCCCTAGATAACCCTTTAAACTACTTTATGAACTACTGTTTCCAATTTAAAGTGAGAACGTGAAGCTTTTCTACGCACATACGCCAAAAGTGGCCGTTTTTCTCAATTGTGCGCAGAAAAGCTTCACGTTCTCACTGTAAACCGCAAACAGTAGTTAATAAAATAGTTTGAAGGATTATCTAGAGCCTGGTCAAGACAAAATTTTAAATGATGTCTCCGTTTTCTATCAAATGATTTATTTCAAATAGGGGCAGCACTGGACCCCCGAAAATTCAGGTATCCCCTTAAGTGTGCGCAGCGCTTGTGTCAGTGGTGCTTCCTGCAGCAGATTTGTGCGAAAAAGCGGAAAAAATGTGTCACGTAGTATGATGCTACGTTCCCTAAGTACCTACCCGATAGCTGCTGGTGTATCTGTCGTCACAGACTTGTGCACCGTTGTTAGATACGGGTTCTCTGGTAGTTGTGCCTTCGGTGGTGGTCACACGTGGTGGTGTTGACGAACGGCAATCAGAATTTGGCGCTAAAAAGAAAACTTTTGTTGAAATGCTACGATTATGTTGTACTGTACGATGATCGAATGATGAATGAATGTTGAATGAAGAGTTATTCGTCAACTGGCTCGAGTTTAACTCGCGAGTGCGCGCGAGTTGACACCTTCCGATTTTGCCCATTTTTTTTGCCGTCAACTCTCTGGTGCATTTAAAGTACAGTCAACATAAAAACGGATTGATTCCAAAATCTATAAATCAATATGTCCCGCGCTCATTGATTCAAAAATGTAAATACAGACTAGAAAGTCTCTTTGATTTCGGGATGGGATACTATATTAGAGTCATTGACGACCTCCCTGGCGTAGTGGTCACCATGGTAGTCCGCCACCCAGAGGTCCTGGGTTCGATCCCCGGTCAGGGCAGGTTGGAAAATGGTCTTGGATGTTTTCTATATGGATGTGTTGAGTTAGTATCCCATAAGTCCCATAACACAATTCACGAACTTACTTTGGGGCTAGCTCAATCAGTGTTATTTGTCCCTATATATTTATTTATTTATTTATTTATTATGATATTGTTGATAATTACTTGTTACATAAACAGTATTACATTTTTATCATGTTGAATGATATATTTATCTATTTCGAACAAAAAATCTTAATTATTTTTGGTGTTATAAAAGACTAATAAAGAAACGATATTTTTAATTTAGGGCCATATAAAATATGTATTGTTTTTCTACTTCCGTACTGTTATCTGTCTTTTTAATGGTCCCGAACTACGTGAGTACTAGTACTTATTCTGTGCCCGAACACTAATATAAGAACATAGACTTTATGATTCCAATAAAGTCTATACTCTATTCCTAATATAATAGCACATGTGTCGTTATTTCTCGCCAAAAAGATACTCCTAGCCATAGACCTAGCTTTTTTTCTTTAGATCTACCATAATGCCATCATAATAAAAAACGTTATTTTAACATATGGTGACATTTTTGAAACTTAGAGTCACTGAACGAACGGTTTTTTGTATGTAAAAACATTCGTTTAGGTGACGCCTTGTTTCAAAAATGGCACTTCTGGTCACTAGGAAGACGTCAATTAAAAAAAATAAATCTTCCATAGATCTTCCATAGATACATACCAGTATCTACATCTACCAAACATATGGTAGTAAATCATACTTTTCTTTGTTTATTTTTGTATTTATTTTAGTAAATGTAGTCGTAGAAAATGTATTGTATGCAACGTTGTAAAAGTACGTCAAAAAATACTCAATGGCGTCTCCTTAGGATCGTAACCTGCGCCACTCGCATTTTATGAACCTTCTTTTACAACTGTTGCATAAAATACTTTAATTGTTAGTAGATTACCAGGTAACAGTCACGTCGAAAGACTTAATAATGAATTAATTGCGAATATGACGAATGAATTATGTAATGAAAAAATGATGAACAATTAATTAATGACCAATAAATAATGCTATCTTGAGGATGGGGCATTTAGAGAAAAGGTCATTTTGCGCCTGGAAATCACAATATAATACTCAGATAGTAGATATTAACGAATGAATGAATGAGTATATGAATTTCCTCACCATTCAGGCTCCCCCTAGGTCTGCCCGTCTCCGAATTCAACAAAGTGACAGCCAGCCCCGCGTCCTGCAACCCCTTGATGATGGCCACCATGCCCTCACCATCCCCTTCCATGGTAGCTTAGTTGTGCGGTAGAGGAATATGCTGAAAAAAAGAACATTTGTTGCAGAAGACACAGCCAAATAATACACATACACAACCAATTTTGAAAAAAATTCTAAGGGACCACCTGACAAGCATGTCCTTAATCGATTCAGGCGTCTTATATCTGATGGAGGTACTCAACAGGGTGCAAGGTATATGTTAATCCGACACGCTCGAGTAAATCCAAAAATCCCCTCTTTGGCTCCCTAACTAACACTGTATGAGGTATAGCACTTCATAGATTAGAAGCGGAGTATCATTTATGCTTACTACTGCAATAAACTAAAATATAGATCCGTACACACGTTAATGTGTGCGTGTTCGCCCCCCACCACACGCAACAAGGAGTGAACAGGGAAGAGGTGCGGGGACGAGGAACATTTTTATACTTACGCAATTTTTAATTGAAAGAGATTGGCGTTTAAGAATTCTGTCTGTTTTGCGTAAGACTTGGTCTAAATCTTGTATATATTAGTACATTTTCTGTCCCTTAATAGGCCCTCCTATGTGAGAGCTATAGCTACGCCCGTGATACTTACACTCATTTTAATCAATCGCAGGACGGAATAACAGATATCAGGGCGGTAGCAGCCCTGCCAACTCTCTCCGTGGGAAACTGGCCTGCAAAGTGAAAAAAATTAACCTAAAAAATATTATAATACTTAAAAATAAACGAATTTTTCACCAAACTCCACAACCGATTTTAATAAAATTTCCACGGACGACCTGAAAAGTATGCCCTTACAAACAAAACAAAAAAATATGGACAGATAGATAAATAACTTTTTATTGTACATCAAAAGAAAAATGTAACACAAAGAAATAATTTTACATTAAATGAGTACAATGGGCGGTTTTATCGCTTAAGAGGGCCCTTCCCGGCCGCTCTGTTTTCAACGCGAGCATAGTTTGAAAAGTTTGGTGTTTCATCCAGGGCAAAGCTAGAAATAAAGGCAAACCAAAAAGAGAGAGATAGCACCTAAGGGCATGGTTTGCAGTCTATTAAATGAAATTAGTATTATTATTAACTATCCATTGAACTAATATCAAATATTCATTAGATGCGGAAATTTCATAAAACTTGTTCCAGGTGATACGTGTTTACCGGTAAACCTTACAAGAATGTGAAATAAATGTTTTGTATTCAAAATTTTCATTACATTTGCGAGGTTTGTACCGAATTTTTTTTTTATTTTTACAATTTATGAGTACTTTATGAATGGTCGAAGTTCAGCTAAAAAGCAGATTTTTGGAGGCTTATACTGACTTTGTTTTTCTAAATTTCAATTTTTTATTTCGAAGAAACCTAGAAATAGCGCCCAAGATACCTGTAAGTTCAAAAGTTTTCAAGAAAGATCATATACAACTCCATAATCACGTACGAGCGTTTGTTTGAAAAGTAAGACGGGAAGGCCGCTCTTAAGTTCCGGGGTCCAGTGCTGCCCCCATTTAAAACAAATCATTTGATAGAAAACGGAGATATCAATTAAAATCTTGTCTTTCTACGATTGCGAAAAACGGCCGCTTTTGGCGTATGTGCCTAGAAAAGCTTCACGTTCTCACTTTTAACTGTAAACAGTAGTTCATAAAATAGTTTGAAGGGATATTTAGTGCCTGGACAAGATTTTAAATGATGTCTCAGTTTCCTTTTAAAGTGATCTGTTTTAAATGGGGGCAGCACTGGACCCCGGAAAATTCAGGTATCCCCTTAAGCTTGAACTAGTCTATATTTTTTCTATACAAATTTCGGAGGGGATTTCCTCCACTGTTTGGCAAATGGCCTTTTTCAAATTGAGCATGTATTTGTTATAAAATATAGTATCGTTGATAAAGTATCTCATAACATAAGTCTCGAACCTACTCTGTTACTAGCTCAATCAGTGTTATTTGTCCCTATATATTTATTTATCTAATATATAAAATTCTCGTGTCACAGTTTTCGTTGCCATACTCCTCCGAAACGGCTTGACCGATTTTGATGAAATTTTTTGTGCTTATCCGGTATCTATGAGAATCGGCCAACATCTATTTTTCATCGCCCTAAATGTTAGGGGTAGTCCACCCCTAAATTTTTTATTTTATTTTTTAGACAAAATTTTTAATTTCTATTTTTTTATGATACAACATACAAAAATACATACAATCCTCAATTTTGGCAAAACAACGTTTGCCGGGTCAGCTAGTTATTTTATAAAACTATTACGGCTTTTAAGACGAGAAACTGTGGGTTGTCAAGTGCCGAGAGTCAGAGATTCTCCGTCTTACGATTCCACGAGCGACACTTCTCCGAACCGAAGGTGGAGAAATGACGCCTCTTCACCTTTGGTTACATATACCTATCGCGTCCTTATCCAAATGGAGTAGACAGTCTTGCGGCTCTAGAATAACATGAATTTACTTACATTATATTAATAATTCTACTTAAAACTTAAATATTTCAAAGAATTTAGAATTTTGGACTTCTTTTGCTCACAGAATGACGCATGACGTTGATTGCTATCATAGATTTAGATTGGATTTAGATTCTAGGTCTATGATTGTTATATAGTGTCAATATGAGATCATAACTTTTGGTAAAAAAATCTTGGTCTAATATGTCAAAGATTTAGAATAGAATATGGTCTAATGCGTCTGGCTTTTTCTAACTTTTTGGAAATCATCAGAAAAATAAAGTAAATGTATCAAAAAATGGCAAAATCACGTTTGTTGTATAGGAGCCCCCCTTAAATACAAATTTTATTCTGTTTTTAGTATTGGTTGTTGTAGCGGCAACAGAAATACATCATCTGTGAAAACGCAACTGTCTAGCTATCACGGTTTATGACATAGATTTAGAAGTAAGAATTTTAGGTCTATGGTTCATGAAATACACCCTGGTGACAGACAGACAGACGGATGGACAGCGGAGTCTTAGTAATAGAGTTCTTACCCTTTGGGTACGGAACCCTAAAAACGAACGGAAGCACGGTCGGGCGAGGCACACGACACTGGTCGCCGTCCAGGGGGCCATCCATATATTACGCCGCAGGAATGGAGTTAGGGGGGGTCATGCTCGTGCCAAATGTGACAGTCGTGTTATAGGGACCAGAAATAGCGTGACATCGTTGCCAGGATCAAAAAGTCAAATTTCTGCGTGACGTATACATGGACCACCCCCAGGGTCGCTGTCACAGAATAAGTACTAGTACTCACGAACAGAAGAATTATTTGAAAAAGAAATTCAAATAAATATCTACTTAAGGGGCTACCTGAATTTTCCGGGGTCCAGTGCTGCCCCCATTTGAAATAAATCATTTGATAGGAAACGGAGACATCATATAAAATTTGGTCTTGACCAGGCTCTAGATAACCCTTCAAACTATTTTATGAACTACTGTTTACACTTTAAAGTGAGAACGCACAAATGCGAAAAACGGCCACTTTTGGCGTATGTGCGTAGAAAAGCTTCACGTTCTCACTTTAAACTGTAAACAGTAGTTCATAAAAAATGTGGTGTCGTGGGACACCAGGTAGGAACGAAGTTCCTTCGGCTAATGTAGAATCGACACAATGTGTATACTACTGTCGCGCCTGCGCACGTCTCATTTAACGAGGTCATCCTTACGGTTTTACTATCACATTTTTTTCAGTTCGGTCGCGCAGCAAAATCCCTATCTCCTCCAAGCCTGCCGTAAGGAACTTCGTTCCAATAAAATAGTTTAAAGGGTTATCTGGAGCCTGGTCAAGACAACATTTTAAATTCTATCACCGTTTCCTTTTAAATGATTTAATTCAAATGGGGGCAGCACTGGACCCCGAAAAATTCAGATAGCCCCTTAATGTGGTTAGTGCTATAGTTTACTTTAGCTCGCGTCAGAACTCCTCACTTCTTCGTTTAGATACCTAGACATCCATTGCAAGCCAATTTCATTCTCATTACTCTGGACAAACGAGTCATGTAACTGAATTTTCCCCTTTGAAGTAGTCGCCGCGCGCATAGTAATAATGTAGGTATATTTTCGATACCTAAACGGGGAGTGACACAGGCAGGCCTGTTGTCGCTCGTCTCTCTGAGCCGACAATATCACGACCAAAACCACATCTTTCCCAACGCCATGGCAGTTTCGTCATCGTTTCACACTTGCAGCAGCAATATTGCAACTTATTAAAATATCACCATGGTTATTGAGCCACAGAGGCTCATTGCGAGAGAGAACATTGCGATACAAATTACAATCCGCTGAACAAAGTTGGCAACACTTTTTTACAGAGTATTTATATAGCATTCATAAAGTATTTATGATAAAAAACAAATTATATGTCAAAGGGCGGCAAACGAACAAGCGGGTCACCTGATGGTAAGTGATCACCGCTGCCCATGGACTACTGCAACACCAGAGGTGTAACAGAAGCGTTGCCGGCCTTTCAGGAAGATATAGGGAGAGGGGGGAGGGCAGGGAGGTGGGGGGGGGGCTCCGGTTCTCTCACTCACCGAACGAAGCATAGAAGCGGTGACGCTACTACTCAGACGTCGATTTTCTGTGAGAGTGTGGTACTTCCCCGGACGAGCCGGCCCATTCATGCTGCTAGCAAAACAGAGTTTTACCGGTAGCGTGGCTCTACCACACATAAAAAAGAACTGAAAGTACTGCTCTAATTGTAGAATTTGTTAAACGCCACCGAAAAAGAGGGATGTTATAAGTTACGTGTCGAGTCGTTTGTCTATCTAAAGCATCGACAAAAAACCGCATATACAAGTTTGTAAAACCCCCGACTTTCAAGGTTTCACCCCGAAAAACTCATAGACGGCTCAACCGATTTCCATCGAAAGACCAATTTCTTAATCTACAAAAACCATTTCATTTGATGCTTCATTCAGGCATATTTACTTGCTTTGGGTTGCTTACCCCCACTTCTTTTAAACCGCTAAACCGATTTCCATCAAACACAAGAACCATCTGGATTACGTCAGCGTTTAAACAACAGGGACTGGTCAGCTCGGAGGCGATTTTTTGACTACTTAGTATTTCTTCTTATTACGTAATTTATGTTTGTTAACTCGTTCGCAAGCATTACATGTTATAATGTATCAACATTGTATTATATTAAAAGTATTTATTATTAAAAAAAGACATAATAATAACATGACAAAGCCCTTCTGGCGAGTAGGCGACCAATTACTGTAAAATGAGTTTCTTTCGGCGTTTCTTCTCAGCAGTGGTCGTTAAGAAGCGCTGGTATCGGTAGCTTTTCTTTAAAAATAAATTAAATTATAATATACTTTACACGTAACATAAATTAAACATACTCACGTGTAAAAGTGCCTGGGTCTAATTACTGGATAAACATTCATTTAGCACGTAAACGAATGGGCCGATTTTTAACCCCCGATGGAAAAAGAGGGGTGTTATAAGTTTGACGCTAACATCTGTCTGTCTGTGGCATCTTAAATCGATAAATCTGCAATTTAGCCGAAAGCTAACATTTAAAAATAATAATTTTTCAGAACTAAAAACCGACTTCACCCCCAAACTACACAACCGATTTTGATAACATTTCTCTGTGATCATCTGACAAGTATGCCATTATAAGGGCCGGCGCACATATTTCAAAAGTTCACTGTCAAACTATTATCGACATTGTCCTCTTTGAAATAAAATCTGCATTAGATTCGTATTTGGACTTCGCAAATATGATCAGATTTCTAGTTTTCGTGCACAACTCAAGTGGCTCCCTATTAGACAACGTCGTAACTTGCATATCCTTTCCCTTCTTTATTCAGTCCTGTTCGTTCCCTCTACTCCGCTATACCTTAAAGAACGCTTTAGCTTCTTTCGTGAGAACACGAATCGAAGTGTGCGTAGCACAGTCTCCTTTAAACTCTCAATTCCTTTCATAGTACTCATTTCTATTCTAATTCTTTCTCAGTTCAGGCAGTAAAACATTGGAATGCTTTGCCACTGGATATTCGTAAAGTGAAATCATTGAAAAAATTCAAAGATTTGGTAACGTCTCATTACCTTTCCTCTAGCTCTAACTAATATCTTTTTACTGGCTACTTTCATTAACATTTTTTTAATGTTCGTACAAATTTTATGGTTTATGTATTTCTATTACTTTATTGTTCATTTTTTTGTTATAGTATGTACTCCTATTATTTATTGGTATACTTATATTCTTCTACACTGTAATACTCTAACTCCGCCACATCTTTTATAGTTTTCTTTACCCAAAGGTTGGCTGGAAGAAATCGCTTTAGTGATAAGCCTTTGTTGGTGCAATAAAGAAATTTTATCTTATCTTATCTTATCCAAAATCGATTAACACAATAGTTATAGCCTAGTCGAAATTGGCCAGATGTGCGTAAGTATCGTGTTAATGAATTTGGGTATTATTTCTAAGAGGACAATGCCGATAATAGTTTGTCAGTGAAAAATGCGCTTCGCCTTATGTGCGCCGGCCCTAAACAAATTTCGTAGATTCGTTTTTTTTTTTCATTTTAATCGACTTTATTATGTAAAACGCCTATCAAAATTATAAGAGCAAACATTTCTTCTTTCTGATACTGCTGTGCTAAAAGTAATGATATCCTACCAAAAACATTAATTTGAAAATGGGAGACCAATTCAAAATCCGACAAAAGAATTGGCAACCAAATGGCCGCCAAGTTCCGTAGAGAATCCTGAAATGAATTTGAATCTAAAAACTTGACTTAGCTAGTTTTATCATGCCTACTTATATTTGGTTAAGCTAATCAACTTATCATCTTTACGTTATACGTAATTGTTTTTACATTGTAAGATCCTATTCTTCTTAATATCAGAAAAAACTAGCCAGGCCAAATGTTAAGATTCTTATAAATACATTTTAGGTTCAAGACACTACTACAGAACTTTTACTACAGATTTTAGATTTTACGACAGAACTTGGCGGCCAAGGTCTCAATCCTTTTGTCGGATTTTGAACTTGACTCCCATTTTGAACGGTTTTTGGTGAGATAAGTAGTTACCGACACAGTTTAAATTGAAATTCGTCAGTTAACCATTATAGTGTTATCTGAGGAGTTGGTTGATAACGAGGCAATATTGGGGTCAACTCAACGGTAGCATAACGGTTTGGACAATTTGGACATTTGGTCACGTCATCCTTCTATTGATAACCTCCGTGGCCTAGTGGTCATTACGCCACGCTATCACACCGGATGTCCCGGGTTCGATCCCCCGGTCAGGTCAAGATGGAAAATGATCTTTTTCAGGTTGATTTTCTCTTTCAGATTCGTCTTGGATGTTTATTTAAATATGTATTTGTAATAAAACATAGTATCGTTGAGTTAGTATCCCATAACACAAGTCTCGAGCTCACCTTGGGGCTAGCTCAATCCGAATGATTTGTCCGTATATAATTAATAATTAGTTTTATTAATTTATCTAATAAACAAATTGTAAAACCATTGTTGTTTGTTTTTCGTGTGTGTAATTGGCCAACACTGGTGTCAGATTTTTCAGGCTGCCTTAAGGCATCTGACGTAGCTTGACGACTGCCATACAATCATGACAGCCGGGACCAACGTTGCAAAACAAAAGCTGGACTACGTTTGTATGGGAAATCTGATTCTGTCTAGGGTAAGGTGACTCTTAAGTAGAATGACCATGTTCTACACACGGTCACTCAGTCATTTACAAACCACGTCATAAGAAGTCTCACCTAACGAGTAGTTACCTACATCCAAGGTTGTGCGTTTCTCACGTTTTTTGTTATGACTTTACTTGATTACTTAACGTTAGTAATCGTTTATTACACAGGTTCCCAAACTTATTTTGTCAAACGCCCACTTTAAAAAATCAGTTATTTTGTAGCGCCCCCCATTTTTTTCACCATAAAAACCTGAATCACATATTTGTCTTGCCTGTAGTTTAATTCAACCTATATTCTAAACTAGACTTTTTTACAAGAGAGAGCAATAATAATACATACACCAGTACATTAGAGTATCTTTTATAAAAAAATAACAATAATCAACATTGTTAATTTTAAATAAAAAATAGCAATAATAATACAATTTTACAATAATAAAGAGTATCGGAAGTGGGGACCTCACCTGCGAAACTTTAAAACACGAAATTTTTTCAGTGTTTGATTCGCCCCCCTTAAAGCCTCCAGCGCCCACAAGGGGGCGTTATCACCCACTTTGGGAAAGACTGGTTTATTACCTAGTAATCCGAGGTGAACATCTACGCGTATAATATTACATAATATTATAAGCTTTAAATCAGTCATTTGCAAACTGATTTACAGATTTTCTGACCGTATTTGCATACCATTCTTAGGGTAAAAGCTCACTGCATGACTATATCTACTGATGCAATTATTATTTTTTAAATAATGTGTTTTATTGCATATAAATATATCTTTATATGTAAATAAAATACATACTTACAACCAACAAATCACACAGATTGAGCTAGCCCCAAAGTAAGTTCGAGACTCGTGTTATGGAATACTAACTCAACGATACTATATTTTATAACAAATACATATACAGATAAACATCCACCGTCTTATTATAAAAACAGGACTAACTTTGTTACTAGGTTTAAACCATTATCCGCCCAAAATGAAGTTGACATTGACAGGTGAGATAGTGTGGTAGTACTAGATGTCAACTTGATTTGGTTGGATAATGGTTTAAACCTAGTAACAAAGTTAGTCTGGGTTTTATAATAAGACGGCCAAGGCCCAGGTCAATCTGAAAAAGATCATTTTCCATCTTGCCCTGACCGGGGATCGCACCCGGGACCTCCGGAGCCAGCGTGGTACGATGCCACTAGGCCACAGAGGTCAACAAAATTTACAGCAGTCAAAGCTAAGTGAGATGCTTAGGCATGCTTCATCCTAGTCTTCATCGTCGCTTTCCATCAGGTGAGATTGAGGACAAATGACTAAACCAATAAATTGTAAAAAAAAAAAATGCTTTCCGGCAGCTCGAAAAATTTGATACCAGTCGTTGGTTACTAACATATGATCATCATCAGGTCTCAAGAACCCACCGCTGGGCCTAAGCCTCCTGGGCATTTACACAAACGCGAAAAACAACAAACACCAACCACATAACAATGGTTAACATGCCTGTCCGCTATTCAGGAGGTCTTGGGTTAGATACCCTTCTTTTCCTGATTGGCCTGGGGCTTGGATGTTTATCTATACAATATGTAACAAAAACCTTATCCGATCCTTATAGGAGCAACTCAGACCGTCAATATGAACAACTTTTCCTTTGGGACCAATGCTTGAAACTCGAAAAAATCGACATTTTCATACAAAAGTGTTCGGCAGGCCCGGCAATTTGTATGATAATGTCAATTTTTTTTTTATAAAAATTGGTCAGTTCAAAAGTAATTGAGGGGTGAACTCTTAAAAATCACTAGTTTTTTTTTTATTTGCATAAAATATCAACTTGTAACCTATCTGGATACTGCTAATAACCAGCCAAGTGCGAGTCGGGCTGGCGCACGAAGGGTTCCGTACCATTATCTATTAAAAATCACGTTTGTTGTATGGGACTTCTATATTAATTTAATTCCGATTTTAGTATTTTTTGTTACAGCGGCAACAGAAATAAATCATCTGTGAAAACTTTAACTGTCTAGCTATCACGGTTCATGAGATTAAAACTGGTGACAGACAGACAACGGACGGACGGACAGCGGAGTCTGAGTAATAAAGTCCCGTTTTTACCCTCTGGGTACGGAACCCTAAAAATGGTATTGTCACTTTATGGCTGTCATTAAGCCCCGTCAAATGCCTTTATGCAGCTCGAAAAAAATTACACTGGAGTGGAGATAAAGTCGAGGGCAAAAACAAATAGGGCAAAAAAAATTCACTCCCGAATCGCTGCCCATCGCTGGGCAGAAACAAATAATTTAATTTTAGTTAAAAGAAGCAGGAATTTAATCGGGATTTTGTTAATCATAACAATAACAAAATAAATTGGTCATAAAATAATCACAGCCAGCTCCTTCCGAAAAAAATCTAGTTTGCATGCGCTCGCGTCGCGTCGACTCGACTGGACAGCCGAAAGCATAGACCTAAAATTGTTTTTAGTGCGTAAGGCCGAAAGGGTGATATTTTGCCTACTCTAAGTGATTAAACTTAATATCAATTATTGCTTGTTTTTAATTGTCAATTTATTAGTCACAACTTAATTATGTTTAGTGCCTACTCAAATGTAGCTATTTAAATACCGAAATTCTGTAAATGTTTTTGCCCTGGCAATGGACATTTATTCGGCATCGCAATTCGCCCAATATGCCCGGGCATAAACCCATCTCTACACCGGAGTGATATCTATCAACAATTCAATAAGAAGAAATTATAATAAAGCATGACGACCTCCGTGGCGTAATGGTCACCATGCTAGTCCGCCACCCAGAGGTCCTGGGTTCCATCCCCGGTCAGGGCAAGTTGGAAAATGGACTTTTTCAAATTGTCCTGGGTCTTGAATGTTTATCTATTTAAGTATTTATTATAAAATATATTATCGTTGAGTTAGTATCCCATAACACAAGTCTCGAACTTACTTTGGGGCTAGCTCAATCAGTGTGATTTGTCCCTATATATTTATTTATTATTTAATTATTTAACAACAGCACTGATGATAAAAAACAAGAAAGGTATAGGTAGATAGGTTCGTGGCAAAACAAGCGGTTGCCACCATCGCAACCTATTGTTCAGCACCATTGTTTATTAAACATTACAATAAAAACGCGCCATGAATCCGTAATTGATAAATGAATCACGTGTGAATTTTTAATACTGTGAGATATTCGAACACTTTTATAATCCTACATAAATTAAATACTAGTTAACATAAGTTAAATTCTCTTCCGCTCAAATCGTAGTCTAGGCGATCGTAAGTAGGCGATGCGGTTAGCAATCCATCACTATTTTGATTCCTTTTCCACCTTCTCGCCCACCATCACGCTAAAAGTGGCCTTTGAGTCTTGTGGCCCTGGGCTCTGTCTGCTTAGAGCAACAAGACCCGAAATTCTCCGTCCCGTCCCTTTATCATAAGGCATAAAGATGTGAAATTGTGATTTAATTATATCTACTTACTTAGGCATAGATATACGTAAGTGGCCTCTGTGGCCTAGTAGTCATTATTATGCCAGACTGTCACAACGGAGGTACCGGATTCGGTCAGATCAAGGTAGAAAATTATCTTTTTCAGATTGACCTGGATCTTGAATGTTTATTTATAATTCTATATTATGTATTTATAGTTATAAATACCCATAACACAAGTCCCGAACTTACTTTTGGATTAGCTCAATCTGTATGATTTGTCCGTACATATTTGACCATCAATTAAATACAATCTAACAAACATAAAATACTTGCATGAACGATGATAACAAGTACTTGCATGAAACCATCAAATCGAATTCGCAAATCGACAAAAACCAATTGCATATCCAAGCATAAACCGTTATAAACCCAATAAATAGTCTCGTAAACTTTGCAGGTCACTCTAGGTATTATTAAAAACATTACACAACTTGCTTTAACATCACCTGTATGCCTTTTACAATAAGGCGCACAATATAACTTCAAAAGTCTGGAGCGAAGTTAGCTACGTACCAACAGCCAACTAGCGAAGAGATTTTAAAATACGAACTTCAATCAGTTCGATTTGACATTCGTACGCGAAGGCCGCGTTTGTCCGCGCAAAATTATTATAACGTTGATTTTAACGTTCCTAATTTAAAACAGTGTCAGAGTTAACAATAATGTGATGAAATTAACTGTTTTGCTACTAAAATAAGTTGTTCTAAAGTGTTATACTAGTGACAAGGACGTCCATTGTCTGTTTATAAGTGAAGTTACAGTAATAATAACAATGGAAGACGTGTATACAATTAAAGTGAAAACTAAGCCTGATACTAGGAATTTGTACCCTTCTGAACGAAGGTATTCTGCGTCGACAGTGTCTGGACTTGCCTGGGTGCACATAGCATTAGCGGCTACGTCATTCTTACTTGCATGCCTAGCATTAGTGAATCCAGTTTCGGACACAAAACACAACGCTACAGATGTCGACTCAACTTTAAATAACACAGATTTCAACGACAATTCAACAGATTTAGTTGATGAAACGAGGAATTATAACTATATTTTAGTGCTCGCTCCTGGATTGATAACAATATTTGGGCTATTCGCTGGAATTACAGCCATTTTGGCGTCTGTAAGATGGTATATAGACCACAATATCACATGGCTGTTTATTATGTCAATTATGTCCACTATAGTTTCGTTTTCGTCGTTCGTTATGATCGTCGTGTGGTTCATAACAAGTACAGACGGAGATATCACAGAGTTTTACAAAGATAAAGTGCCGTTTAAAGATTTTGTTGTTGTAAAACACAGTGATGTTATTGAAAAGAACAGTTCTCATATGATTGTTGGCATAAATTCGAGTGACAACGAAGAAGATTCCTCCCATTTGTTTACAAAACACGTTCTATCTATTAATATTTTGATAGCTGCGTTTTTGGAACTACTCTGGTCGATATTAAGCATGAAAATCTCATATAAAGGAATGAGAAATAATTACAAAGATGACAGTAATACAAGAAGAGGGAATTGTATATCTGTCGTGACAACAATCAAAGGGAATGACCCAAAAAACATGCCTAGAAACCCGAAGATTAATACGAAACCAGATTTAATTGAGCATTACCCGAGCAAAAAGATCAAAAGAATATTTCTAGCACAAAGCGACGACGGTTTTTATCTCAAAAACCAGAATAATAAGAAACAAAACACCGAAACGAGTTCGGAGTTTTACAAAGAGAGGATGATGAATTACTTGAATCGATGTGCATCTATGGAGCTATCGAATACAGAAATGCGAACACCCAGTGTTCAGTCAGAAGCAGTGCTTAACCCAATACCAGAAATAACAATAGAGAGACCGGAAAATGAAACAACAGAAGGCATTACACGAATAAGTTGGGGAGACACGCCTGACCACACGATTTACAATCAAAACAATGTCAATTTGGAGGATATCTTTAAATTCGTGAAGAAACAAGAAGATAATGAAAATCGAGAGTGATCTTGTTATAATAAACATTGTTCAGTGACTGTGGAAAGTGCGCACGCGATGATAAGCCCTGACGTGAAAAGAAAAGTGTTGGAAACTTGTGTTTTCTCTAAAAGCAGAATCCGTTGCAGTGATTTTAGCATATAGGTGAAATAACTGCAATAATAGTGCAAAATTTCTTGCTTGTTGCATATAATTTAATTAAAGCAATAAATTTTTATGATTGAAGTTTCGTTTAGACCATGCAAAGTCATCTATTGCTAAATCATCCATCGAAGACCTCCGTGGTGTAATGGTTAGCGCTATCCACCAAGTCGGAGATTCTGGGTTCGATTTTCAGCCAGGACCAGTTGGAAAATGGCCTGTTTTAAATTGTCCTTGGTTTTGGGTGTTTATCTTTATAAATATTTATTATAAAATTATTACATCGTTGAGTTAGCATTCCTTAACACAAGTTTAAACTTACTTTGGGGCTAGCTCAATCAGTATGGTTGTCCAGACATGTTTTTTTAATTATTGCTTTATATAATTGTATGCAATTCCAAGAAACTTGCACGAGAATGGGCCCTAAGTTCAGTAAATATTTGAATGGACCTCTTTAGGTAGATTTTTTAAATAAAAGTTAGGTTTTGATTATGAGATAGATAGGTAGGTACTACGTAAGTCTTCATTTGTAAAGCAGTATAATATAAAGCAAAAATATCATCAATAATGACTATTCTTTCTTTTTAAAGAATCCAAGTTACCTTATGATTCTGAAAAGTACGCAATTAAACTGCGTAGGTAACAAACGAGACACTCTTATAAATTAGTGAAAATATTTCTTTTTGTAAATAATTACCATTTATTTTATTAGATTTCATCAATAGATAGGTCTACAACGATTTGATGTCAACTTTAATTAATTAAATTTAATGATAAATAAAGTATTTTTATTTTGGTCTATATCTATACAGATGTGAATGATTAAAAAAGCCGCGTAATCGTGTACCTTAATATACAATATGTAACAAAAACCCTGTCCGATCCTTGTAGGAGCAACTCAGACCATCAATATAAACAACTTTTCCTATGGAATCAATGCTTGAAACTCGAAAAAAAATTGACATTTTCATACAAATTGCCGAGCCGACGCAAATGAAAATGACGATTTTTTCGAGTTTCAAGCATTCGTCCCATAGGAAAAGTTGTTCATATTGACGGTGTGAGTTGCTCCTACGAGGATCGGACAGGGTTTTTGTTACATATTGTTTATATTTAAGATAAAAATCCACCTTTGTAAAATTTCATGGCTGGGGCTAACAAAGCAATCAAATTAAGATCTAAAAATAATTAAAACAAACTAAAACAGATGATCAAACAATGTATTTCAAATTGAACCCCTTAGCTTATAATTTTTTAAAACTAAGAACCTACTTTCACAACAAACTACACAAACGATTTTTAAAAAAAATTCTATGCAGTCACTTGGAAAGTATGCCCTGGAAGGGCAAAAAAAACTCAATTAATCCAGGCGTTTCCGAGTAATCTGTGCACATACGTAAAAATCATATAGGTACAAACGGTATGAGAAATATGACAAATAGTTTAAAGCCTGACTGTACATTCGAATTGAAAACCTCCTATTTGAAATCAGTTAAGAGCCTTTTCACCTTTGTTTGGCTGTCTCGCTCGCACAATCAAACATTTTTAAAGATTATTAAAAAATGTATGTGTATCGAGAATAAAGTCATCAAAAATTTAAACTTTCGATGACCTTATTCTCGATACACAAACACATAAACAATATAAAAACATGTCTACAATATCTAACATACAATATTTTAAAAAGTTTATGAAACACTTTTCTTCAAATGAGTCACATTTTTTAATAATCTTGAAAAATGTTTGATTGTGCGAGCGAGACAGCCAACCAAAGGTGAAAAGGCTCTTAAAAAGTGCGCCAATTCTTCTGCCAACCATCTTTGATTCGTAATTAAATTAATTACTTACATAGACATTATCAGTGATAATGATAATTCATTATCATGGCGCCTGTTTCTAATAGGGATCTCCCACGGAACAGAGAAATAGGTGGAAGTGCCAAGTGGGCGTGGCGCGCGTGTCATAATCCGGTAAAACTACACAAGATCGACCGACTCCGTACATCAGTCGTATTCTAGCTACGTGTTGAGATCGTTTTGTCCGCCCGACCAACATTTTTTTCGCTAAATATGCCGTGTTGTAGTGTTTTAGTATGTAAAAATAGCAGTAAGAACAAAAATAAAAGCAATGCAGGTATTTCTTTCCATCAGTATGTAAGATAACATGCATTTTCTTTTAAAAACTTACAAAAATCATTCTGGTACGATCATATTAACTAGGTAGTTCTAGAAAGTTCGTTCCCGTAAGTTGTCGCTACTCGTTTAGTGATGTACAGATTTTGCTATTCGATTAGTGATGTACAAATTTTGTCGATGAACTTCGCTACTCGATTAGTGATGTAGTCGAGTTGGATGCGGGTTTATTCGATAAAATAAATCAAAATTTCAGGTATAATTTAATAGAATAACGCAACGATTTTAAGTAATATATAGACTTATTATAAACATGACCATTTTCTAGTATTTTTATTGCAATATTAATATTAGTCTAACCTTTCGAATTATTTTTAGGCCCAAATGTAAAAGAAAAGTGGATAGATGCAACGGGTAGGGTTAACTGGATGCCAACTAAATCAAGCACCATATGTTCGGAGCGTTTTAAAGAAAATAATTTATATCTAATTTACTTAAATATAATAATTTAATCTTAATCTATATATATATATAACTCAAAGGTGTCTGACTGACTGACATAGTGATCTATCAACGCACAGCCCAAACCACTGGACGGATCGGGCTGAAATTTGGCATGCAGGTAGATGTTATGACGTAGGCATCCGCTAAGAAAGGATTTTGATCAATTCTACTCCCAAGGGCATAAAATAGGGGATGAAAGTTTGTATGAAACTTTGCCAATTTTGAACCGATCGGGCTGAGACTTTGCATGCATAAAGCTACTATGACCTAGGCATCCCCTAAGGAAGAATTTTGATAAATTACACCCCTACGCGAGCGAAGCCGCGGGCAAAAGCTAGTTTTCTTATAAAGGTTGTCCTTTATGTCATTTTTTTCTGCTCTAGCTCCTGCTGCTGCTCCCAAATTTATAACTAGCTTTAACCTAAGACTTCGTTAATGTAATATAAGTAATTTGAAAAAGTCTCCATTTGTATGGCAAAATAAGATTCACCATGCCAAGTTCCATCACTCTTTTTTGGGGATATAAACCAATGTCCTTTTCCGGGACTCTTAAACAATAAACCTACATATTCAATTTCAATTAAATTGGTAAAGTAGTTGAAGCGTGAAGAAGTAACAGACAGGCGGATTTACTTAAATATCACTGTAATACTAGTAATGGATCTACAAAGTTATTGACACAATTCTCTGTATTTGTGAAATGTGAAAGGGCCAAAAGGAAATAAATAGAATGTACCAACTTCCCGCATTCCCGCGCAGATTTTGAAAGCCGATCGAGAGAATGGGCAAAATGGCAGAAGAGAAATTCCTCTGCCATTTCGACCATGCGGGTAGCAACCCATCACTATTTTGATTCCCTTTCCCACTTTCTCGCCCGCCGTCATGCTAAAAGTGGCCTTTGGATCTTGCGGCCCTGGGCGATTTCAGCTTAAAACCGCAAGACTCAAAATGCTCTGTATGTTCCATTCCATTTGGGATTAAGATCGCTACAGGGATTAAGGCGGATTTTTCATGTTCTCAAAATAATAAATCTTTAATCATTTGAGACTGGCTTCGCCCACGATTTAATCTGCACATCCATACTAATATAATAAATAAGAAAGTTACGCAGACGAAGTTGCGAGTGAAAGTTAGTGTTAAATAATGATAAGAAAATTCGAAAAAAAATGCCTTTGCGTCGAATGATATCGATACTGTTAATCAATATTAAATAATATGGACATCACTATTCGAGTAGCGCACCTGTCGGCAAGTAGCAGAATTATTTCGTAGCTTGGGATTCAAGTGACGAAAAAAATCTGCTTCTCGACGATAGATGGCGCAATTATCAGACTTATTAATTTGAGTTAGACAGTATATAGCAAAACGTCGTAAGTACTTTTTGAACCGTAGCAAAATAAACCTTATGCTTGAGACGTAATGTCGTTTTTAAAATGTAGGGTCTATTGACTTAGGCCAATATTGAAATAAATACATTCGACCAATCAAACGAATTTTTCGTATGTGTGCAATATGTGATTATTGGTTTATTTGTGTGAGTTTGGCGACGCTTGTTTCTTAACTAATTTAAGCCCAAGGCACTTCCACCTATTTCTCTGTTCCGTGGGATCTCCCATAGACCTAGATTTTTCACGGATCTCATTTTTTTTTGCGTAAAAGATAAGTATAACCTAATAGGTTTATTTGACAGGTAAATAGAAAAAAGACTTTCAAACGTTCATCCCCAATAAATTTTGAACTGCTGAACCGATTTCCATGAAACGTTGCTAGGAACCATGTCGACAGACAAGGCTTTCGATTTTAAAAAAAACCGCATTAAAATCTGTACTTTTTTAAGAGCTATGATGACACAAACGGACATACAGACACGTTAAATTATAACATCCCTCTTTTTGCGACGTGGGTTAAAAAATAGATATGTCTTCACTTTCTACAATCTTTGCAAACCTACATCTCTTTCGCTTCGTAAACATTCAATAAATTAATTTTAATTAATTACCTTTAAGTTAAATAAGTATTAAAGGAGACTGGTCACGACACATAGAACATTACCCCAGGTCTAGCGTTTAAGAAAATTATCTCAGAATTTTCGTAAAATCAGGTGAAATAAATTTAAAAAGTCTTAAACTTCGAAATCAAGCGCGAACTCTTTGAAAAATTGCTTACATGTATTGTTCATGCGTAATATATCATTTTGCGTATTTTAATGTAAAAGTTTTATTTTTAATACGTAGATAAATATAAAAAATACACTTAATTATCGAAAATGATGTAGAAAATTTGATAAATAATGAAACAAAAAATTGAGTAAAATCTTTTTATTTCATAGAATAATTAGGAATATTATTCTTCATTCCTCAATAAAGTCAAAGTCAAAGTCAAATTTTTTTATTCAATGTAGGATAAATTTATCTCTTATTGAAGGTCATTTTTTTAATATTATTTTAGTGCAAAAGCTAAAAACTACTAGCGTTTCGGAACGACCACTGCTGGGAAGATTACGCCGAAAGAAACCCAGTTCAGTATTGGTCCCTACCCAGCCTGATGGGCTATATTACAGTTACAATACAGATTTACAATTTAGCTAGGTATACATTATACTATATATTTAAACAATAGGTACAATAATAACAAGGACATGTCTAATGCAGGGTGGTGGACCTCCTCTTGGTTACTGGCCCACCCCAAATGATACACAAAGTTCTAAAAATGATTTTTTGTCGTCAAAGTGCTACATTTTAAACTGATAAGTTACAGATGGGTATAATAGCGGAGTTTTTAAAAGCATGAAAAAAAATAACAAAAAAACGTTAACTATGCAAAAAATAAAACACTGCGCCTTATCATAAACACTACACAACTATAATATGTTCGCCACTAATGTCGGACAGGCAGAATTTTTAAATTTACTTACTTTACCTAATTTTACGAAAATTCTGACACATTATGTTCATTTGCGCGGGACCTGGGGCTCAGATGAATAGTCTCATTTGTAATCTACCGTGTTCAATGACTTAGAAAGTGCACGCAACGTTATTAGCGTTAACACCGACCTTTTCAGTTTCATTGAGCGGCCGTGTGCCACTAAATTGGTCCATTCGTTGCGAAAAATCGGTTCGTTTCGTGACATTATGGCGTTTACATTGGTCAAGTTTAAATTACGCTGTGTTTTTAGCTGTAGACTGTAGATTCACACGCCAAGCGCATTGCCAAGAGGGTATAAGGGAGTGCAGCTGCTTCTCCCGTCTCCTGCTTCTCCCCCCTAGACGTTTTATATTTAAAATTAAATTAAAAACTTCTTTAAAAGTTATTGCACAAAATAATGCGAGTTTTCTGCCAGGCAACCAGTAGGTATTATAACATTTATAGCGTATGCCTGTCTCACTCCGCGTGTAGGTATCGAAAATATACCTACGAATTGCGACCCTTTGGAAGGGGGAAATTCAACAAGGTTGACTCGCTCAAGCAGTGAGCAGTGACGCACGCGCGGTTCGCTTACCTGTGTTCACCAACTTCGTTGTCATGAAAAGACAAAGCACAAAAAAACTGAGCATTTTTTTTTGCTTAAGGACTGCGGTCCATTTTTTTTTTAAGCTTTCTAAGTATGCTATAATTTAGGTCTACTTTAAAGTGATTATTGTGAAATTAGTATGTCTATGTACCTATTAAGTATATTATGAATTATTATATGATAGGTATACTAAGGTATATATGGTTATTATTACAAAATAGTTTTTCAAAACTAAAAACCGACTTCACCCCCAAACTACGCAACCGATTTTAATAAAATTTCCATGATACCACCTGGAAAGTATACCCTTTCAAACAAAAAAAGAATTTTTTAAATCGGTCCAGTCATCTTTGAATAATCGGTGAACATACATAAAAAAAAAACTTAAAGGATCGCGACGAACTGATAACCTCCTCCTTTTTTGGAAGTCGGTTAAAAATACATATTTATCAACGATATAAACTCGTATTATCGAGTTTTTAAATTAAAGGGACTTCTTATGTTTAAGATTGACGATCAATTATTTCATTTCTGTTACTGGCATAATATGGTAAGAGAAATAATGTGTAGAAATTGTATCATTCGTAATTTTGATGAAACGGCGCGGCAGCGCAGCGCGCGGCGTCTTGCGTCGCTGCGTTGGCTGGGCGGTGCGCTAGATGGCGATAGTAGTAACTTATAACAGTCAACCCTAGCGAACGGCTCACTCAATCGGTGTTTTGCATGTACCAGCCTATTATGAACCGTTTGTATAGGATGAAATTGGCTTGCAACTAAAATTCTAGTATCTAAACGAGGTGTCGATTTCTGATGCGAGCTAAATTAAACCATATCTCTAACAACATTGAGTAGATATTTTTTTAAATTACTTTTTAGAGTAAGGCTTCTGTACGTGAGTACTAGCAATTATTCTGTGCCCTAAGCAGCCAACAACCCATCACTATTTAGATTTTTTTTACCGTCTCACCTACTATCAAGGGGCTACCTGAATTTTCCGGGGTCCAGTGCTGCCCCCATTTGAAATAAATCTATTAAAAGGAAACGGAGATTTCATTTGAAATTTTGTCTTGATCAGACCCTAGATAACCCTTCAAACTATTTTATGAACTATTGTTTACATTTTAAAGTGAGAACGTAAAGCTTTTCTACGCACAATTGCGAAAAACGGCCACTTTTGGCGTATGTGCGTAGAAAAGCTTCATGTTCTCACTACAAACAGTAAACAGTAGTTCATAAAATAGTTTGGAGGGTTATCTAGGGTCTGATCAAGACAAAATTTTAAATGATATCTCCGTTTTCTTTCAAATGATTTATTTAAATTGGGGGCAGCACTGGACCCCGGAAAATTCATGTAGCCCCTTAAGGGCCGGCGCACATATGGCGAAGCGCAGCGCAAAAAAATTTTCACTGTCAATCATTATCGACATTGTCCTTTTTAAAATAATATTCAAAATCAATTAACACAATTAACGCTTAGTCGAAATTTGTCATATGTGCGTAAGTAGTCACGTTGTCTGTTTGTCTGACTGTAATCAAATCTTGCAAGTTCAATGTGACCCACTTCCCGGTTTCCAAATGAGCTGAAATTTTGCACGCATACGTACCTATATCGCGTGACAATGCTGTATTATGATGACATGGAGCCAATCTGATAATGAAGCTGGAAGGTGGCTATAAGAACTTTGTAATAAAATGACGCAACCTCATCGAATTTGGGCAAAAGCTTGTACGAAAAAATGCTGCTTATTTTACCTAAGAACAATGTCGTGTAATCAATAAATAAATATAAAAGCCATTATAGTATGTATGTATGTGCGTGTGTTAAATCCCAATGCGTATATCTTTTGTCGTATCGAATCCAATGCGACAGCGAAGCGCCAAATAATAGGGGCCAATTTATTTCACCGGAACAAACCAATTATTCGGGATCAAAATGGATGCTGCGCGAGACACAAACACAACAAAGGGACATACATACCCGGAATAAATCGAACCAACGGCTTAACTAGATCACTATAGTATAATGAAATTAAAATTAAAAACAAAAAGCAAAAAAAAATTGGTATTTCCATACGAAAGTGTGCAGCCGCCCGTGCAAGTTGTATGGGAACGTCGAATTTTTTTTTTGGTTGTGATTTAAATTTCATTGTACTAAAGTGATCTTGTACAGCCCGTGGTTTTATTTATTAAGGGTATGTCCCTACACGTTGTACTATTAAAGTCCTTTGGGAAAAAAGGATTTAATGCAAAAACTACTGCATTAATCAAATACAAATTAAGTGTATCAAAATAAATCTTTTAAGGCTAAGGCTTTTAACTTTTTAATAGATTTTTATTTTACTTTTCTGTATCCGTTCAGACAACATTTATAATGAGACAAAAGATACCTGAATTTTTCCGGGGTCCAGTGCTGCCCCCATTGGAAATAAATCATTTGATAGGAAACGGAGACATCATTTAAAATTTTGTCTTGACCAGGCTCTAGATAACCCTTCAAACTATTTTATGAACTTCTGTTTACAGTTTGAAGTGAGAACGTGAAGCTTTTCTACGCACAATTGCGAAAAACGGCCACTTTTTGCGTATGTGCGTAGAAAAGCTTCACGTTCTCACTTTAAACTGTAAGCAGTAGTTCATAAAATAGTTTAAAGGGTTATCTAGGGTCTGATCAAGGCCAAATTTTAAATGATGTCTCCGTTTCCTTTCAAATGATTTATTTCAAACGGGGGCAGTACTGGACCCCGGAAAATTCAGGTAGCCCCTTAAACTTTGGATGTACAATGTCAAACAGTGGAGTAAATCCCCTCCGAAATTTGTATAGAAAAATAATCGACTAGTTCAACCTTAACAACTTTTCCCAAGGAACATTTTTCGGAGCATATTATCTTCTTTTCTGTGAGTCGACGGGCAGCCGGTTGACAATGTCGACATTGTGTCTGGTATTATGAACAGACAACAGTACCTATATATTTTGATATTGTTCTAGGTACAGTGACGGATTTAGCACTACCAGCGCCCTGCCATGGGCGAGTTTTTTACGCCAATCTAGCTTTATTTCAAGATTAAAAGATTCAAATGTTTATTCAGTAATTAGACCTTTACAGGCACTTTTACACACGCCAATAAGTATATTTTACGTTACGAGTAAAGTATATTAAAATATAATTTATTTTTAAAGAAAAGCTACCGGTACCAGCGCTTCGTAACGACCACTGCTGAGACTGTAATCCTTACAAAAGAAAAAATAAATAAACGGAAAAGCAAATGAAATAATGAAATAAATGTTTATTAACTTGAACCACCAAATTATAAAAAATAAACTATTAAAATAAATCTAGCCATTCTAGGCAATGTAAATTTGAGTAAATATGAAATTCATACCAACCAAACAATAAAATTATAAAGCTGCACTTCGTCTTATTCCAGTGTTTTCATCATAAAAGTATTGTCAACACTAAGGGGCGCCTGGGGCGCCCGTTTATATCCGGCGCCCTGGGCGGTCACCGTACCCTAAAACCGCTACTGTTTTTTTTAAGGGGCTACATGAATTTTCCGGGGTCCAGTGCTGCCCCCATTTTTAATAAATCATTTGCAAGAAAACGGAGATATCATTTAAAACAGACCCTAGATAACCCTTCAAACTATTTTATGAACTATTGTTTACAGTTAAAAGTGAGAACATGAAGCTTTTCAACGCACAATTGCGAAAAACGGCCACTTTTGGCGTATGTGCGTAGAAAAGCTTCATATTCTCACTTTAAACTGTAAACAGTAGTTATAAAATAGTTTCAAGGGTCTGATCAAGACAAAATTTTAAACGATATCTCCGTTTTCTTGCAAATGATTTATTTAAAATGGGGGCAGCACTGGACCCCGGAAAATTCATGTAGCCCCTTAAGTATATACGGACAAATCGCAGATTGAGCTAGCCCCAAAGTTCTAGACTTGTGTTATAGGATACTAACTCAACGATACTATATTGTATAATAAATGCACACATAGATAAACACCCAAGACCCAGGACTATTTGAAAAAGGCCATTTTCCAACTTGCCCTGGCTGGGGATCGAACCCAGAACCTCCGGATTAGCGGATTAGCGTGTTGACGATTACGCCACGGAGGTCGTACTGTATAGGTAGTCTGGAAAATATTGCATTTATAACTTATCGATAAGCCGGCCTTTGTGCCTATATTGTTTCTCGTTTGTTGTAATTTTTAACCCCCCCCCAAAAAGAGGGGTGTGTGGCATCGTAGCTCTCGAACGGATGAGCGATTTTGATGTTTTTTCACGTGAAAGCACGATGCCTTGCGGTGAGTTTTAGCTATCGGTTCAGTGGTTTAAAAGTTATTGAGGGTTACTGCTTGAAAGTCGGGGATTTTTAGTTTTCTTGGCAAATAATAGATGGCGCTGGCTACGGATATCAATTAAAATATGTAGTTTTGTTACACATCGTTAGATGGCGTTCCCTAAAAGTCGGAAGATTTTTTAATTGTCGAGCAAATAAATTTGTTCTTTGTTTATTATGATGCAATAAAGGTAAATTGTACGTGGTGTGTGAAAAATATTTTTGGCTTTCCATACAAACTTGGTTCAAATGATCGGTTCATTTGCAAGGGAGATCTAAAATTATTTTTCATACCTACTTATACCAATAGGTGTACAATTTTTAATAATAAAATTTTTCTTAAATATTCCTATGTACTTTTTTTCCGTCAAACCCAATTTCATCTTAATTTTTAAATCAGTATCTAAAATTAAACTGATCTTAAAACTGCACCGCGGAAAATATACGTACTTTTCTGTCACATTAACAATGTAAATAGTTGTGTTTGACTACGAACTAATTTTAAGTTTAAGTTTAAGACCAAATTTTAAATGATATCTCCGTTTCTTTTCAAATGATTTATTTCAAATGGGGGCAGCACTGGACCCCGAAAAATTCAGGTAGCCCCTTAAGATAAATATTTAAATTAAGTATTTGTATATTTTTCTGATAAATCTTACAAATTGATGATATTTTATAGTTTTTGTAAATACTTATAGACTGTTGTAACTTAATTAAATAAAATAAATTAATTCATAAACATGCTTTTTAATTTTTTATCTGTCACACAGAAAAAGGACGATATCAATTTGTTTTTTTTTTACCGTCATATATAAATCAATTTGAATAATTTATCCAACCGATTTAGGCCGATAGGTATTACATTATCAAAGAAATATGATCATATTTGTAGGACTCATAGAAATATGAAGAACCTATGACAATGTAATAGAAACATATGATTCATATTGTCTATGATCAATTGATCATAGATATAGGATCCTATTTGACAGCATGCGTACAAATATGATCAAATTTTCTTGTTGATAAGAATAGCATCCTCAAATAGCAAAGCTCTTGAATGGAATATCGAAACGACAAAAAGAATAATTGAAATAATTAAAAGGCCGTGTGAACAAATTCCTTAAATTTAATATAAATTTTACGGCAATAAATAAAATACTTCCGTGCTAGTCTGGCACAAAAGAAAAAAAACTTAGAATGTACTAGTTGCTTCTCTTCCCGTGCAAATCGTAAAAGCCAATTGAGGGAGGGAATTTGAATCATGTTAATAGGCGATATGTCTGCAAACCCATCACTATTTTGATTCATCACACTAAACGTGGCCTTCAGGTCCTACCACCCTGGGCACTGTCAACCCCGTCAGGGATAAAGACGTAAAAACTTATCTGTATTTGTGTTAATAAAATTGACCTCATGACATGACAGCGGAAAACGCGCGGTATCCATCTTGATAATATGACATTTATAGTCCATTTGGTCAGGTATTAAAAGAATGTAAACAATCTTGACGTGTCTTTTTATTGAAATGTACACTTTATAAATCAATAAGTACCTTTGCAAATTACAAATTGATTATGTAATTTATAATTTATAAAATAAATAAATTATAATTTGCAAAGGTATTTTCAGTAAAAATACATGTCAAGATTGTTTACATTCTTTGAAACACCTAAACAAATGGACTATAGGTGTAATATAGAACTTGTTTATAACAACATCCTATAAATATGATCATAGAATTTAACAGATATATTATATATAATATGACATCATACAAGTATATGATGAATAAATGATAATGTTAATATCGGTCTGAAATATATTCACGGCAGAAGTACATATAAAGAAGTTTAAGGGAAAACTATCAGAGTTAAGTAGGGTTTACAAATTAAAGAGTTATTGGCGACCAATTTATAAAATGTACCCACTAGGATAATATATATTTTAATACAAATTAAATAGAGAATTAGTTTTTAGACGTTTTTGGTCCCGTTAACTTTAAGTTGGCATTTGCATCTGCGGACCCTATAATGGGCGTGGTCGGACACGCACTTGGCTGCTTTTTATAATTATGTTGCGGCTCTGGATACAAGTCCTTTAGAGCCTATCTTTATGCATTAATATGATTATATCTTTTCTTCAAATAATTTTTTTTTTTTAAAAACATCGTATCGTAGTAAACATAATTTTTTTTTACGTCTATGGTAGTAAATGACGAACATTTCACGTCCAAATTATATACCTACCTAACTTATAAGTACATATTTTGGCGTGTGCCTAACACAACCGGTCTGGCTAGCTTAGACTAGAGCTAAGAATGCATAAACAGTTAGCCTAGGCTCCTTCGTAACCTAACCGGTTCGTAATTAGTAGGTAGGTAGTAGTAATATAGAAGGCTAGAGTCGTCTTCTGAAATGTATTTAATACCTATGTTGCTTTTTACCCGACTACGGCGAAGGCAAAAGGAGGGTTATGTATTCAGCCGCTTGTTTTATTTGTTCTAAAAGAAAGATATATTAATGATACTTCGTATAAACTTTTTGATGTTCGGGTTATAGACACACTTCAAATATAACCTATAAGCAATTTGAAGCACTACTTGTATAATCTAAAAATCTTTGATTTGAAGTGTGCCTATAACACGCATGAAAAAATGCTCGGTCGGCAAATATGTACCCCTTTATTCAAAAAAATATACGAACGTTTGCTAAATCTGTTTTAGTTAAAATATGTTTTGACCTGTTCTTGCAATGTCAAATATTGAAAGGAATGAAAGGGATAAAACATATTTTAACTAAAATAGGTTTAGAAAACGGTTGTTAATTTTTGGAACGAAGTTCCTTACGGCAGGCTTGGAGCAGATAGGGATTTTGCTGCGCGACCGAACTGAAAAAAATGTGATAGTAAAACAGTAAGGATGACCTCGTTAAATGAAACGTGCGCAGGCGCGACAGTCGTATACACAAGAACTTTTGAACTTCGTTCCTACCTGGTGTCCCACGACACCACATTTCTTTTTTATGAATTAGGGGGTTAGAATATACACAAAACATGGCTGTTTTTCTTTTTCTTCTTTTAAAAATCGCAATAAGACTAGGTACCTCACTCTATCAAAGCGTGTCAGGCTTTTCTATCATATCGTGTTTGGCGGGTGTTGGGTATTAAATGAAAGGGCTTAATTTGCACATTTCAAAAATGCATTAAAAGCCTTTTCATAAATGCATTTAAAGCCTTTTGAATGCCAGCGCTTGTTAACGTTACTTCACCCCCGACGCCAAGCCTAGTAGAAATAGTATAATTTCGACCACTTTAGTCGTCAATGGCGTATCACCCGACCGCATTGCATGATGGCGCTCAAAAGGTTATATTATAAGCTAATTATTTATCCCAATTTTTATTACGCAATTTATGTTTGTTTACTTGTTCGCAAGCATTACATGTTATAATGTGTCAACATTGTATTATATTATAAGTATTTATTAATTAAAAGAAAGCCCTTCTGGCGAGTAGGCGACCAATACTGTGAAAATGAGTTTCTTTCGGCGTTTCTTCTCAGCAGTGGTCGTTACGAAGCGCTGGTATCGGTAGCTTTTCTTTAAAAATAAATTAAATTTTAATATACTTTACACGTAACATAAATTATACTTATTGACGTGTAAAAGTGCCTGTAAAGGTCTAATTACTGAATAAACATTTGAATCTTTGAATCCCTGTCCTGCTTACTTTTAAGTAAAACGATTCCCGTAGTCGGGTTTTAATTTTCAACCCTCGGCAAAAAGATGGGGTGTGATAGGTTTAAGGCCAATGGTTTTCTGTCTGTTGGTCTGTCAATCTTTGTGTCTGTGTTATCGTAGCTCACGAACAGAAGGACCAATTTCAACGCATTTGTTTTACGTGAAAGCAAGTTTACTTGCTGAGGTACTTAGCTAAGTTTGATGAAAATCGGTTAAACCTTCATACAAATATAATTCATACAAATTCAATGGAAAATTCGTTTTAAACTTTTTTAGTGGCACGAATTCAAAGGTGGCATTCGTAAGCACGGAACCCTAGACTGCGCTTGGCCCGACACGCACTAGGCCAATTATTTAAATAATAATAATTCTTTATTTCTTCCACAAAACAACAATTTTACATCAGTTATTTAAGAAACAAAATTTTTTACCGTCTTACGAGTATTATGAAACCCAGACTAACTTTGTTACTAGGTTTAAACCATTATCCGCCCAAAATTTACTTGACATTGAAAGGCGAGTGTGTGACATTACCAGATATCAACTTGATTTGGTCGAATAATGGTTTAAACCTAGTAACAAAGTTAGTCTGGGTTTTATAATAAGACTGTAATCGTCTTATTATAAAACCCAGACTAACTTTGTTACTAGGTTTAAAGCATTATCCGCCCAAAATAAAGTTAAATTGACAGGTGAGATAGTGTGATATTACTAGATGTCAACTTGATTTGGTCGGATAATGGTTTAAACCTAGTAACAAAGTTAGTCTGGGTTTTATAATAAGACTGTAAGGGTCTACCTGAATGTTTCGGGGTCCAGTGCTGCCCCCATATCATTTGAAAGGCAACGGAAATATACCTTATTGAAAATTTTGTCTTGATCAAATCTTAGTTTACCCTTGAAACTATTTTATGAACTACTGTTTATAGGTTAAAGTGAGAACGTGAAGCTTTTCTACGCTCATTAGCGAAAAATGGGCACTTTTGGCTGCTAATGTGCGTCGACAAGCTTCACGTTCTCACTTTAAGGGTCGAAACAAACGAGACGCAAGTTGCGTCGCGTAACAGCGCAAGTTGCGCCGCGCAACTCGCGCTCCGTGTGGCCGCTTTACCCGCGCAAGATGCGCTAAGTACATAATGACGCACATAGATTATTTGGTCAATTTAGCTGGCTAAAAGACAATATTGTCTTAGTGGATTGTCCTGTCAATGGTTTCGTCTGAATGAAGGCAATCATTATCTAATTGGATTATCCCGTCAGTGGCTTTGTTTGAATGAAGACTCATTGACATGGCAAGGCAATCCACTAAGACAATGAATTGTCTTAGTGGATTGCCATGTCAATGACGTTGTCTGAATGAAGACAATCACTGTCATAGTAGATTTTTCTGTCAATGGCTTCGTATGAATGAAGATAATCATTGTGTAAGTGGATTGTCCTATCAATGGCTTTGTCTGAATTAAGACAATCATTATCTTAGTGGTTTGTCCTGTCTATGGCTTCGTTTGAATAAAGACAATAAATTGGCTTAGTGGTTTGTCATGTCAATGGCGTTGTATGAATGAAGACAATCACTGTCCAACTGGATTCCACTAAGACAATTAACTGTTTAAGAAGGCTGTCCTATCAATGGCTTTGTCAGAATGAAGACAATCATTGTCTTAGTGGCTTATCCTTTTAATGGCTTCATATGAATGTAAACAATGAAGTATCTTAGTGAATTGTTCTTCCAATGGCTTCGCCTTAAGGAAGACAATGAATTGACTCAGTATATTGTCCTGTCAACGGCGTCGTATGAATGAAGATAATATTGTCTTGTGGATTGTCCTGTCAATGGCTTTGTCTGAATAAAAACAGTCATTATCTTTGTAGATTATCCTGTCAATGGCTTTGTCTGAATGAAGGCAATCATTGTCCAAATGGATTGTCCTGTTAATGGCTTCATCAGAATAAGTACACTGAATAGGCATGACGAATGAAAAAATATATTATACACTTATTTTTTCTTTTCTCTGAGAAACAAAAAGTTAAAAAGATACAGCGCATTAAAATTTCGTATGACATCATGGCGAGGTGCGATTTTTACTTAACGGTGACGTCGCAAGCCCCCACTCCGGAAATTTGATGCTCCGTGTCTTTAAGAATTTTTACTTTTTTGGTAAACTGAAAATATGGGTCCATTATTTTTATTTAATCTAAAAAACGGATTATAATCATGGTACGTTATTTACTTTTTGCTATTTTATTTCAACAAACTTATATCTACATATCTTTTATCTATATATCTTTGCAGGTAATCATACCTTTTTCACCCTGTCGTCACCCCTATTATCTCAATATATTTTTCTGTCCATGGCGTCGTATGAATAAATACGACTATACCTAATATATTAATAAAAACTAAAATATAACATAGTAGGTAGGTAAAGGTACAAAATATAAACACAAATAAGATACATAAACATAAGTAAGTAAGTTATAAATACCTAACCTAGATGGCTGATAAGTACCTACCTAATTATTACTAAAAAGTGGTTCAGAAAAAAAAGTTGCGTCCTAATAAGGGTAACAAAAAAAGTATAATTAGTTTTTTTTTTAATTCCGAATGGCTGAAGTATGCTATTTAATTAAATTAAATATTAAGACGATTTGCCCGCTTTTTGCTATTTTGAAAAATTTCAATAATTTGAATTTTCCCGAAAGTTCTACATAATTTTTGAAACTTCTTACAAAATTTCACAAGAATCGGTTGAGAAATGCGATTTTTAGGCGAGAACAGCCGGACAAAAACATTTAAGGCCAATCTCGAAACTGAGACGCTTCGCACATTTTGCTCGCTCGGTCTATTATTTGTACCTACCTCTTCCTACTTCCTAACTGTGGGAGTTACGAGTTTGGTCATCCCGGTCCTTTGAAAAGCTTGCGGGGGGTGATACAGATTAAGGCCCTTAGACCTTCGACCATAACCTTAGACCATACTCGAAGACTATAACCATAAACACATGATAATGAAATATGCTTATATTACTTTCATTACCTAGTGAGGTGCCTACCTATGTATGTAATAATATGAACTAGGTAGGTATAAACATAACTGCCTGGACTTTATCTACCAAAAATTTATAATAAACATTCAAACATTCGAAACTCTTCAAACATTTGCCAAAAATTAAACTTTCACACTACACGTACATATCAGAGGGACCTACCTATTTTTAATAACGTTCATTGCCGGTTGATTTCTTATCAGAAATCGGCAATAAGCGGCAAAAGGATACCTATGTACCTAATACAGCGAGATGAAAAATGAAACTAAACGAGCCGTAACGTAACCATAGTAACACATACGGCGCCGCGGCGACACCAGGCACACAGCCAGGCAAGAGCGAAATAGAAAACTGTCTATCGCGTGTCGGTGTTTGCACAAAGAGTTCAAAAGTACCGCTTTCGTTCTCGACTGTCGCGGACGGCTATTAGAAAAGCCGACAAAGAAGCTATACCGCGGACAAAGAGTACACACAGTATAGATGCGACAATTGGGTATTTTCCAAGGTCGATAATACATTATTAGGTACTGTTCAGAAAATAAAACGTTACAAAATAATGTTACTTGTCATTGATCATATACACTTTCCATGTGATTTTTTTATTTATTTATTTATTATTGCAGAAAAAATATATATTAAGAGCGCTATTTGACTCCAAGAAACTATGACGTCACCTGCCTTTATTTCATACAAATCCCGTAGAAAATGTTTATTTTGACGTTTAGATATATGCGTCCAAGTGCGAGATGGACTCGAGCACAAAGAGTTCCTTTACCTTTGTTGTATGGGAGCCCACTGAAATATTTATTTTATTCTGTTTTTAGTTTGTAGTCATAGCGGCAATAGAAATACATTATCTGTGAAAATTTCAACTGTCTATCTATCACCATCACGCACGGTTAATAAGATCCTGCCTGGTGATAGATAGACAGACGGGCGGACAGACGGAGAGCGAAGTCTTAGTAATAGGGACCCTATTACTAAGACTCCGCTGTCCGTCTGGTACCTTTTATTGAATTTGTATGAACTTTTCTAAGTACATTTTATAAGTTGGTCGCTTATAACTTTTTAATTTGTAAACCCTACTTAGCTCTGATATTTTTTCCTTCAAACTTCGTTATTATTATATACAACTACTGTTAATTTTTCACATGTCCATATATAACCGTTTAATAATAGAGGGCAAAATTTGCAAATTTTCAAGGGACACTTGACTCTAATACAAATTTGCATAATAAAACCAAATATTTCAAAAACGGATACCGTAATCAAAAAATGACTCAAGCTCACAATATTTTTAAAATCCCTTTTCAACTATAACCCACACGATGGGTTAGTCGAGAAAAAAAAGAGTTACTTTACTTGTATGGGAGCTAACCAATTTTTTTTGTTTCCAATATTTTATTTTACCACTTTTTTGGCATGATTAATATTCATACCTATACCAAACTACAGCTTTCTAGTACAGTCTCTGAGTAAAACCGCGGATGGACAGACAGACAGACATGACGAAACTATAAGGGTTCCTTGTTTACAATGGAACCCTAAAAACCGGGCAAGTGTGAGTTGAACACACGTGAAGAGGGTTCCGTACAATACCATAAATTTTTTGTAAGTGAACGTATTTTGAGTTTTCCAGTTCATTTTCAATTGATAGAATTCTTTTATTATTTGTTTTGTAATCTACAAGCAATGAACTATATTCTGTATTTTTTTTTCAAAATTTTAGCCTCAGTCATTCGGAGATCATGGGCAAATGGTAAATTTTCATCTTCTTTCATGAATAAAATCAAAACTATTTATTTGACAATAATAGCAAAAATATATTTGAGATCCTAATTACGAGACCTTTCATTTGTATATAACACAGTAAGGTTTGCAAAACTATTTTTTTTTATTTCCTAATTTGTCCCTCGAAAATGAACCTTATTAAAAAAACACAAAACGACGGGTTGCACTCCGGGAGTGCCGGCAGAAGTGAAAACTTGAATATTAACGTTGTGCATTTTTGATATTTTGGAATGGTAAGGGAATAATTTTGCACGAATTGCTTAAGAACTATCATTTATGAGGTAGAATATAATATTCATTTATTGCGGTATCGAACACAAACATGACAATTTATATTACATTAATTAAACACTTTATATACACAAATTTTACGAATACACAGCAGTCGAGCCATCAGCTGTCACTGTCACTATCCATGGATGCGCGTGGTACGCTGACATAAACACACACGAACATCGCGCAAGCGCCCTGCGCCGCCTAAACGAAACAGCTGGCGCAGGCAAACATTTTCGCCGCGCCGTAGAAAGATATTTCAAGGGATACTTCCTCTCCTACGCTGCGCCGGCTGTCTATTCTCCATCCGTCTTACGAATTTTCGATCAGGGTCCCATGTCCTGACGCCCTGAGCTTAACATTTTTTACACATAACAAAAAAAGTGTACAACGCCGCTAAAGAAGTTTTCACTTCAAAAATTTTATTTCCTTATTATTCCTGTAATTTAAAAGCAATAAACTATATACTAAATTTTTTTCAAATTTGTAGATTCAGTAGTTTCCGTGATCAGGGTCAATTTTCGTCAATTTTCGTCTTTTTTATGAATAAAAACAAAACTATTTATTTTATAATAATAACAATAATATGATCCTCATAAGGAGCCCTTTTATTTGATAAATGACACGGTACCTTTTTTTAAATTTCCAAATTCCTTCCTCGAAAATGACCCTTTAAAAAATTTACTTAACACAACTGTGCTTGGGCCATATGATTACACCGTTCTACCGAGTTTCACCTGATTTGTTCTAGAAGATTTAGAACAAATTGGATGTGACAGACGGACGGACAGACAAATGCACGGCTTGCATCTGTCTGTCCGTCCGTCTGACCGAGTGATCCTGTAAGGGTTTCGTTTTTTAATTTTTTGTTCGGAAACCTAAAAATATTTAAAAAAATGTCCACAAGGGTAAAGCTGTGGCCTGTGGACTACGGATAGTATTAATATATAAAGATATACTGGTGAAGTACTAAGTAGATTGAATGTGCAAAGTCATAAAGTTCTGAAATTAGTTATTTAACATTTTGTGTGTTGCAAAAACTAGACACAATAGTAAAACAATTTATTTATACCTGGATCCGGTATAGCCACACACAAAAGGTTAAGATTTATAACAAGAAAACGATAAAATCTACGTTCCTCATCATTCTGCTTTCATTCTGCGCTTCCCGCTCCCCCGTCACTCTGAATAGGTAATTAACTGGGGCATCTCGCAGATTGCCTTGCACCTCAGCCGCCTCGAGTTTACAAAAACCTCACCTTAAGAAGAAATTAATTTTAGTACTTTCAATCAAGCCATTTAAGCTGAAGGGGGGGATGCTTAAAAAATATATAATTACACTCGAAACACATAACCCTTCTTTTAGTGCACTTGGATAAAAATGTTTTGCTGTGTAAATGTACTCATTGCAATTTTCTATGTC
The DNA here is from genome assembly GCA_943193695.1 of Acrobasis suavella. Taxonomy (NCBI): domain Eukaryota; kingdom Metazoa; phylum Arthropoda; class Insecta; order Lepidoptera; family Pyralidae; genus Acrobasis; species Acrobasis suavella. The sequence goes on along the minus strand of OW971955.1, from coordinate 10,060,442 downwards.
TACTGTCGCATTTGTACTGTATGAATCTGTCTGTATCGACTCTATTCCGGCGGCGGCTTTGACCTCTTCTAGTATTCGACGGCGGCAATCGAAAAAAGAAGGCGGTGCTTCTTTGATTCTTTTGAGTTGCACAAGCCGACACGCAGCCAACGACATGAACATACTTAAGGTGTTATTACACTATCCGATTTTAAAGAACTCTACTTAGCATCCTAACTAGGTAGGATGGTACGATGCGACACAAAAATGGCGGACTTCAAAGCATTTTTGTACAAATTCTCGGCACGTAGGTTAAACCAAAATGGTGGTTATCGGCGCAGGTACAAATAATGCGCCGACGACGGCCGTTTTAGTTCAATTTACTTGTCGAGAATTTGTACAAAAATGCTTTGAAAACCGCCATTTTTATTCAACTTATTTACGTCGCATTGTAAGTAGAGTTAGAATCGCTGGTGATTACACAATCTTTACTCGCATCCTAAATCGTACGCCATTTTTGAGTTGCCTAAACGATTTCCATACAAATAACCTATCGCTAAGCGACTCCACGTTTGAAAAATGGCACCAAAGATGCCTGATTGATTGATGATGATGATGATTTGCGTAAAAATATGCAAAAGTAACGAATATTTGATGGTTCATAACTTTTTAATGGCTTTTATAATTATTTTACTATTCTGTATCTGTACAGACAAAATGTATAATGAGATTAATGAGACAAAACGATATCATGTTAAACTATGCATGTACTGTATGTGTCAAACAGTAAAGGAAATCCCCTCCGAAATATAGAAAAAGTATCGACTAGTTCACTCTTAAAATTGGATAGTGTAAAAACCGCTTTACTTCTTTCTCGCTTTTACCTCGTGTTATGCCCCACACAGTGGTTTGGAAATCGGATTGCGTACACATAGAAATGAAATTTTGGTTTTTGTTTGAATTCTTTACTGATTCAACTGATGTATTCCACTAAGGCCACCTATCTGAATGGCACCTATACCATTCCACATAGGACACCTAATATTCGCAGGTGCTTTTCATGGACTTTTTATTTTTACATTTTTGTCCAAGAAGAGCACAGCAGATGCGAAATTGCCAATTGTTTTACTCGTTATGAATAAAATGTAGGTACTAGTATATTTTTAACTTTTTCTTTAAATGACACCTAGTCACAATTCTTTTGTACTAAGTACATATGCGTAATTCGTATGGCCTTTGTTCTGACGGCCTCGGGCTCTGTTTATTCCGAATGTTATAAAGACGTGTTAATATGTCTGAATGTATGCGTAATTAATTAACGTTTTAGTGAATTATATTGCTTTTATTCATAACTAGCTGTTACCCGCGACTTCGTTCGCGTAGATGTCGAAAATGGTTCTAATAGAATCTTCAATTGGTTTTTACGTCCTGTTCCCGTTCCCATTCCCGTTCCCGTCATTTGCTAGAGCAAAAGAGAACAAATGATCTATTTGTCTAATATTTTTTTTACTATCACTCAAAAATGAAATTTAATAATAATATAAATTCGCAACCCCTAATGCACCCCAGGGAATGCAATTTTTTAAATGTAATTTCTGTAATGTTATTTTTAATTGACCACTAATTTAAAAATGTCATGTCTCGCTTTAAAAAATAACGAAGATTCATATAAATTACAACCCCTATTTCACCCCTATAGGGATGTAATTTTCAAAATCTAATAAATGCATTATTATTTTCTACTAACTACTAAAATAAAATAAAAATTTCGTGTGTCTCACTTTAAAAATTACGAAGTTCCATACAAACTGGTAACCCCTATTTTACCCTCTTAGGGATTAAATTTCAAAAAATTCTTGCTTAGTGGGCGTCTCTTAGTCACACTCCACCTTCTATATCTATATCTTCATTGGCTTGGTAGTTTTCGTGATGAGTGAGTGAGTTAGATTAATTTTTATCTATATATATAAATAAATAAATAAATAAATATATATATATATATATATATATATATATATATATATAAATAAATTAAAATATTTAAATCCCAGCACTAGGCTGCTGATGTATAGGTTCACTTCGGGGTAAAAAATAGGTGCCCTTCGTGGAATAGACCAGGTGCCATTCGCGTAGGTGATTCCATGGCCATTCAGACGGGTGCCCTAAGTGGATTATACCTCATTCAACTTTTATACAAGTTAAACTTCCATGGTGCTTATTATAAATTACGAGAAAAAAAATGTACGGTACCCAACATAATGATGAGTAAGCAATACTTTATTGAAGACCAAAAAATAAAAATAGTTAAAATGTAGCTCGGTTAGATCGCTAAAAGCACATTTCTTCCAGACAACCGATGTGTGGAGAGAATATGGTGAAATGCCACTATTTTTTAAAGACAAGTCTCATAGACAAGGTCGGTTTTGTATTTCAAAAATAAGTTTTTCAAAACATTTTTGTCCCGCTTTCTAACACTACGCGACCTCTGTGCAGGCGCGTGCGAGCACGCGTAACGCAGCGCAAGTTGCGTTGAGACGCAACTTGCGCGTCGTGTGAACGATTGGTAGAAATTGTATGAAATGCTATGTAAGCGCGTAACGCGACGCAAGTTGCGCGACGCAACTTGCGTTCGTCTGGTCCGGCACTAAACTGCAAACAGAAGTTCATATAATTTTTCAAAATTAAAAACTTACTTCACCCCCAAACTACACAACCGATTTTGATAAATTTTCTATGGTACTACCTGTCAAGTACACCCTTTCAAACAAAAAAAGAATTTTCCAAATCGGTCCAGGCGTCTTCGAATAATCGGTGAACATACATAAAAAATATATATAAAAGATCGCGACGAATTGATAACCACCTCCTTTTTCGAAATCGGTTAAAAATGGGGGCAGCACTGGACCCCGGAAAATTCAGGTAGCCCCTTATTGAACAGCATTGTTACTTATACTAATCCCCTTATTCATAAAAATATATAAACGTTTGCTAAACTTATTTTAGTTAAAATATGTTTTGTCTCGTCCTTTCAACATCAAATATTCAAAAGAGGGAAAGAGACAAAACATGTTTTAACTAAAAAAGGTTTGGCAAACGCTTGTTATTTTTTATGAATTTGAGGGTAAGTCTATAAAACAATCCTATTTATTCAACAGTTAGTGGGAGACTGGTGCATAAGCTAGGCAAAGCCTTTAATTTCAGGTCAATTCTATGCTTGGTCCCATGGGATATAACTCAAGAAGAATAATGAGACAGTAAATTTACCTATCCCATGGGTGTACCGAGGGGGGCAGCTGCCCCCCCCCCCAGGATTTGGTTGAACGACTGCTTCGATTTTTATCAAACATAACTAAGAACCACGGCAAGGAAATTTGCTATCACGTAAAAAAAACCGTCGAAGATATCTTTAACTATTTTGCTGAAGACCCTTGAAAGTAACTTTTTGAATTTCTAGATATTATCGTTTAATTAAAACATTTATAATAAAAAAATACCTATTTAAATCTCATTTGCAACCCCCCCCCCCCATCTGGCCCAGAACCTGGGTACGCCCATAAATCTACCTACGGTGTTAGCATGAATGTCCGTGTTTAGGTAGCGGAACGTTGCGTGCTTTAAATGTCGTCATTAAGGCTGCTTTCTCTTATCACTGGAGTTTATTGATGTTTTGTATTAACTATAGTCCATTTGTTAAGGTATTTAAAAGAATATAAACAATCTCGATATGTCTTTTTATTGAAATTTATAAATCAATATATTGGCAAATTACTAGAGATGCGCCGAGTAACACTTTTGCCAAGTTACGAGTACCGAGTTTTACTCGGCTCAATTTTTTTTCAACCGAGTACTCTGCCGAGTAACTCGGTTCAATCAAATTCCCATTTCGCGCGCGTAAACCAGTACAAACAGGTTCGCGCCGGTCGAGACGTATCGGCTCGCGTTGATACACCCCTCACCCCGCCCTCGCCTTTCAACTACCAGTCGCTTGATTGTTTGCAAACAAACACGTCACGTTGCGCGTCATTACTGTTTTCGCGATTTTGTCTCATTACTACTCAATTATTAGCATAATTTTGATTTTATTAATTAAGATTTTCAAAGATTTCCTGAATTACTTATAAATACTTTTTGATTAACACTGTTGTTTTAATTATATCTACCTTAATATATTGCTTTTCTTAAACAAAGTATACTCGGCATTCAAACCGAGTTATTCGGCCGAGTAAGAGTATCAAAAAACCCCGCCGAGTACGCCGAGTACCGAGTATCAACCGAGTACTCGGCCCATCTCTACAATTACAAATAAATCATGTAATTTATAATTTATAAAATAAATAATTTGTGATTTGCCAATGTATTGATTTATATAGTGTATATTTCAATAAAAAGAGATGACAAGATTGTTTACATTATTTTAAATACCTAAACAAACGCACTTTAGGCACTTCAAAACTTATATGTATATAGTCATAGGTATTGCACACTTAAGAATGTATCCAGTGCGGGATAAACCTACGTGGTGCCCGCAGCAAATTCTATCGAGAGGCCCCTTCTTTGCTATATACCACACTCTCACAGAAAATCGACGACTGAGTAGTAGCGTCACCGCTTCTATGCTTCGCTCGGTGAGTGAGAGAGCCGGAAAGCAAAATCCTGAAAGGCCTGCAACGCCTCTGTTACACCCCTGGTGTTGCAGTTGTCCATGGGCAGCGGTGATCACTTACCACCAGGTGACCCGCTTGTTCGTTTGCCGCCAAATAAAAAAAAAAAAACAAAAGTGTTACAAATCAACTTTTCTACATTCAATATTAATTATGTATCTTCTTTAGTTTCACGGGTCTTTCCACCCCGGTCCTTTGAGAGGCTCGCGTGGGACCAATCCAACACATAGAGGTCATTTAGAGAAGTTGATGTTATGTGGCGCTTCCGCCAAAACTCATTCCTGAATATACCTATGAAAGGTGTACCCTTGAATAGGTTTCGGCTGGAGAAAGATCTATTGCAAGAAAAAGGGAAAGGTCTGTAGGTTATGGAATGAGATTGGGATGGACTGATGCTGGAATATTGCAATAGGAACGTCACCTGCCATACCATAATCATGACCACTGACTATTGTAGGCAGGTGGTGGCTTGCTACCCACTAGATGGGCTTCAAATAATATTTATTATTATTACTTATTGTAGAACAAATTAGAAGCTTATGAAGCTGATGCAAATAAATAAATAAATATATAAGGACAAATAACACTGATTGAGCTAGCCCCAAAGTACGTTCGAGACTTGTGTTATGGGATACTAACTCAACGATACTATATTTTATAACAAATACATATATAGATAAACATCCAAGACCCAGGACAATTTGAAAAAGGCCATTTTCCAACTTGCCCTGGCCGGGGAGCGAACCCGGGACCTCTGGGTGGCGGACTAGCATGGTGACCACTACGCCACGGAGGTCGTCAAATGCATCTTAATAGGCATATGCGTCTTAATGTTTGAAGATCTTGTTTTTACAAGCTTTTATTTAGTTTCACCTGTCCCGTTATCTGTCTGTCTGTAATCGAATCTTGCAAGTTAAATTTGATCCACTTCCCGGTTTCCGATTGAGCTGAAATTTTGCACCCATACTTATATCGCGTGACAATGCAATATTATGATGACATGCAGCTGATCTGATGATGGAGCTGAAGGGTGGCCATAGGAACTCTCTGATGAAACGGCGCAACCCCATCGAGTTTGGACTCGTTTGATTCGTCTTGAGGAGTACTGAAGATAAAAGGTTGTTTCAAAATTATTTTTTTAAAGAATTACTCGTTTCTTTAAACAAGCTAAAAGCGTTCTCTCCCAGTCAACTATAGGGATAAACTTCCTGTCCTTTTCTACATATAGCATGTTCCTCTATATTTATTATTTCATCATAACTTTCGGTTAATTTACAAAAAATAAAACAGTTTATTTAATGAAAAATTGTATATTTCGATCATACAAAAATAGTTGTATTATTCTTACATAATAACATAGCAAATACTAAAAAACACAAAACATTACCTTCCTAGGTACCTACTTATTAGTTCAACATGTACACCAATAAACGTGTAAAAGACTTACTTTTCTAAAACACTATATTAAGGGGCTACATGAATTTTCCGGGGTTGCCCCCATTTGAAATCAATCTATAGAAAGGAAACGGAGATTTCATTTAAAATTTGGTCTTGATCAGACCCTAGATAACCGTTCAAACTATTTTATGAACTACTGTTTACTGTTTAAAGTGAGAACATGAAGCTTTTCTACGCACATACGTCAAAAGTGGCCGTTTTTCGCAATTGTGCGTAGAAAAGCTTCACGTTCTCACTTTAAAGTGTAAACAATAGTTCATAAAATAGTTTAAAGGGTTATCTAGGGTCTGATCAAGACAAAATTTTAAATTAAATCTTCGTTTCCTTTCAATAGATTTATTTCAAATGGGGGCAGCACTGGACCCCGGAAAATTCATGTAGCGTTAAAGGCACTAAGTTATTTTATTGTCTACATTACTGCTTTCATTAGGGGCCGGTCACATATTACGTTGCATACTAGTGTTGCAAGCAATAGTATAAAATATCTATAGTCTATCGATACTATCGTGACCTCGAAAAACAGTAACAATATCGATAGTATCGAGAGTTTTTAATTTATACAATCGATACTATTGATAATAAAGGTACTTTTTATATTCTTCTTCTTCTTAGCGAGTCGGAATGGCATTTTCATAAGGCTGTAGACCAGTGTGTGGCCACACTTACTCCCCTGTCATTAGCCGAGATTAGATCTTCTAATGTACAAGAGGCTGGGCAGGTGGGGCATGACAGGAGGTGGGCCATGCTTTGAACAGCTCCACATTCACAAAGGTCGTTGTTTGAGAAACCCCACTTAAGACGAAGTGGTAGCTAAAGTGGCGCCCTCATTTGAAATAAATTCTTTAAATTTAAATATGGTGAAATTTAAAAATTTGATTTGTAAATGTCTAGAAAGACCTTTAAACTATTTTATGAAAAACTTTTGAAATTATTACCAATAGTCCGTCTAGTTTTAAGACTGTTTTTCAAAAACAGTTTTAAAACCAGACGGACTACCAATATTACTTTCAAAGGTTATTCATAAAATAGTTTAAAGGTCTTTCTAGACATTCATACAAATCAATTTTTTAATTATCACTATATTTAATTTTAAAGAATTTATTTCAAACGAGGGCGCCACTTTAGCTACCACTTCGTCTCAACTCTGTTCTCGTGGCATCTCCCAACACCAGCTCGGTGTCTTAAAATTATATTTGTTTATTTATATTAAAAACTATCGACAGTATTGTGACGAATATCGATATTATACCTCTAATACAATCGATAGTTTTTCGTACAAAAAGTAGTTGCAGTATCGAAAGTATCGATACTATCAATTAAAAACTATCGATACTATCGATAGTATCGAAACTATCTTAATTCAATAGTATCGATACTATCGATAGTTTAACCTTTTATCAATAGTAATAAATAAATAAATAATAAATATACAATGACCTTTTTAATTCATCATCATCCGAGCGTATTCCCGGTTGCTTCCTCAGCAGTAACGCTTCAGAGCCCGGGGTCCGCTACCTAACCAAGGAGATTTGACGAGGTTACTGGTTTTTACACAGAGCGACTGCCGTCTGACCTCCACAACCCAAAGGGCAAACCAGGAACCAATCCTTGGATAGTTTGATGATCAAACGCTAGGTGGCGTTCGGGACCCACAGTTTTACGTGCCTTCCGAAACACGGAATCATCTTTCTTTTTCGGATAATCAGGTGATTTAATCCTGCAATATCCTATCCAGACTGGAAACAACTTTTCACAAAGTATGCTTCCCAGTGGGAATCGAACCCATGACCTCCGGGTCACAAGGCGAACGCCTTGACCACTGGACCACGGAGGCAGTCACACAATGACCTTTTTAATTAAGTACAAATATTTTAAGGGGCGATTCAGTCCATCATTTTGAACAACTTTTCCCAATAAATGTATACAGAAATACGAAAAAAAAATTTTTGGTTCTCATACAAATCGAAGTAGTCACGTGATATAGCTAGTATGAAAATTGCAAAAAAAATTGCGTATTCCGATAAACATTTATTGGGAAAAGTTGTTCAAAATGATGGACTAAATCACCCCTTAAAATATTTGTACTTAATTAAAAAGGACATTGTATAGAGACAAATAACACTGATTGAGCTAGCCCCAAAGTAAGTTCGAGAGTTGTGTTATGGGATACTAACTCAACGATACTATATTTTATAACATATACATATATAGATAAACATCCAAGACCCAGGACAATTTTAAAACGGCCATTTTCCAACTTGCCCTGACCGGGGATCGAACCCGGGACTTCTGGGTGGCGGACTAGCATGGTGACCACTACGCCACGGAGGTCGTCAATTATTATTTATTAATTGGAAACTATTGACAATCGATACTATCGATAGTTCTGTCGATATCGTAAATAATATTATTGCAGTAATATTTGTATTGCATAAATCCTCTTTTCCCAAAGGACTTTACGTATTTTTTACGCGCTCAATTTTCAAAAAATTATCGTGCGTTTCACCTCACTGCTTCGTCCGAACACAATGTTAGGTGAGACAGTGAGACACACCCGTGAGTTCGAGCTCGCGACTAGTTCAACCAAATATTTTTATCAATATACGCCTAAAAACATCAATTTTTTGTCTTGCCTGCTAGCTAATATGATGATATAGCATGATAGCTTTTGCGTCGCACAGAATTACATTGTTTATTCTTAAAGAAAAGGTTTTATATTTATTAAAAAAATATACATATTTTATAGAAAAAAATATATAAAAAAAAAACTTTTTTATATAATGACTTACTTATGTACTTAATGTACTTTTAATTATTGAGATTTATTGTACTTAAAATTACTATCACGCTTATCCTAGGCCTTGACTGCCCCGTACGGGCGAGAGACGTGTTTCGACCTATCAAACAAAGTGAATTAACCTAGCCTTTGGCCTAGGCCTTGAGTGCCCCGTACGGGCCAAGGACATGATTCGACCTATTAAAGAAAATTAAGCCATCAAATTTAATTTTATTATTAAAAATAAAGAAATTAAATCTACAAATGCATTAGTACTTAAAATATTCGTAAACAAAAATAATAATACGAAACTGAACTGAATATTTCACTGTGTATGTTTTTTGATAATATTTTATATAAAAAAAAAAACACTGAAAATAAATCTTTTTTTGGAAACAGCAAGAAAATTGGTTATTAAATGAAGCATGAATTAGCATTTGAAATATTGCTATGAAGAAGAGTGAGATAGTGGTGGGGACTAAGGACAGGAATATTGATATTTTTTATCGATATATCAATACAAATTTCGATATATTATATTTTCTATAAAATACTGCTATTAATATCGATATTTTGTATAATGTACCGGTATTTTAACGAAATTTGCATCGATATACATATTGATATATAGATAAAAAAATATCGACTTGAATTGACGAAGCATGTTGCGGATATTTATTTGTAACTAGGTAAGTAGAACTTTTAACGAAGCATGTTGCTGATACTTATTTGCAAATTTTTGACGAAGCTTGTAGCTGATGATTGATGAATCTTTGTTTAATAAAGTAATAAAGTCGACAACATACCGATATGGGGTATCGATATATCGATAAAAAAAAATCGGTATTCCTGTTCCTGGTGGGAACCTCTCACTATCTCTTTCGCACGCGCGAGACCTAATAGCAGTGACGTCAGAGCGCTGTACGTGCATCCTTTTTCTGTAACTTAACAGTTTCCTTTTCTATCACATCTTAAAGGCTAGAAAATAACACTAAAAACAGAAAATAACACAAAAAAAACTTTTTTTGAAAACAGCAAGAAAACTGGTTAGTAAATGAAGCAGGAATGAGCATTTGAAATATTGCTAAGAAGAGTGGGAGAGTGGAGGAGACATCTCACTATCTCTTTCGCACGCGCGACCTAATAGCAGTGACGTCAGAGCGCTGTACGTGCATCTTTTTTCTATTACTTGACAGTTTCCCTTTTCATCATATCTTAAAAGCTTGTGTAAACTTACGTATTTTTTGAGTAGATTAAAAAAAATCATTTTGTTTTGGTTTCGAATAATGTTACGAGTAATATAACTATGATTTTTGCATTGTCTGCTTTTACCCGACTGTGGCAGAAGAAACATATTTTTATACGTTATTCGCATGTACTTATATTTCTTTGGCACCCTCAGTAAATACCTAATGCTTCATCAGTGAGCCTACGCCAATGGTTCATGAGTGAAGTACGGATGTTCTAGACAATCTTATAGCTGTTGCACACAGGGCACTTCTGCTCATTCTCTGTTACCTATACTATACCTTAGTAAATACCTAATGCTTTATCAGTGCTCATATGCCAATGGATCATCAGTGAAGTAAGGATGTTCTAGGCAAAAGTCATTGCACAGAGGACGCTGCTGTCCGTTCTGTTAGCTATAACTTAGTAAATACCTTATGCTTCATCAGTGAGCCAACGCCAATGGTTCATCAGTGAAGTATGGATGTTCAAGGCAAAACTTCTTTCACAGAGGACCTTGTTTCTCATTCTGTTACTAACTTACTAAATACCTAATGCTTCATCAGTGAGCTTACGCCAATGGTTCATCAGTGAAGTACCGATTTACTAGACAAGCTAATAGTCGTTGCACGGAGGACCCTGCTGCTCATTCTGTTACTTAGACCTTAGTAAATAGCTATCTAATGCTTCATCAGTGAGCTACAGCAATGGTTCATTAGTGAAGTATTGATGTCTTAGGCAAAAGTCATTGCATTACGACGAGGACGCTTTTGCCCGTTTTCTGTTACCTATACCTTAGTATATACTTAATGCTACATCAGTGAGCCTACGCCAACGGTTCATCAGTGAAGTATGGATGTTCTAGGCAATCTAATGCTGTCAGTCTTTTGGCCGGGTCGAAGATCAGCATGCCCTGGAAAGAATAAAAGATGGTAAGTACATGGATCGCAGTTGGATTGATTGGTTGGATGATTTGTTTGACAAAATCTCTAGCTGCTTGTCACAAGTCGGTTTGTAAAACTGCTGAAAATCGTTTAGCTGGATTGCCAATGTGTGACGTTGAACAAAACAGCGAACAAATAATTTAAATACAATGGGTAAAATCGAACCACGGGCTTTACTAGATCACTATAGTTTAATGAAATTAAAACAACAATCACATAACAACAAAAAAATCGGCATTTCTAAACTGTGAGCAGCCGCGGGCAATTGATATTGGTGATGTCGATTTTTTAAATCTGGGGGGTGTTTCAGGCGGCGTCAAAATCAGGGGATACCCAAAATCATAAACTTAAATACTACTATTTGCAACCCCCCCGTCATCGGCGCGCCACTTTGCACCCCCTCTTTCCGCCCACCCCGTGGGCGGCTGGTTATAAACGAAACGGTAAACTTAAGACTCTTTATTTGCGACCCCCTCCCCCCGTCACCAGAACGCCCCCCCCCCCCAGAAAAAACTGGGCCGCCATTTTTAAATATTTTGGTGGGTAGAAACTTACCCTGATCAACTCTAAAGCGTGTGGATGTATGTTCGGCAATATGTCAGCCAGATCCTTTGGGGGGTAGTCGGGGAAGCTGTCGGGCATCACGGAGGCCGCGTCGGGCCAGTCCTTTCTGGGGGGACGGCCTATCAACCTGAAAAGATATATATTTACCCCCTTACGCATAAAAAAAATGCAAACGGTTGCTAACTTGTTTCAGTTAAAATATGTTTTGCCTCGCTCTTGTCAAGTCAAATATTGAAAGGAGAGAAAGGGACAAAACATATTTTAACTAAAATATATATTTTTTTATGAATAAGAGGGTTAGTATCGTATATGTAAGATCAAAGATAATATAATTACAAACGTAACAGACACCCAACGCCATAGCGTAGAGGGCCCGTAAGTAGGCAAAAGTGGAGTTGCGGGTAGGCACACAGAGATGGCAGCACACACGACTCGCACAAAAGTGACAAGGTAAGTGTTGAATATGCTTCAAATTTATTTGATTTAATATAAGTTATATTTAATTAATTAGAGTGCTACTTTATTTAAATACTTAAATATTTATTGCACTCCGTGTTTAGTATTTTTATGTCGGCAACAGAAATACATCATTTATTTGTTTGTAGTGACAGACAGACAGACGGACAGCGGAGTCTAAGTAATGGGGTTCCGTTTTTACCCTTTGGGTATGGAAAATTAACTAAGTAGTTGGTCTTCAAATAAGTAAGAACCTCCCTTTTTAGTGCATTGCAAATTCCTTTTCAGGGGCAAGGGCGGGGGGGGGGGTCTGGGGGTCATGACCCCCTCTCGGCAAGGTCCAGGATATAGGTGGACCACTTATTAAAATTGTTAAACATAATGTTTTTAAATATTCATCAAGAATCAGAATTTATTGCAAATCACTGTTTTACAAGGTGTTACATTATATTATAATAGTACAAGTGACGCCCTGTAAGGGCACAGCAAACATGAGAGGCCACTAGATGCCATGTTACTAGATTAAATTATTACAATCTATTTTTATATTATACAAAGAAACAGTATTCAACAAATTTCAATTCATTAAACAAAATTATGGTGTATTAAATAAATAGAAATATTAAAAGTAAAATTAATTGCAAATTATATATTCAGCAAGATAGTAGAGAAACAGAAGCAATGCATACCCTATTTTTCATGTTTGTCGTCAAAGAATTCTGATATTGTGTAGTAACATTTATTTACAAAAAAATTTTTAAGTGCTTTGTTAAATTCTATCCCTCTTCTATATTTATTCATAAAAAAATACAACCATTAGCTAAACCTATTTTACTTAAAATATGTTTTGTCTCGTTCTTTCAATGTCAAATGTTGAAAAGGGGGAAAGGGACGAAACATGTTTTAACTAAAATAAGTTTAGCAAACGGTATTTAATCTTTATGAATATGAGGGTTAATCTTTCACAAATTTTTTTATATCATTTGGGATATCATTATATATTTTTATTGCCATGTGATGGGGGCTGGATGAAATTAATTCCATTATTTATGTGTCACAATATAGATTTTATGTATTGTACCTTAAATATTTAATAATTTTAAAATAATATTTTGTGAAGTAATGGCAAACGCATTATTCGGGAACAAATGCATAGAAAAATTGAATTTTACCGCGCCACCGCCACCACATTTGTCATTTAAATATATGTATTTTTAAGTACAGCAAGTACTTACATACATTAATAAAATACCTGGTTTTTACATGTACCTATGAATATAAAAATTAAATGAAAACTTCTTGTGACTTGATCACGACCCCCCCCCCCCCTGGCACCGAAGCTGTATCCGCCCTTGATAGAGAGCCAGAGATACCTGAATATACAGTATAGTTAGTTGGTCGGAGTCTGAAGTTCCAGGCACGAACGGAGCCCTAGTATGAGCTGTGCCAGCATAAGAGAGACGGAAAGAGAGATAGAGAGACAGAAAGAGAGAGATACCTGAATATACAGTGTAGTTGGTCGGAGTCTGAAGTCCCAGGCAGCAATGGAGCCCTAGTATGAAGCTGTGCCAGCATAAGAGAGACGGAAAGAGAGATAGAGAGACAGAAAGAGAGAGATACCTGAATATACAGTGTAGTTGGTCGGAGTCTGAAGTCCCAGGCAGCAATGGAGCCCTAGTATGAAGCTGTGCCAGCATAAGAGAGACGGAAAGAGAGATAGAGAGACAGAAAGAGAGAGATACCTCATTATACAGAGTAGTTGGTCGGAGTCTGAAGTCTCAGGCAGCAATGGAGCCCTAGTATGAAGCTGTGCCAGCATAAGAGAGATGGAAAGAGAGATAGAGAGACAGAAAGAGAGAGATACCTGAATATACAGTGTAGTTGGTCGGAGTCTGAAGTCCCAGGCAGCAATGGAGCCCGAGTATGTAGCTGTGCCAGAACGCAGCCACAGGACCACACATCAACCGCTGTGTTGTATGACACGCCGAGGAGGACCTCTGGGGGCCGGTACCATAGAGTTACCACCTGAAATTAAATGTTTTAAAATACCTGAATTTTTGCGGGGTCAGTGCTGCCCCCATTAGAAATAAATTATTTGATAGGAAACGGAGACATCATTTAAAATTTTGTCTTGACCAGGCTCTAGATAACCTTTGAAACTATTTTATGAACTACTGATTACAGTTTAAAGTGAGAACGTGAAGCTTTTCTACGCACAATTGCGAACAACGGACACTTTTGGCGTATGTGCGTAGAAAAGCTTGCGTAGTTCATAAAATAGTATGAAGGGTTTTCTAGTGCCTGGTCAAGAAAAAAATTTAAATGATGTCTCCGTTTCCTATAAAATGACTTATTTCAAATGGGGGCAGCACCGGACCCCGGTAAATTCAGGTGGTATTGTCATTTTTTTGTAAAAGTAATTTTTTAAAATAAACCAGCTTGGTGCGTCAGACATGCACACGAAGGGTTTCGTACCATTATAAATAAATAAATATATATATAGGGACAAATCACACTGATTGAGCTAGCCCCAAAGTAAGTTCAAGACTTGTGTAATGGGATACTAACTTAACGATACCATATTTTATAACAAATACATATATAGAATAACATCCAAGACCCGGGACAATTTGAAAAAGGCCATTTTCCAACTTGCCCTGACCGGGGATCGAACCCGGGACCTCTGCGTGGCGGACTAGCATGGTGACCACTACGCCACGGAGGTTATAATATACATAAAACATACATAAAAACAGAGTAATGTGAAAAATGGCTCATGGGAGCCACAATGAAATATTTATATTATTCTGTTTTTGGTATTTTTTGTGATAAGCATTGGTCGGATAATCGAATGCATATTTTACCCAAAGTTGAGATGTTGGCAGTTATGGAGTGCACTTTTGTATCTGAAAAATCCCGGGATTCCGGAATCGAAAAAATTTTGTGTTTTGATTATAGAATTAAATCGGGTAGGGTGTATATTCACTTACGTTCTGGTGTTGGCTAGTATGGAATGCACTTGATCGATTAGTGATAAGATTTTTTAATCCCGGAATTTGAATTTAAAAAATATGTTATTTGCAGCGGGTATTAAGTCAAACAATTCTTCACAGCCTTCCCCATGACAAATGTGATAAAAAAGAGTGCCCAAAAGGCTGGCAGCATTGCCACACTGGATGTTACCATCCATGCTTAATTGTTGTTCGCTTGTCAACTAATTAAAAAAAAACTGATTTGCATACTATGGCCAGAAATAGCCTTAAGGAGAAGCTTCCTCAAATCAGATTTTGAAATAAGGTCGTACTTATTTAGATATATGCGAAAATCCCAATGACCTTTATTTCTAAGCAAGGTCAAGCTTATTTGAGATTGTGACGTCACGTTGAAGATGTTTTTGAGTAATGTTGGCTATACTTTTGTTGGCAGCCCTGTCAGTCTATCACTATTTTTTCACTGTCATCTTTAGTTTACAGGATACCTATTTTTGAATGGTGGAGTCAGCAAAACACTAAAGTTACTTTAGCGACACTGTTAAGACCCGCATAGCTAAGACCGATTTCGTGGCAGAGCAAGTAAGTCACGAAATAACATTATACCCTATATTTGAAACCACACGGTTAGAAAAAATAATTTTCTTTCACGCAGAAAACTTATAAAATCTCTCAGTTATTTTTCACACTAAATTACTGTTTCGTTGGCTCCCTCCTGTGTTTAAAAATAGGTTTCATACATGGATATCTCACTTATTTTCCCTCATGACATTGACAGTTGACAGACGTCGTTATTTTTTTTTAGTTTCGGCAAAGAAATCATGTTCGCGTCGATTGCTGTGTGTCGACACTTCCGGTTAAATGTTTAAAATTGTATAAAAAAGTCCTGATAACACGCAGATACTTTTTATTCAAATAGTTTTCTTAAAATGGTCTATATTTTCGATTAAAGGCACATGCACCATTATCATATTGTTTAGTTGACTACCCAATTGCCAACCCTTTGAAACAAACGTACATACATACAAACAAGATATGTTGCAAGTTGAATAAAAACTTCTAAAAAAAGGTCTCACCACACTAGTTAGCTTCATCTCAGTGTCATATGTTTTAGCCAGTCCGAAGTCTGCCAACTTGACCCGGCCTGTGGATGTGACGAGCAGGTTGTGAGGCTTGAGATCTCGGTGGACGATGCGGTGCGAGTGGAGGAAGTCTATCCCGGATAGGATGTCGTGGGACATGCTCTGGAAAAGAAGATAATTTTTATCACAAGCTTTTATTCCTCCTTGGCGACCTCCGTGGCGCAGTGGTCACCACGCTAGTCCGCCACTCAGAGGTCCCGAGTTCGGTCCCCGGTCAGGGCAAGTCAGATCTATATATATATATTTGTTAAAAAATATAGTATCGTTGAGTTAGTATACCATAACACAAGTCTCGAACTTACTTTGGGGCTAGCTCAATCTATGTGATTTGTCCGTGTATACAATATGTAACAAAAACACTGTCTGATCCTTGTAGGAGCAACTCAGACCATCAATATGAACAACTTTTCCTATGGTACCAATGCTTGAAATTAGAAAAATTGTGTGAAAATGATGATTTTCAACATTTTCATACAAAAGTGTTCGGCCGGCCTGGCAATTTGTGTGAAAATGTAGATTTTTTCTTCGAGTTAACTTTTCTCCCAACTCAGAAGGTGCAAAAGAGACACTGTAATTGTGCTCACCCTTATTCTGTTCTCGGATAGAGGTCCAGGTGCCCTTTTTAGATAGGACTCCAAATCTTGTTCCACATGCTCGAACACCAAGTACAGCAGTAACTGCTGGTCGCGTTCCACTGACGGAGCGCCGTGGCAGACGTCTAGCAACCTGAAATGGGTAAGAAAAGTAATAGGAACGAAGTTCCTTACGGCAGGCTTGGAGGAGATAGGGATTTTGCTGCGCGACCGAACTGATAAAAATGTGATAGTAAAACCGTAAGGATGACCTCGTTAAATAAAACCGTTAAATGAGACGTGCGCAGGCGCGACAGTCGTACACACATTGTGTCGATTCTACATTAGCCGAAGGAACTTCGTTCCTACCTGGTGTCCCACGACACCACATTCTTTTTAAATAAATTATAATAATAATTTGTGACTAGGAAATATCCAGTCACAAAATGGCTGAGTCCAATGGGCAAAAGAAGGGTAGAGAAACCAAGGCAAAGATGGGTGGATGACATCGTAGAAGTGGCAGGAAAAAAGTGGATAGAAACGGCCAAGAATAGAGAAAAGTGGAAAAAAATGGAGGAGGCTTTAACCCTTAAGGGACGGCATGCCCAAGAAACTAAACACAAATAACTAAAATTGTAATTAGAGTGTGGAACATGTGAAAAAAAAAATAAACATTTTATTTTCGACAAAAAAACAAACCAACTTAACTTTTTTATAACAGTTTCTTTCATATCACCAAAGTTATTCATCATATCTTCACCAAATTAATATGAGACCAACCCGGTGCAACAAGCTTTCACATTCAAAAGATTGGCCAAGTGCGTGTCGGGCCACGCGCATTGTAGGGTTCCGTAGTTACGAATGCCAACTTTGAGTTCATGCCACTAAAAACGTCTAAAAACTAATTTTCTATTGAATTTGTATAAAATTTTCCTTTTGCGATTACATTTTATAATGCAATGTTCGCAAACTCATAATATTTTTGAAAGACCTATTCAACGATGCCCTACATGATTGGTTAGTCGACAAAATAAAATTGACTTTTGACTTTATTTGTATGGGAGCTAACCTAAAAAAATTTTTTTTTCATTATTTTGCTTTACCACTTTTTTCGCATAATTAATATACATACTTGTACCAAATTACAGCTTTCTAGTACTTATAGTCGCTGAGTAAAACCGCGGACGGACAGACAGACAGACATGGCGAAACTACCAGGGTTCCTTGTTTACTACGGAACCCTAAAAAAAGCATCATCAAAATCGATCCACGGTTGACGAAAATATCGCGTAACATACATAAATAATTGGCCAAGTGCGTGTCGGGCCACGCGCAGTAGGGTTCCGTAGTTACGAACGCCAACTTTGAGTTCATGCCATTAAAAACGTCTAAAAACTAATTTTCTATAGTACATTTTATAAGTTAATCGCCTATAACTTTTTAATTTGTAAACCCTACTTAGCTCTGATAATTTTCCTTTTTTCGTTATATATCCTATAATAGCTGTGAATTTTTTCACGTGTCCATATATAGCCGTTTAGCAGATAGAGGGGGGGACACTTGACTCTAATAATTTTTTCCACTTTAAAAGCAAATATTTCAGAAACGGATCCCAAAATCGAAAAACGGTGTTGATAAACTCACAATATTTTTAAAAGACCTATTCAACGGTACCAAACATGATTAGTTAACCGAGACAAAATATTGACTTTTCACTTTACTTGGAAGTTACCCTAAAAAATTTTTTTTTTAAATATTTTATTTTACCTTTATTTCCGCCTGATGGCGAAACTATAAGGGTTCCTTGTATACTACGGAACCCTAAAAAAACTTACAATTGAATTGATGACCTCCTCCTTTTTTGAAGGCGGTTAAAAATATGGCCAAGCGCAAGTCGAACTCTCACTCAAACGTTTCCATACCATTGTCTATTTAAAAAAAACATGTTTGTTGTATGGGATCCCCACTTAAACATTTATTTTATTCTGTTTTTAGTATTTGTTGTTAAAGCAGCAACAGAAAAAAATCTTCTGTAAAATTTCAACTGTCCAGCTATCACCGACCACAGTTCATGAGATAAAGCCTGGTGACAGACAGACAGATGGACAGTTGAGTCTTAGTAATAGGATCCCATTTTTACCCTTAGGGTACGGAACCCTGAAGAGACGCAATCTCCTTCATTTAAGAGCTGTTTTTGTTTTGTTTTAGTGTGTGTGAGCTGCCTACAGTTGTCAGATTGAAGCTGCCTAAAGGCATCTGACATAGTTTGAAGACGGCATACCACCAACTAACAGAGTACAGACTACACAACCAACAAAATACAAAGATGGGATCAACAGCTTGTCGTGCCTTACAAAGCACAAAACAGCTCTTAAAATTTATATGCCACTTGTGGTCACCCATCCAAGTGCGGACACCCAGGGCTGCTTAACTAGATTTAGATGTTCAAAAATTACTGCTACACCTACCTAACAATGTTGGGATGCCGGTAAGCCTCCAGCTGCCTCAGCAGCGCAATCTCTCTCAGCGTGGACAGCGGGATACCATCCTCGGTGATGGCCACCTTCACTTTTTTCATCGCCACCACTTGACCACCATTGTGAAGGTCTCTTGCCTTATACACTGTGCCATATGCACCTGGAAACAAGTTTATTTGCCAGGAAAATTAAAAAAAACCCTGACTTTCAAACTTTTGGCCCATAACTTTTAAACCACTGAAATGATTTTCATCATACATAGCTAAGAACCAACTTGACTGCCTCTGTGGTCCAGTGGTCAAGGTGTTCGCCTTGTGACCCGGAGGTCAAGGGTTCGATTCCCACTGGGAAGCATACTTTGTGAAAAGTTGTTTCCAGTCTGGATAGGATATTGCAGGCTTGAATCACCTGATTATCCGAAAAGAAAGATGATTCCATGTTTCGGAAGGCACGTAAAACTGTGGGTCCCGAACGCCACCTAGCGTTTGATCATCAAACTATCCAAGGATTGGTTCCTGGTTTGCCCTTTGGATTGTGGAGGTCAGACGGCAGTCGCTCTGTGTAAAAACCAGTAACCTTGTCAAATTTCCTTGGTTAGGTAGCGGACCCCGGGCTCTGAAGCGTTACTGCTGAGGATGCAACCGGGAATACGCTCGGATGATGATGATAGCTAAGAACCAACTCGGACAAGTCAGCTGTCGCGGGAGGCGCGGGGCGCGGGGCAACTGCTTCACAGGACCGCCGGTTAGCGGTCTTCACTCGGCCAAACGACTTGATCGCATATGCGTGAGTGTCCCATAGAATTTTGCTTGTGAATTACCAGTCATACATAAACGTATTATAATTCATACAGTCAACGTTTTATTTACCGCCCAAGTACTACAGAATCACTTAGTAGGGTTAGGTCTTAGACACAGCTTTGAAAAAATAAAGCATCAAAATTGATAATTCCTTAAAGCGTTACGATGCCACAGACAGACACTTACACAAACTTATAACTCCCCTCTTTTTCCAGGGTTAAATATAAAATAAATCTTAGTGACAAAAAATTCAACAATTTTCAGCATTATTGTTTTACAAATTTTTATTTAAATTGCAATGTTGTGTATCTTGTATTTTTGTTTGGGTCAAATCTTGCAGCTCAAATTTGTACGCTATTATAGGCTATCCCTAACCATTTGAGGGGAAATTTTGCATAGAATATTGTGTAAGGCAGATGAAAATTCAATGTTATTTATTACAAGAAGCTGATCTGATGATGGAGTCGTAAGTTGGCCATAGGAACCTTGTAATGATGACCTCCGTGGCATAGTGGTCACAATGCTAGTCCGCCACCCAGAAGTCCCGGGTTCGATCCCCGGTGAGAGCAAGTTGGAAAATGGCCTTTTTCAAATTGTCCTGGGTCTTGGATGTATATCTATATATGTATTTGTTATAAAATATAGTATCGTTGAGTTAGTATCCCATAACACAAGTCTCGAACTTACTTTGGGGCTAGCTCAATCAGTGTTATTTGTCCCTATATATTTATTTATTTAAGAAAGCGACGAAATGTTAACTCTGTCTACCACGTCAGGGATAAAGACGTTATAATTAGAGGTGGGTTTATGCCTGGGCATATTGGCCCATTGGATAAATGCTGAATAAATGTCCAGCCAGGGCAAATATATTTACACAATTTTTGTTTACTTTTTCATTCAAATAGCTACATTTGAGTATGCACAAAACATAACAAGATTGACTAATAAATTGACACTGAAAAACAAGCAATTCATATTATGTTTAGTGACTTAGTCAGAGTAGGCAAAATATTAATCTATCGGCTGTCGAGTCGAGTCGACGAAACGCGAGCGCATGAAATTTAGGATTTATTGGGAGAAGCTAGATTTATTGTGATTTAACGTAACTGTGATTATATTACGACAAATGTATTTTATTCTTTGTTACTGCCGAACGATCAGGCATTTATTATACGCCTATTCTTAGTGGGTATTATGATTATATACCTATTGATAAGACTGTCCAACTGAACATGATTCGGTGGCAATCATAGATTAATATTGGTGGCAATGTTTGTACACATTCAAATCACCCGCGTAAAAAAGAGGTTATAACACCGGCACATGGACAAATGATGGACTTACCGGTGCCTATCACGTTCAGCTCTTCATACTTCTTCGGGTTTTGGAACATAGAACTTACGTCCGACGCTATGGACGGGGGACTTTGCGATAAATCCCTAGACTCGGACATGTTTTGCAACTTTCAATCACTATTTTAACACACTTTTCAACACATTTTAAGCACTTAACCGCTTTGAAAACGTACAGATTTTATGAAATTTCAGTTTTCAATGCTTTGATTGGTGATTTGTTGAGTAATTTAAGAAAAAACAAACAAAATTAAAAATACAAAACAACACAGGTGAAGGAAGCGGCGTCACATTTTTTTTTAATTGACACAAACAGTGCTGTGAAAGTACGAGCTAATACGTAGGTTTACAACGAGCAACGATATTATAGTTGATAATGATTTTCCTTGCGAGCTTCCCACATTACAAAGTTCTTGATTTTAAATAAGCCCATGCAACCCCTTTTTTAACCCCCGATGCAAATAGAAAGCGGTGTTATAAGTTTAACGTGTCTGTCTGTGAATCTGTGCATCTGTCTGTGGTATCGTCGCTCCCAAACGGTTGAACTGTTTTTCGTTTAGTTTTTTTCGTGTCATAGATGATTTTAACCCGAGTGTTCTTAGCCATGTTTCATGAAAATCTTTTTAGCCGTTTGAAGATCATCAGCTCTTTTCTAGTTGATGAGGGGATCTGACTAACTTCCTTACGTCCGATCGATTCGAAATTTGGTTTGTGGTTAACAACGTTAGAGCTAGTTTAATATGTTTGCAAGACTATAGTTTAACACTGAATAAAGATTTTTATATTTTATTATATTAGTATATAGATGTAACATTTGAAATGACAAATACAGAACAAAATGTAAACGATTAATATGCTGTATCGAACCCACTTAGATTGGGATAAGCCAAGAAGGAACAAAACAACTTGGTCTGAGGCGCTAAAATGCCAAAGCCAATTCGAAGTCTAATAGGTCAGTAAAATATCTATACAATTAAATGTGATTTGTATAATATGAAACGCAAGTTGCTTTTTAAATTTTTAAGAATAGATCTGAGGAGTTAGGGAGAGACATATTTTAGAAGTTTTTTAACGTTATGTTTAGTTTATCAGACATTGTACAAGGAGTAACAATAACGAAATGAACACGCACATCACTACATCATGTCAATGAACTTTGTGATCGCCAGATGTCAAGTAACAGCTGTTCATGCGGTATTTTGTACTTGTACCGGTAAACTTTCAATATAACTTTATAGTTAATGATTTAATTATAAAATTAATAATACAGAATACTTCGTAGGTTTTAAAAACAATATTGTATAGCAGGCAGAGTATGATGTAATAAAAGTGAGAAAGGTGCGATAGTATTTACAAACGCCATCTATTTGCTATAATAAATACTAAAAATAATAAGGGTCGTGAATTGATGTTGCCATCTAGTGTTGAATACTAGAACTAAAAAAATATTTTGAATAATTATAAATTAAGTAGGCAGCTGTGTGAATAGGTAACAAGTTTATGTGTCAGGAAAATTAAGAAATCTGACTTAAAACCGCATCAAAATCGGCTCAATTGTTTAGACATGCCACAGCCAGACACAGGTACACAGACATATCAAACTTGAACAACCCTCCTTTTCGTCGGGGGTTATAAAAAATAACGATATTAGTTATTAAAATACAAGTTACAAAAAGTAGCATAGCTACCGGGCTCGTCCGGGATTTGAACCCGGGACCTCTCGCACCCGAAGCGAGAATCATACCCCTAGACCAACGAGCCACATCAGAGAGTGCTGAATTTAATTATTAGATTGCACACACTATGATGTCATTGTGAATTAAAAAAAAAAATATTCCGAAAATTAAAAAGATATGAAACTAGTAGAAAGAAACTAGCTTTAAGGTTCCTTGTGTATAAATTTTAATTATTGCTCATATTTGACCACTTTATAAGCTAAAATCTCACAAAATTAATAATGTTTGTTCCAAAACTGTAGAAACACCTCAGGCGTTTTAGAAAGTTGACGCGCGAAAGGAGAAAAAAATTACCGCTACATGACACCCTATTTCTATCTCGCTCTAACGTCTTAAACTCGCATAATTCATCTCTTTTACACATAGCTCCGGTTGTAACATTTTGTGAACGAACCGTCAGTCGTCGAAGTTAGTAAAAGAGCACGCGTGTGTCGGCCATCTTGAATAGTCAATTAAAAACTTTTATTTATTACAAAACTAAAAGAAACTCTAGAAAATTATTACATAAAACGGATAAATCTTCGAAAAATATATGCTTTCAGTGTGTGTGTTTAATTTATGTATGTGTAACGATGTATTGTGAGTGTGTGTTTGAAATGTGAAAGTTTTATACTCTCTTCTCAAATTGTGACGATATATTTTTACACCTTTTATCCTACTTTCTGTGTTGAAGTGTTTGGCCAGCTGTTTTGTATCATCTGATGCGAGTCGTAAGTACCTAATTATATTATTTTTGTTTATTTATAAAACGTTTTATTACAAAAATTATCGAATTACATTTAAAAAATGTGGGTATTTCCGCTTGGGTGAAGTAGGAAAAATCTATAGGATTTTTTCTTGTTTCGAATATGAATCTTGTTAAAATAAATTGAGGCAAAAGCCAACGTTAATTTCTATTCAATAGATTATTTTACATAGAGATCTGTGGTCTTAATAATGTTTTTATACGTATAATGCACTTTAGTAGGCAGTTTACATATAAAACATCTATCTATCTTATTTAATTTAAGTTTGCCTTCTGTTGACCTATTTAGAGACCGGAAATTTCTTAAAATTGACACTTAAAACCGGAAGAAGCCATGAAAAGGGGAGAAAGTATTATTAACTTCCTTACTTCACGCATTTTGAAAAATGTACACTGACAGGAAACAAGAAACATTTTTTTTACTGCTTGCATTGCCGGATTTAAACTATTTGCAGGTTCTTTCTTATCGTGTGTGTGTGTGAGTGGCCAACTGAAGTATTTCTTTGAATGAACGAAAACATTGTGAGAACTAGTTTACCAGTGTGTAAAAATAACTAACATTGTCAGTAGATGATTGAGGACGGATAAGATACGTCAGATGGCTTTAGACAGCTCGAAAATTTGACACCAGTGATGCTCGTAGCAAAAGTAAAAAACCATTTAGGTATGTACTTATTTATCTTTGGATATTGGTATCACATGATAAATAATTTTTCTAAACTAAAAACCGACTTCACCCCCAAACTACACAACCGATTTTGATAAAAAATTTATGGTACCAGCTGGAAAGTATAACCTTTCAAACAAAAAAAAATTTCAAATCGTTCCAGGCGTCTTTGAATAATCGGGAACATACTTAAAAAAATATAAAAGATCGTGACGAATCTATAACCTCTTCCTGTTCTGGAAGTCGGTTAAAAAATTACAGTTTTTTCTTTCCATTTCATAATAGGTAACTAGTTGTTGACGTCAGATCATTTACTTACAACTAAGTTTACTGCCGCCTCCAAAGCGCAAGTACAGAAGAAGCGGCAACAAACTGTACTGCAGCATTTTCTCCAAAAACGTCAACTTACAATTATACTGATATTACAATAAAATTAGATATACGGACTGAGAATACATTTAGAATACACTAGCTTTTGCCCGCGGCTTCGCTCGCGTAGGGGTGTAATTTATCAAAATCCTTTCTTAGGGGATGCCTACGTCATAGTAGCTGTATGCATGCAAAGTCTCAGCCCGATCGGTTTAAAATTGACAAAGTTTCATCCCATATTTTATCCCCTTGGGGGTAGAATTGATCAAAATCCTTTCTTAGCGGATGCCTACGTCATAACATCTACCTGCATGCCAAATTTTAGCCCGATCCGTCCAGTGGTTTGGGCTGTGCGTTAATAGATCACTATGTCAGTCAGTCAGTCACTTTTGAGTTATATATATATTTAGATTTAGATAGTGTAGCTATTAGCGCACTCAATAAGAAAAAGACTGATGTCGGATTTTCCAAGGTATCATAATATGTGACATGCCTTGTGTGACTTCACCTCCAGACAACTCAACCGATTTTGATAAAATGTCTATGGCACCATGGACCAGACAACGCCCTTTTAAACAAACAAAGAATTTTCCAAATCGGTCCATTGATCTTCGAATCAGAGACAGGAGCATCGATATTTTTTAATCGATATATCAATATATCGATACTAAGTTCTGGTATTAATAAATATAATATATATATATATATATATATATATATATATATTGAGCTAGCCCCAAAGTAAGTTCGAGACTTGTGTTATGGGATACTAAATCAAAGATACTATATTTTATAACATATAATTATATAGATAAACATCCAAGACCCAGGACAATTTGAAAAAGACCATTTTCCAACTTGCTCTGACCGGGGATCGAACCCGGGACCTCTGGGTGGCGGACTAGCATGGTGACCACTACGCCACGGAGGTCGACAAATATTATATTAAATATTATATCAACAATATTTTGTAAATACTGATATTGTACCGATATTTTTTATAAAAAACCGGTGTTTTATCGAAATTTGCATCGATATATTAATAAATCAATAAAATACCGTATCGGGTATCGATATATCGATATTCCTGTCCCTGATTCGAATAACCGGTGAACATACATAAAAAAATATTCCGACGAATTCATAAACTCCTTCTTGGAAGTCGGTTGAAATTACGTAAATGATGAAATCTTTCGCGTCACATCGTCAGAGAAAGTTATTTAAAATCGTAGCTTTCTTCATTGGGGTTTTGGAATATAATACACTTACAGTCAGTCATGTATGCATCGTCATCCCAGGCATATCTCCGTCTAAGTTTATTCTGTGATCTGTCTGCCTCGCTTTCGGGGACCACCTGGCCTGGTACCCATGAATTTAGTGCCGTAACTTTGCTCAGGCCGCAGATCCTGTAGGGGCACAGAAATGACGAGACAGGACCACAAACGAAATCTTATTGACCGAGTCAGTTTCGAGATTGACCAATAAGATAGCCAAGCGCGAGTCGGACACGCAAGGTCTACGGCTTACAGAGTCACTATATAGTTTATAGGGTAAAGCTGGTGAAAAGATCCGTAAATTTCATATGAACGTAAAATCCAAGATGATTTTCCGAAAAAAAAATGCCCAAATTTCAAGAGCCTAATAGAATCTCGCACCGGGTGCCTAAAAGGCTGTTACGACAAGCATTGCCCACGTTTGGTCAGTCTGGCCCACCCCACTTTTCCTGTCAGCCTTTGCCCAGCATTGGGACACTATTCTTCTTCTACCTCCTCACCTTTTCCCACTTTACGTGGGGTCGAGACAGCATGTAAGTCTTTTCCATTTTCCTGTATCCCTTGTCAAGGCAATTGTCACATTCTTTTTACCATATGACCAATATCGTCTGTAACCAGGCCAGTGTCACACCCCGTATCGAACATATGCGTACATTACTTAGTGCGCGGCGACCACTCCAGATTGGTAAATTCAGTTCTATAAATCGAGTCCAGAGTAATACGAATAGTTTCACACACGGCAGCCATAATGTAAAGAAGTATATTATAGCACGATACATCTCATTACATCTTTCCATTGGCCGTTTTGGTACATACTTGTATTCATGCAGCCAAACAAATTGTTAAGTTTTATAAGTGTGCTACCAAATAAACAATTTTTCTTTCTTTCTTTCTTTCTTTTCCATAGAAATCGTCACAATGTGGTCTCATGACGATTTCTATGAAAAGATGTAATGGGATGTATCGTGTTATAATATACATCTTTACATTATAGCTGCCGTGTGTGAAGCCCTTGAATTGGCTTGCATTGGAAGTCTAGGTATCAAAACGAAGAGGTGCTGAGTTCTGACGCGAACTAAATAAAACCATAGCGCTAAAAACTTTGAGTAGATATTTCTTCGAATTTCTTTTCTGAGTGAGACTCCTGTACGTGAGTACTAGTTCTTATTCTGTCAAGGCAATTGCCACATTCCTTTAATCCATATCGCCTTTAACGCACTCCATTCATCTTTACTTTGGACGTCCTCTCTTCCTATGTCCAGCATTGGGACACCATTAATAAATAAATAAATATACATGGACAAATAACACAGATTGAGCTAGCCCCAAAGTAAGTTCGAGACTTGTGCTATGGGAAACTAACTCAACGATACTATATTTTATAACAAATAGATATATAGATAAACAAAAAGGCCATTTTCCAACTTGCCCTGACCGAGGATCGAACCTGGGACCTCTGCGTGGCGGACTAGCATGGTGACCACTGCGTCACGGAGGTCGTCATTATACCATTACAAACTCCGTGGCGTAATGGTCAACACGCTAGACCGCCAATCTGGAGGTTCTGGGTTCGATCCCCAGCCAGGGCAAGTAGGAAAATGGCCTTTTTCAAATTTTCCTGGGTCTTGGGTGTTATTTATTTCTTTATTTGTCGCTTACATGCACTTATACTATAACATGGTTTGTAGGTAAATAAGTACATGAACCCTGGCAGGGTGTTGCGAACTTTAAGTATGTAGTAGTGTAATGTAGTTTATGTAATAATAGTGATTTCAGAAATATTACGTTTGGGATATGTCAGAAATTGTTAGTAACAAGTTAGTAATTGAATTGAATGTCAGCTATTACATAAACTTATAAGTTAAGTATTAATTTCAGGGAAATTCTATCACATTTCCATTAAATTAAATTGGATGTGTTTTCTGATACATTAAAACATTTCAATTATCTCAATAATAGTAATGTCAAAAAATAATAATATAAATATGTAGTATAAATGTCAGCGTAATAATTGATGAACGGCTTGAGATTCTTTAAAACTAGTTTTGTAATTTGTCTTCTAAGTATCCTTCAACCGAATCAGTAACCTTTAGTCAATAACAAAGTTTTAAGATTTTTATCAAACGTTTTGTCATTATGTTCTAATTGTAATGATTTCGGTAGTTTATTATATATTTTAATTGCACTCACATATGGTCCGTTATTGTATATGTCTAGGTTTTTTCTCGATGGCAGTGCCAGTCTATATTTATGTCGCGTGTTTATGTTGTGTGTGTCTTTAATTTGTGTTTATTTTTCTAATATACAATGTCCTTTTTAATTAAGTACAAATATTTTAAGAGGTGATTCAGTCCATCATTTAGAACAACTTTTCCCAGTAAATATATATCGAAATACGAAAAAATTTTTTTGCATTTTTCATAGTAACGATATCAC
This sequence comes from Acrobasis suavella, assembly GCA_943193695.1. NCBI lineage: Eukaryota > Metazoa > Arthropoda > Insecta > Lepidoptera > Pyralidae > Acrobasis > Acrobasis suavella. The sequence continues at coordinate 10,031,817 of OW971955.1, read as the reverse complement.
GTGACTACTTCGATCTGTATGAGAACCTTAATATTTTTTTTCGTATTTCGATATACATTTATTGGGAAAAGTTTTTCAAAATGATGGACTGAATAACCCCTTAAAATATTTGTACTTAATTAAAAAGGACATTGTATACTTATATATCATAAAGTATAGTATCGCTGGGTTAGTATCTCATAACAAGCTTGAGCTTACTTTGGGGCTAGCTCAATCTGTATGATTTGTCTGTATATATTTTTTATTTATTGTAGGCTAGAAATATAGCCTGTCTTTCGCATGCCATAGCCTCCACGCATGAGTAATGTTAGCAGTATTGCGTACCGTTGTATTGCTGCCGCAAGCCAAGTGGAGCGGATTGAATCACTGATGCTCTGGTAGCTATGGATTAACTGGAAATTCTTTGGGATGTAAGAAACGTTTCAGTATTTCACGCTCGGTGGTAAGAATCATGTTACTTAAGAATCCCCTTACCCTAGACTCTTCCATACAAACGTAGTCTACGTTTTATTCAGAAACGACATGTCAGATTTCGGTTAAAAATTTGTAATTTAAAAGAAATTCCAATTATCTAGGGTTATAATTGGTTTCCTACAGTAAAATTATGAAGAAAATATAAGGGTGTAGAAGTTTTCCATACTGATGGTCAAATACGATATAATACACTATACTATATTCTCTTTTAATTTCATAATTATAGTGTCGAAAACCAATTATAATGCTAGATAATTGCAATTTCTTTAAAATTACATAATTTTACCCATATCCGACATGTCGTTTCAAAATAAAACGTAGACTACGTTTGTATGGAAAAGTCTGTTTCTGTCCAGGGAAAGGGGACTTTTAATACGCGATGCGGCTAGCAATCCATCACTATTTTAATTCCTTTTCCGTACTCTCGCCCACCATCACGCTAAATATGGCCTTTGAGTCTTGCATCCCTGAGTGCATCGCTATCCGTTTGGGAGTGACACCCGACCCGACCATGAGGGATGTGGATTGGGTACGAAAAATACTGGAACGTTGGAACGAAGTTCCTTATCGCGCGTTGCGAAAGGGAGCTAGACGGAAAAAATTAAGACCAAAAGTTGTAACGACACTTTTTGTTCATTCAAATTTATCAAGATAATAAAAACTTGATTTTAGAACGCAGAAAAGAGTTTGAATGTTATTTAGACCTATTTATATTTTACTTCGTTCCATCCGGGTGTTCCTTGACACCTCTCAAGTATTTTATATTATCTAACTTCGCCAGTTTTATTATTAAAAATAAAATACATACTTATTTCTCGGTTTATCAAAGCAGTAAAAATGTAAACAAAATAAAAAAAAAACTTGTTTTGTTTTTCGTGTATACAATGTCCTTTTTAATTAAGTACAAATATTTTAAGGGGTTATTCAGTCCATCATTTTGAACAACTTTGCCCAATAAATATATATCGAAATACGAAAAAAAAAATTTAGGTTCTCAAACAGATCGAAGTACTCACGTGAATTTTTCGTATTTCGATATATATTTATTGGGAAAAGTTGTTCAAAATGATGGACCGAATCACCTCTGAAAATATTTGTACTTAATTAAAATGGACATTGTATAAGTGGCCAACACTGGTGTCAGATTTTTCAGGCTGCCTAAAGGCATCTGGCATAGCTTGACGACTGCCATAAAAAAACTAACATGCGTATTGATAACTACCTTCTTTTTAGAGTCGGTTAAAATGACATTAAAAAGTGACAAATGTTCCACTTGCAATAAAAGTTCCCGTCAAGCTTATCGAAGCTCACACGCGTCGAGCTTTAATGGGCATAACTTGCAAGGGCAAGGAACCACTGACCGACTTAAACCGGTTGTAAGACTGCACACAGCGTAGCACAGAGTTAATAAAAGTAATACATACTTAACATACATAAGTAAAATTAGTTGTAAGTAAATTATCGGTAGGTTGGCGTGCCAAGAGAGGTCGCCCAAGGACAAGGTGGTGTGATGATCTGGCGCTTTTTGACAAGTCTTGGACATCCATCGCGCAAGATAGAGATCAGTGGCGTACTAGAGGGGTGGCCTTTGCCCAGCAGTGGGAAAGTATAGCCTTATAAAAAAAATAAAAAAATGATCTGACGTCAGCAACTAGATATTAAGAAATCGAAAGAAAAAAAAAGACCATTATCAAGTGATACAAATATCTAAAGATAAATATAAGATTTTGACTTTTGACTTTGATACAGAACGGAATCTCCTAAGATCCCGCGTAATGTGCGTCCCCGTTCCCCGTCCTCACACCTCTCCCCCGTTCTCGCCTTTGCCTTTGGAGGATGTTGAGCGTGCGGCTGCAGCCGCCTCGACAAGGCGAGAACGGAGAAGTGGTCCGGTTGTGCCGGACGAAGAGACGGCCTATAGAGCCCTTTACTAAGTTTTATGTGACTACTTATTGGACGAAGAGACGCGAGCGAAGTTCTCAAGGCCTACTTGAACAATCCTCACAGTATATAAAATGGCTGCAAGTTTTTCGAAATAAATAAAATAAAGTTTAGGCACAGAATAAATACTAGTACTCACGTACAGAAGTCTTACTCAGAAAAGAAATTCAAAGAAATATCTACTTAACGTGGTTTGCTCTATGGTTTAATTTAGCTCGCGTCAGAACTCCTCACCTCTTCGTTTAGATACCTAGACATCCAATGCAAGCCAATTTCATTCTTATTACTCTGGAGTGGACAAACGATTCATGTAACAGAATTTTCCCCTCTGGTGTGGTCGCCACGCGCATAGTATTAGGTTGGGTAAGTCTTTTCGCATATAGTATGTATGAACTTGTAATAAAACCATTTTGGCTATACTATTTGTACCTGGCTGGTTTTGGTATCATTTAAAAGTTTAAATTTTAAAGAAGATAATTCCAAATTCAAATTAGGAAAATGCGTGATTTTCATTTGTTTTTCTGACCGTCAAGATGAGTGAATCTAATGAAGAAATTAGATACATTTTAAAATTTTACTACCAAAAAGGTAAAAATTAGGGTTGCATCGATACGCCTTTTCGCCGATACGATACCGATACCGATACTCTTATACAAATATCGGCGATACCGATACCGATACGTTAATTAAATCAAACGTGAAGATAAAATAAATAAATCACCAGTCGGATTATTTTTTTATTAATATGAAAAGTAGTTACATAGGTCGATATTAGATAATTATTATAAATTTTAGTAATTAGCATTAATAACATTTTTATTTAAAAAACAAAGTCATCTTAAGATTTGCGGAGAAAGGCGATTTAAAAAAAAAAAGTATCGTTGAATCGGTCCTAAAAATATCGTCGATACCGATATATCGGCTAACCCGAAGTATCGCCGATATATCGGTATCGGTATCGGATGCATCGCTAGTAAAAATGCAACGCAAGCCGCATTCCCTATTAATAAGGTACTCGAAGTCGAACCTAACAACCTACGGTCGGTCTACGTCCGTTCTAACCGGTTTAACTCGGTCAGTGGTACTCGTCCTTGCTTGCTGTCTTTTTTGTTTTTCGTGTGTGTAAGTGGCCAACACGGGTGTCAGATTTTTTAGGCTGCCAAAAGACATCTGACAGCTTGACGACTGTACAATGATGACAAGTTATCTAAAGGAACTTTTTAAAGACAAAAATATTTTGACTCTCCCTTCGCAATTCATCTATGCGAATATTATGTACGTGCGTCAGAATAAACATAATGATATTCATAGTATTAACACTAGAAATAAAAATAAAATAGCTATCTCAGCTTTTCGGTTAGTAAAAAATTAAAAAAGCTTGCATCTCTATAATAAAATTCCAGATAATGTAGCAGCGTCACCATTATCTAAGTTTAAGACTGCCGTTAAAAATCATTTATTAATAAATGCTTATTATCATGTAAGTAAATGACTATTTGTCTGATCGAAATTCTTGGAAATAGTTGACTGCAACTTTTAATTGTATTATTTAGATGTATAATATAATGTATTAGCTTAAGTGTAAATCTGTATTGTAACTAAAACATAGCCCATCAGGCTGGGTAGGGACCAATACTGAACTGGGTTTTTTTCAGCGTAATTTTCCCACAGGTGGTCGTTCCGAAACGCTAGTAGTTTTTAGCTTTTGCACTAAAATAATATAAAAAGAATAACATTCAATAAGAGATAAATTTATTCCACATCGAATAAAAAATGTTGACTTTGACTTTGACAGCCGGGACCAACGGCTTAAACGTGTCTTCCGAAGCACGGAGGAGCTTGAGAAATGTTTATACCACGTGTGGTCACCCCTCCAATGGCGGGCCATGCCCGATATCGTTTTACTTGCGAAAGCGCTAGTAATGCGCAGTCTCCCACTGGACCACCGAGCTCCTCAGAGCCGAGTCCTCTCATGAGTTATTATTTTATTGTAAAAGACTAACATTGACTGCCTCCGTGGTGGTCGATTCCCACTGGGAAGCATACTTTGTGAAAAAGTTGTTTCCAGTCTGGATAAGATATTGCAAGCTTGAATCACCTGATTATCCGAAAAGAAAGATGATTCCGTGTTTCGGAAGACACGTAAAACTGTGGGTCCCAAACGCCACCTAGCGTTTGATCATCAACCTATCCAAGGATTGGTTCCTGGTTTGCCGTTTGGGTTGTGGAGGTCAGACGGCAGTCGCTCTGTGTAAAAACCAGTAACCTCGTCAAATCTCCTTGGTTAGATAGCGGACCCCGGGCTCTGAAGCGTTACTGCTGAGGATGCAACCGGGAATACGCTCGGATGATGATGATGTAAAAGACTAACATTGGTAACAAATTCCGTCTTATTATAAAAACAGGGCTAACTTTGTTACTAGTTTTAAACCATCATTCGCCCAATATCAAGTTGACATTGACAGGTGAGATAGTGTCATATTACTAGATGTCAACTTGATTTGGTCGGATAATGGTTTAAACCTAGTAATAAAGTTAGTCAGGGTTTTATAATAAGACGGATTGTGTCTGTCTACATTTAAGAGCCAAGTTCTTGTCGGTCATTGTGTGAAACGAGATAACATTTTACCTGTCCTTTAATTAAATTGTTTAACAAGTTTATTAAAAAATCTAATTAAAAATCCCCCGACCCAAAATGTCAAGAATGCCATCTAGTGATCAATAGCCGAACTACTAACTAGTTCCGCTTTTATAGCTCTGACTTTCAAGCTGTAACCCCCAATAACTTCTAAGCAGCTAAATCGATTTTCCTCAAACATAGCCAAGTACCACCGCAAGTGAACATACTTTCACGCGAAAAAAAAACCGCATCGAAATCGGTCCATCCGTTCGACCGCTACGATGCCACAGACAGATAAACATTAACGTCAAACTAATAACACCCCTCTTTTTAGTCGGCGGTTAAAAAATAGGCTACCGATCACAGATCTGTACACTCCTGATGCAAATGGTCTTTCCGAAACGCTAGGATCGGTAGAATAACGATAGTAAAAAAATTATCCGAGCCGATCGAGCGAATGGCGAATATGTGAATCATGTTAATAAGCGATGCGGCTAGCAATCCACCACTATTTTTATTCCCTTTTCCACCTTCTCGGCCACATACATACATAAATTATCAAAGGGGTAGGCAGAGACTATGGACCTCCACTTGCTGACATACCTCTTCCGCTTTATCTACACTCATCAATCTCTTTATACATGCCCTTCGGTTACGGTTACCATCACGGTAAAAGTGGCCTTTGGGTTTTGCGGCCCTGGGCTTTGCCTTCTTAGAGCAAGACCCAAAATGCTCTGTCTACCCAATTAGGGATAAAGACGTGATGGTATGTATGAGTAAAAACTTGATTGAGCAACAAAAAAAGAAAAAAATCGGTAACATTATTCAAAGAGTACGGAACGCAATTTCTTTGCTAATCTGTTCCGTTTCCCACACGCAATTCGTTAACCTTCCTCATGTGCTACTTGCCCTATTGCCTTGTTGAACGAAATACATCCATACATACATATTCATTTGTTTATGCGCATTTTCACATTTGCTTTAAAAAGTCACGCCATTGCTCCAGATACTTTGAAATTTAGATGAGAATATATAGTTATATATATATATATATATATATATATATATATATGTGTATATAATATAATGTGTGCCAAACCTGTGTAAATGGGATACTAACTCAACGATGCTATATTTTACAATAAATACATATGTATTGGGTGTATTATATATAGATACACCCAAAATCCCAGAACGATTTGAAACGAAACGCTGTGGGTTGGTTGCCTTGCGTTTGCAGAATCGAAGATGCTTCGCGCTCGCTTGGTCAATAAATCAGGAAATAACGAATAGAAGTTGAAATAAAATAAGTCAATAATCAAGAAATAAGGAAAAAAAGTTAAAATAAAATAAGGATGTAGACTTGTGTATCTAATATTTGTCGGATTCAGACCTCCTTTATTCGGCGTTCAAACACGGTGACTCATCTATTGCCGCATTATCTTGACCGTAATCTAAATGCTAAAAATCTGGTGGAGGTGTAATCCAAAATTTTTGGTGAGAAAGCAAGGTATTTTGAAAATGCGAGCAATTCGAGCGAAGTTCTCCAAGACTACTTGATTGCGTTGCTTGTATGTTTGACGATAAATAAATAAATATATACGGACAAATTACACAGACTCAGCTAGCCTCAAAGTAAGTTCGAGACTTGTGTTATGGGATACTATTTCAACGATATTATATTTACCCGACTGCGCCAGAAGGAGAGTTATGTTTTTCGGGAGTATGTATGTATAATAGTTTGGCACGCTCGGCAGCCTGAACGGCTCGATGGATTTTAACCTAGAGAGGTGTCGTTAGATTCGTATTTACTGTGAGAGTGACACTATGTTTTCAAAATAAAAGACAAAATGGCGGATTTTTGGCGCCAAATTCAAATGTTTGGCGCGCTCTGCAGCCTGAACGGCTCGATGGATTTTAGCTTGAGAGGTGTCGTTTGATTCTTATTTACTGTGAGAGTGACACTAAATATATCAAAATTAAAAAAATATAAAAAAGGCAGTCGGATTTTTGGTTTTTGCAATAATTACTTACTTGTTTATAACAATAACTAGTAGATATTGGTAGAGGCCAATAGATTTTTCAAAATACCTACACTATCTTATTATGGACAAAGTAACAAGCATCATCATCAACATCCGAGCGTATTTTCCCGGTTGCATCCTCAGCGGTAACGCTTCAGAGCCCGGGGTCCGCTACCTAACATAGGTGATTTGTCGAGGTTACTGGTTTTTGCACAGCACAAAGTTACAAACATAAAGTTTCTATAAGAGTAGGTTAAAAAATAACTGGCCTAGTGCAAATCGGACTCGCGCAAGGTTACCCATCCAGGTGCGGACCATGCCCGGGGTCGCTTAACTTGTGAAAGCGCTAGTAATGCGCACTACCGCCGGGTCAACGAGCTCCTCTATCTACGATGTAACAAAACCCCTGTCCGATCCTTGTAGGAGCAACTCAGACCGTCAATATGAACAACTTTTCATAAAGGACCAATGCAACGATTTAGAATATACAAAGGGCTAGAAATTCTTAAAAAACTCGACTTTTTATACGAAAGTGTTCGGCCGGCCCGGCAGTTTGAATGAAAATGTAGTTTTTTTTCTGAATTGCTCCTACAAGGATCGGACAGGGTTTTTGTTACATATTGTATAGAAACATTCTATAGGTATGTTTATAAATGTTTATAAAAGTGTACATTCCGCTAAGTACCTACATAAGTACCTACCGCCCGCATTTCGTTATGAAAGTGAAATCGCTACGGAATTCCGAAGCGGCCCGAAACTCGGCCGAGTTAGTTGTTAAAAGTAAATGGTAAATTTAGAAATAAAGTCTTTATACTCGTAGTTTAGTTTACGCGTGTGTTAGTGGCCAGCACTGCGTATCTTAGGGCGTTCCTGATTTTATTATTATCTGTGTTTTTTTTACAAGCATTTTTGTTTATTGACCGATTTCCAAAAATAAGAGGCTATCAATTCGTCGCGATCTCTTTTTTATGTATGTTCACTTCACAGATTTTTCAAAGACGCCTGGATCGATTTGGAAAATTCTTTTTTTGTTTGAAAGCGTATACATAACATATACAAAACCGGTTGTGTAAGTAGTTTGGGGGTGAAGAATGTCTTCAAAAGCACTTAGGCCTTACAATAAGTTTGTACGAAAAAAATCTTTTTCAAAAAACTTATGAAGATACCGTAAGTAAAATTTAATGGTGTCAGCATCGGTAATTGACGATAATAAATGCTTTATAGTATTAAATTATAGTATACCACACATTTTTTACTAAAAATATTTAAGTGACATTATATAATTTTTGACATGTTTTAAATCATTTTTGTAATTTGTTATTTGCTTTAGTTTATAAGCACAAATATATTCAAATACAATGTATGTGTTCCATGAATAAAAAATAAAATTAAATATGCTAAACATATTTTCACACAAAAGACATCAACGCGCTACATTTTTAAAACTATACATAATAATAAAACAGAAAAAAAATGTGTCAGTACATTGAAAAAAATTCAAAAAAAAATTGGGCCGATGGAGATACAGTACTTAATAGAGTGTTTGTTTGTCTGTTTGTACAGGCCGGAAGTACTGGACGGATTTGAATGAATCTTTTTTTGTTATACTGACAAGCCTGGACAACGTATTGGGTATAATTGATTTTGGATAATGGAACACCTGATGCAGAACCATAATGGTCCAGCTAAACTATGTTCTTCTTTTTCTTCTATCTTCTTCTTCTATCTTCTTCTTCTATCTTCTAAATATATATAACTCAAAGGTGACTGACTGACTGACATAGTGATCTATCAACGCACAGCCCAAACCACTGGACGGATCGGGCTGAAATTTGGCATGCAGGTAGATGTTATAACGTAGGCATCCGCTAAGAAAGGATTTTGATCAATTCTACCCCCAAGGGGATAAAATAGGGGATGAAAGTTTGTATGAAACTTTGTAAATTTTAAACCGATCGGGCTGAGACTTTGCATGCATGAAGCTACTATGACGTAGGCATCCCCTAAGAAAGGATTTTGATAAATTACACCCCTGCGCGAGCCAAGCCGCGGGCAAAAGCTAGTTAGAAATATAAAAATGACGCCTTAGCAAAAGTTGTTTCGCCTGATGAGCATTTTTGTTGAGTTACAAAAATCGAAGATCTGGAACACCTGATGCAGATACGCCGGAGTCATAAAGTCCACGCGAACGAAGTAGTGGGTATAAGCTAGTATCACACTAATCACATTAGTGTGTATGTTTGTTACTTCTTCACGCGCAAACGGCTGGACCAGTTTTGATAAAATTTGGTATGCAGGAAGCTGACACTCTGGATTAACACCGGCTACTTTTTATATATAACGCAGTGTCTTCTCGTCCAAAATACCTCAGTGCCTCAAGACGAAAGTGTTTAATCAATGTGTGTTACCAGTGATGACTTATGGCTCTGAAACGTGGTCCCTTACTGTCTCATAAGAAGGCTCAAGATCACTCAACGCGCGATGGAGAGGGCTATGCTCGGTGTTTCTCTACGTGATCGAATCAGAAATGAGGAAATTCGTAGGAGAACAAAAGCCACTGACATAGCCCAGCGGATTAGCTCGTTGAAGTGGCAGTGGGCGGGACACATAGCGCGAAGAACCGATGGCCGATGGGACAAAAAGGTTCTACAATGGCGACCGCGTACTGGCAAATGAAGCGAAGGACACCCACCTACAAAATGGTTAGACGATCTGACCAAGGTCGCTGGAATGCACTGGATGCAGGCCGCTCTAGATCGGTAATTTTGGAAATCTTTGGGAGAGGCCTATGTCCAGCAGTGGACGTTATGCGGCTGAAATGATGATGATGACTTTTATACACAATGTGTATTTTTTATACGTGATCAAACGAAATGTGCGAATATTAGACGAAATATTATCGATAAAAATTCGTTATGTTAGTTAAATAACTAACATAACGAATTTTTTCGTCGAAAAAATCCAGGCACTTTAATTTTTTCGTCAATTATTTTTTAACTAATTTCCTGTTTGGTATTGTTGATTATTTTTTACTTTTTTAGCTTCTGAAACTTTGTAGTTTTCAAATGAGACCACTTTGAAGAAATAACGCCGTTTACTTAAGACGAAGTGGTAGCTAAAGTGGCGCCCTCATTTGAAATAAATTGTTTAAAACGAAATATGGTGATAATTAAAAATTTGATTTGTATCAATGTCTAGAAAGACCTTTAAACTATTTTATGAATAACCTTTGAAATTATTACTAATAGTCCGTCTAGTTCTAAAACTGTTTTTCGCCAAAAGTGGCCACATTTGGCGAAAAACAGTTTTAAAATTAGACGGACTTCCAATATTACTTTCAAAGGTTATTCATAGAATAGTTTAAAGGTCTTTCTAGACATTGATACACATCAAATTTTTAATTATCACCATATTTCGTTTTAAACAATTTATTTCAAATGAGGGCGCCACTTTAGCTACCACTTCGTCTTAAAGAGAAAAAAATAAAAATCGAAAAAACGACATTTCGACCTTAGAAAAAAAAATTTAAGTGTTAATAACCTATTTTTTTCCGGTTTTTGTATTGATAATTTTTCGTCTAATATCTGCAGATTTCGTTTGATCAATTATAAAACATACACATTGTATACCGCGGGTAACACTGCGGGGCGTAGCTAGTAAAATATGAAACTTCGAAGTTATTATATTTAATGTTCCGTGTAAGAAGAATTAGAATAATATTGTTCACAATGGAGTGTAAGGTCACGGTATTTCCATACAAATGTGATAACGATCTGATAATTACTTTTAGCGAGCGAAACTTACGAACGGCTTGGTTTTGTAATAATTCAATTTTTAACAAAAATAATTGGTCAAGTGCGTGTCGGGAATATGCGAAAACATATATTATTTTATTTAATCTGTCAACTAAATTATCCAAAAATAAAATTGGTTTGACATTGACTAAGAATCAGAAGTCCAAGCTCCAGATTTGCCAAAGGATTTTGATCAATTCTTTTCTCAAGGGGATAAAATAGGGGATGAAAGTTTGTATTAAACTTTGTCAATTTTAAACCGATCGGACTGAGACTTTGCATGCATAAAGCTACTATGACATAGGCATCCCCCTAAGAAAGGATTTTGATAAATTACACCCCTACGCGAGCGAAGCCGCGGGCAAAAGCTAGTTATTACCATAAGTCTCGTTTAATAAGAATGAAATATAAATAACATAGAATGCCAAATCAGTCTAATTGCTATAAAATAAATCAGTCAATATTAAATTCTAGGTAAACTTTTTTTAACATTTTGAAATTTGAAATGAATTTCTCAACATTTTTTAATTTTGCGACAGTCGACTTGCTTGCGCTGCGCTTGACCACGCTCGGCGCTCGCTTCGTTTGCAAAGTGTCAAATGCCTAACAAAATCCGGACAAGCCGGACACCGTTTATTTTGACCGGACACGCAATCAAAAAGCCTCCGTGGTCCAGTGGTCAAGGTGTTCGCCTTGTGACCCGGAGGTCATGGGTTCGATTCCCACTGGGAAGCATACTTTGTAAAAAGTTGTTTCCAGTCTGGATAGGATATTACAGGCTTGAATCACCTGATTATCCGAAAAGAAAGATGATTCCGTGTTTCGGAAGGCACGTAAAACTGTGGGTCCCAAACGCCACCTAGCGTTTGATCATAAAACTATCCAAGGATTGGTTCCTGGTTTGCCCTTTGGGTTGTGGAGGTCAGACGGCAGTCAAATCTCCTTGGTTAGGTAGCGGACCCCGGGCTCTGAAGCGTTACTGCTGAGGATGCAACTGGGAATACGCTCGGATGATGATGACGCAATCAAAAAGCCTAACTGTCCGGCTTTATCCGGACGCCTGGCAACGCTACCCGGATAAAGATGTGACAGGTCTATCGCTTCGCAGCGTGCGTACGGTATGTGGGTCACGCGTCGGCACCTGCGCCGGCGCACCGTTACGGCGTAGCGGAATACTACGCTTGTTGATTTAATTTGCCTTTCAATAAACAAATTGAACGATGGACGAATGAGCAAATCGTTTGAAATGCTTGCATCTAAATATATATAACTCAAAGGTGACTGACTGACTGACATAGTGATCTATCAACGCACAGCCCAAATCACTGGACGGATCGGGCTGTTTGGCATGCAGGTAGATGTTATGACGTAGGCATCCGCTAAGAAAGGATTTTAATCATTCTAACCCCAAGGGGATAAAATAGGGGATGAAAGTTTGTATGATACTTTGTCAATTTTAAACCGATCGGGCTGAGACTTTGCATGCATAAAGCTACTATGACGTAGGCATCCCCTAAGAAAGGATTTTGATAAATTACACCCCTACGCGAGCGAAGCCGCGGGCAAAAGCTAGTTAGAATATATACCTTCAATCAATAAATACAACTTTGAAATGTACTTTTAGATCTATGTGTTCAAGTACAAAATACAAAAAATACAAAATTATTTATTTAACGAGAGAACACAAGCTTGTATCGCGGGCAATCAGAAAGATTAAAAAAATAAAGCACTTAAAGTTTAGAAAAAAGAAGTTTAAAACTAATTACTTATCACTTACAAAATCATCAGCTACAGAAAAAAATATACAACTCAATTATGAAGTGTGTGCTTGTGCGTGTGCGTGTGCGTTTACGTGTGCGTGTGCGTGTGCGGGCGCGTGTGCGTGTGTGTTTGTGTGTTGGTTGTTCATGTGACCCTTTTGAGCAGCGATTCAGTCTCATCATAATTTAAGTTCTTAAGCCAGGAGCAGATCGTTGATGTCGCTTGAGCAATACTTTTGTCGCGAATCGCGTATTGCTTGAGGACCTTACTATAGTACCTATTCGTCAAGTTAGCCCTGAAATGATGGCGTTACTGGTTGTTAGGGCTGGCGCCAAGAGCGAGTCGAAAAAAGGGTTCCGTACTTTTATCTATAAATAATCACGTGTGTTGTATGGGAGCCCCACTTAACTACCTGAATTTTTCGGGGTCCAGTGCTGCCGCCATTGAAATAAATCATCTGAAAGGAAACGGAGATATCATTTAAAATTTTGTCTTGATCAGACATTTGTCTAGGTATCCCTTCAAACCATTTTATGAACTACTGTTTACAGTTTTAAGTGAGAACGGTTCAAAGGTAAGGGTTCAAATAGTCAAAATTTTGCGCAACGTAATATGTGAACGGCCCCTACTCCTACATAGAATACGTTGTCGATGCGTGCCCTACTTTCCGATGGCGCGGTTGTTGTGAAGTCGAGATAGTATCGTAAGTATAATGAGTTCACCTCCTGCCGTGTTACGACTGTGAGTTATTTTTTAACGGCTGTACGATAAGGCAAGGTGGAGAAATAGTTAAATAGTGATGACAGGAACAGAAAAGTTTTATTCTCATTTTTTTTCTGTTTTCTGTCTTGTTGGCGATTTAACTTCTTTGAAGCTTATTTTGCCAGTGTTTAGTTAACCAATAGCGCGGGCGCCAATTTCTTTATTCCTAACCCTAACCTAACCATACAATCAAAGGTTGGTGTAGGTCCTTTGATTGCTTCAAGGGAGCTTCTGGCAACAAATCTATACGAGTCCACTGGTTTTCATAGCCGAATGAGTGGCGGACGGCGTCTAAAGACGCCCACCACAGTCCGCAAATAAATATCACTACAGCCGCACTATGAGTGTCCACTTTAACCATTTTACATATTGTCCATGAGCATGAGCATTTATAACACTAAACTACACCGATTTTATACTATAATCAATTTGCAAAATAATTTAAAGCAAACTCCAACTGAACCCCTTGACTTCCCGCCAAAAACTTCTTTATTCTCATTGACAACATACCTTATTTTATCAGGCCCAAAATTAAAATGCCGTTTCTTTTTTTTTCTTTCCTAATCCCGAAAAAATAGAAAACAAAATATTGTTGCTTATTTTTTAATAAAAAAGAAATAAACACCAAGAATCTTGCTGTGACGCCATTTATACATTAGAAAAGTTATCAGCACAAAGTACTTAAGTGAAGTAAGATGCAAACTGCTAACGTGAATATGTCATGTCCAAAACTGAGTGTCAGTGTCACTGTCAATGTCAAATAACCGAAGTGCGTCTTTTTAAATACGGAGTCACCTAAACGAATGGTTTTTCCACACAAAAACCGTAAGTGACTCCACGTTTTCAAAAACCAATGTAAACAAAACAGCTTGGCTGACACTTGTCAGTGTCAAAGTTGTGAAACCTGTTTGCTTTTTTGTTCAGTCAAAGTAAAGCAAAGGAATAAAACTCCTAATTTTGCAGCATAAATGACGTCACGAGGCACTTACGTCTTTTTAGGATAAGTAAAATTTCAATGTCGAAATTTTGTATGAAGAATTGAAGACGACCTCATATAAAAAAATAAAAAATACGTGTACTCTATTTAAGGCTAAAGTTTTATTTGAAAATAAAAAAATCATATGTTAAAATTTTGAAATGTTGTTAATCCTTAATTATTTTATTATAGCTGACTTTTTTTGCTTATCTTATTACAAGTTGCGAGCCCTTCATTATTTAAAAAGTTATACAGTTTTATTTTTACAATTTTAAACAATTATCTTTATCTAAATATATATAACTCAAAGGTGACTGACGTAGGAATCCGCTAAGAAAGGATTTTGATCAACTCTACCCCCAAGGGCATAAAATAGGGGATGAAAGTTTGTATGAAACTTTGCCAATTTTAAACCGATCGGGCTGAGACTTTGCATGCATAAAGCTACTAGGCATCCCTTAAGAAAGGATTTTGATAAATTACACCCCTACGCGAGCGAAGCCGCGGGCAAAAGCTAGTTAACTGTATAAAACAGAAAACGTCACGCAAAAACCCAAATGACTCATTCGAAGCGCATTCCAGAACGGAATGGTAATATACGGGCGCCGCCTTTTTTATTTCTCAAGGAAAACAAAAAATATGTACTTATGATATTTTCAAGTAAATTAACAGATGTGTCAAAAGTATTTTTCCAGTATCAATCCGAAAATTTAATGAAATCACGCGTGACCAGAGGGCTCGCCTTTATCAAGCTCAAAAGATAAGCATTGCCTTACGACGTGGCAAAGCTAGCCTTCTGGACACGTTACCACGGGGCAACGCTTTGCCAGGGCTGTTTTATTTATTAACCATAAATTCATAAAAAAATATAAACGTTTGCTAAACCTATTTTAGTAAAAAAATGTTTTGTCTCGTTCTTTCAACGTCAAATATTCAAAAGAGGGAAAGGGACAAAACATGTTTTAACTAAAAAGGGTTTAGCAAACGCTCATTATTTTTTATGAATTTGGGGGTTAGTATTTATTTATTTCATAAACAGCTGTCTTTACAGGTTTTTAGCCTAATGCGACATGCTTGCTTTACAGTTAATTATATTTGTAACAAATTATCTTTAGAGATACCTTTGTAAACTCACTCAGACTGCAACAAAATAGGTCGGTCTCGTTAGCTCGTTATCTCGATGACGATCTCCGTGGCGTAGTGGTCACCATGCCAGTCCGCCACCCAGAGGTCCCAGGTTCGATCCCCGGTCAGGGCAAGTTGGAAAATGGCCTTTTTCAAATTGTCCTGGGTGTTGGATGTTTATCTATACAATGTCCTTTTTAATTAAGTACAAATATTTTAAGAGGTGATTCAGTCCATCATTTTGAACAACTTTTCCCAATAAATTCATATTTCATAGTAACGATATCACGTGACTACTTCGATCTGTATGAGAACCTAAATGTTTTTTTTCGTATTTCGATATACATTTATTGGGAAAAGTTTTTCAAAATGATGGACTGAATAACCCCTTTAAATATTTGTACTTAATTAAAAAGGACATTGTACATATATGTATTTGTTATAAAATATAGTATCGTTGAGTTAGTATCCCATAACACAAGTCTCGAACTTACTTTGGGGCTAGCTCAATGAAAGTAATATTGGTAGTCCATCTTGTTTTAAAACTGTTTTTCGCCAAAAGTGGCCACTTTTGGCGAAAAACAGTTTTAAAACTAGACGGACTATTAGTAATAATTTCAAAGGTTATTCATAAAATAGTTTAAAGGTCTTTTTAGACATTTATACAAATCAAATTTTGAATTATCACCATATTTAGTTTTAAGCAATTTATTTCAAACGAGGGCGCCACTTTAGCTATCACTTCGTCTTAACAATTTAAACAAGTATACTACCATTGCCAACTGTCTTCTAACCCTCAGTTCGTTGTACCCAACCATGCCTAAAATAAACAATATATATTATATTTATAAATAATTTAAGTTATTAGTATAGTGAAGGTTATGTTTTTTATATTGTTTCTTGTGTATGTAATTAATTTATTTGTTTAAATAAATTAAACTAAATCTAAAAATTCGTTAAAAGACTTAACCCCTTATTCATAAAAAAATCAACTGTTTGCTATTTTAGTTGAAATGTGTTCTGTCCTGTTTGTTTTTCGTGTATAAGTGGCCAACACTAGTGTCAGATTTTTCAAGCTGCCTAAACGCATCTGACATAGCTTGACGACTGCCATACAATGATGACAGCCGGGATCAACGACTTATACGTGCCTTCCGAAGCACGGAGGAGCTCGAGAACTTTTCATGCCACTTGTGGTCACCAATCCAAGTGCGGACCACGCCCGGTGTCGCCTTACTTGCGAAAGCGCTAGTAATGCGCACACCCGCCGCGCCACCGAGCTCCTCGTTTTGTCCTTGTCTCTATTTTCAATATTTAACAAAGTAAGACGAGGCAAAACATTTTTTAACTAAAAAAGGCTTAGCAAACGATTCATATCTTAAAAATATGAGGGTAAAAAAAAAAACTCACGCACGAAGGATTCCGTACTATTATCAATAATAAATTACGTTTGTTGTATGGGAGCTCTACTTAAATATTTATATTATTCTGCTTTTAGTATCTTTTGCGGCAACAGAAATACATCATCTATGAAAATTTCAACTGTCTAGCTATCACGGTTCATGAGATAAACCCTGGCAATAGGGTCCTGTTTTTACACTTTGGGTACGGAACATTAAAAATAAATTTGCTATTTCATTTAATTTCATTTCTTTATTAGCACACAAAACAGATAACAATCATATTTTTTTAAATAAGTACAATACATTTTTAGCGTCGATCTAGATCAGTCTTTCCCAAAGTGGGCGATAACGCCCCCTTGTGGGCGCTGGAGGCTTTAAGGGGGGCGGTAACGGGCCCAGAATAAAGTTGGGGGGCGCTGATGTGATTTAGCAATGAGTTATTTATAACTTTAGCTATTTCATATTTTAAAATTAACTGAAATTAAAATCCTCTTACTACACAACATCCATTTATTAGTTCATATTTATATCCTTTTTTATTGTTCAAATATAAACTAAAAATGTAATTAATATTTATTATTTTACTGCGTTTACAACGCTTTTTATATCTTAAAAGGAATCAAACATTGAAAAAATTTCGTGTTTTAAAGTTTCGCAGGTGAGGTTCCGATACTCTTTATTATTGTAAAATTGTATTATTATTGCTATTTTTTTATTCAAAATTAACAATGTTGATTATTGTTATTTTTTTATAAAAGATACTCTAATGTACTGGTGTATGTATTATTATTGCTCTCTCTTGTAAAAAAGTCTAGTTTAGAATATAGGTTGAATTAAACTACAGGCAAGACAAATATGTGATTCAGGTTTTTATGGTGAAAAAAATGGAGGGCGCTACAAAATAACTGATTTTTTAAAGTGGGCGTTTGACAATATAAGTTTGGGAACCTCTGATCTAGATTGTTTTCCTTACATATGTATGCCTAAAAAGTCTAAATACACTTCAAATCACTAGGTAATGCGCTAGAGAATGACACAATTTATAAATAAAATTAAAATATTAAAAGTGAAACTGAAAAAACTTAGGTATTAAGCTATTCTTAATGTTCCGTACCCAAAGTGTCTTCCATCCCTCGTTCAATTTGACCTTCGACCAAAAACTTGACCACAGCCATTGACCAGTGTTTGTTGGTCCATGCCACAGCCTAGTTGCGAAAGCCGGCTTTCCCTGGCGGATCTATCAAGTGAGTCAGTAGGATGTGTCAGTTGCGCAACTGTCGCAAGTCATAATGTTGTAACCATGGTGGTTACCTTTGTGAATGGAGTTGCAATTAGTTGCATGATTTGGGGATTTTTATGCGGATTATGGTTCCTCAACGTTGCTTGCTGTAATGTTTATCCCAACTAATCATAATCGAAAAAAAACCGGGAAAAAATCGTTATTGACACTTTTTTTTTGTAAAGTGCTTGTTTTGATTTTTATTTTCTTCTTTTTTAGACGAAGTGGTAGCTAAAGTGGCGCCCTCATTTGAAATTAATTGTTTAAAAACTAAATATGGTTATAATTAAAAATTTCATTTGGATCGTAACCTGCGCCACTCGCATTTTTTAACCCTCCTTATACAACTGTTGCATAAAATACTACTTTGAACTTTTTCTTCTTTGTTGAATGAAACAATATGGGTCCTATATTTTTTGCTATTCCAGTTGACGGACTAAAAAGAATTGAGATCTAAATGGGTGGCAAGTTCTAAAGAGAATCTAGAAATTTATAAATTACGATTTAAGATTAAGTAACATCCCTGCGCGACATACATTACTCTGAGTTTGTCCTCGTGAACGGTTGTCAACTACCACAACCTGCTTTCGGTGAAGGAAAACATAATGACGAAATCTGCACACTTGTTCACTAGTGAGTAATAATCAGAGGTCGGAATTAGGTAGAGTTATTTATGTACTTGCATCGAAATGTTGATATTAATATGGATCTTCCAAGGATTTCTAATGGACAATCCCATGTTGCCAACAATATTACAAATAAATAATCATAAAAACCTTAGAGATAGATAAGACAAATAAAACAAAGATAATTACAAACAATTTAATATGTATTTACAGTAGTATTTTTATTAGTTTTAACATATTGGCAACGTCGCCTGTGCAGTGGTTTAAATTGTGTAGAAATCACAGTATTTTCTGCTCTTTAAAATTAATCCCGGGATTTGAGGCATATCCACTTTATTCTTTCGCTGTATGAAATCAATGTAAGTACATAAATAACTCTATCCAATTCCGACCTCTGGTAATAATGAATGTTGTCGCTAGTTAACCGTCATTGAGCTACGACAGATGCCTGTATATTCTAAATTCTTGCTTCTAACACCAGTGTTAGCAATTTAGAACTTTGGTGCAGAACAGTCCAGTTACGGAGACCACAAATAAGTACTAGTACTCACATACAGAAGTCTTACTCAAAAAAGAAATTCAAAGAAATATCTATTTAACGTGGTTTGCTCTATGGTTTAATTTAGCTCGCGTCAGAACTCCTCACCTCTTCGTTTAGATACCTAGACATCCATTGCACGCCAATTTCATTCTTATTACTCTGGACAAACGATTCATGTAACTGAATTTTCCAGATCGAAGTGATCGCCGCGCGCATAGTAATAATGTAGGTATATTTTCGATACCTAAACGGGGAGTGACACAGGCCCGGTGAGACGTAATTGACGTAAAGTGGTTGATATTGTATTTACTAGTTTTACTAGTTACAAGAGATAACGAAATTTTGTCTGAAATTGGCAGTAGAATAATGCTTTTTTGTGACTCGAGATATTTCCGATCAAAAATACTTGGAAGAAAATTAAAATTATGTTGTAAAAAACCCTAATGAGGCCCATATTGACATACGGTTCTGAATGCTGGGTTCTGAGTAGGTAGGATGAAGACCGCCTGTTGGTATTCGAGCGAAAGTTACTTCGGCGGATTTATGTCTGAATAAATAAATTTTTATTTTTTTATTATTTATATGGAGCTGTGTTTGAAAATGAGAGATGGCGTTCGCGATACAACCACGAGCTGGACCAGTTGTACGACGAGCGTAACGTCATTAAAACCATCAAGACTGGACGCCTACGATGGGCAGGTCATGTAGCGAGAATGGACGAGGCCAGAGTACCAAAACGCTTGCTGGAGACTCGACCTCAGGGGTCGTTGAAGCCGAGGCAGACCCAAGCTCAGATGGCTGGATGGCGTCGAACAGGATCTTAAAAATGTCGGCGTCAAAAGCTGGAGACAGAAAGCCCACAATAGAACTATCTGGAAGAAAATACTTGTCCAGGCCCAGGCCCACCCGCGGCTGTAGAGCGTTAGATAATAATAAAAAATAATAGTTTTACTAGGCTTGGCGTCGGGGGTGAAGTAACGTAATTAAGCGCTGGCGTGCGTGAGACTGTGAGACACACAATAAACACACGGCACAAAAACAGACTAGCGATACCGGTAAGTAAAACTAAAGGACGAGATTTAGAAATGTATAAAAAGGGTCCGTACCTAAGCGCAATCAAGATGTACAATAAACTGCCAAAACTAATAACATCGGAAGAAAATGATAAAAAATTCTTTAAAAAATTAAAAGGGCTACTATTTTCAAAGGGGTATTACTCGGGTAACGAATATTTAAATGACAAACTATAATAAGCGTTTTAAAGAAAGACTCAATAAACACAATATATCTGCGTAGGTACTCGTAGTTTTAGTTCCAGTTTCCAGTTTCAAGTTGCATCTGATCAACGCACTTGCAGTAATTATATTTACAATAATTATATTTTTTTGTCTGTAAACACCTATTACTAACTTTTTGTTGACATTGAACTTATTGTATTTTTAACTATTTAATTTAATCTTCTAACCATAGACATCAATTGAACTTACTCTTAATTTATGTTAATTATCTTCTTGTACTTGATTATAAATACTATTATTATATAAACTCAAATAATTCCTATAAGTTCGCAACACCCTGCCAGGGTTCATGTACTTACCTACTAACCATCTTCTGTATGAGTGCATGAAAGCGAGTAATAAAGAAATAAAGAATTCAATTCAATGATGCATTCAGAGTTCTGTTGCGACGGCCACGGTTCTGTAGCGCATCAGCTATGTTCTCAGTCGCCCATACGGACGGGTTCGGCGCGGTTTGGCGTAAGAAATCTGCAGCTCTGCTGCGCACAGTTCGTACCAGTCGCAACAGCATTCTTAGAGCAATATCCGATCGGTTTGACAGTCCGCTCATGTAAGTGCTCACTGATCGAACCCGGTCGCTTTTAGTAATTCATTACTAACGTGTTAATTGTTAATAACTTGTTGGGGCGCTATGCACTTGCAAATAGGGAAATTGATAATACTGCTTTTTAGATTAAATAGATTTGAAAACTAACATAGAATAAGGACCATTGTTACTAACCCCTGGGCCTATGTTGCCTTTAATAAAGTTATTATTATGTTGGTACGCTTTTCAGCCACGGGTCCATGGGGACCCGGTCCTTTGAGGCGTTCATGGGGCCAAAGCCAACATGAAGAGGCCTTTTAGTACCTTTTTATCTAAAAAGTGAGATGGCTGCATCTATGGAGGTCTATCCCTTAATGTACCATTGAGATGCACTAACGGACAGTCCTCCACAGCTGCCGAACTATTGCCAGGGAGGGATTTACTTGGTTTGGGCTTTATGGATGGGATGTTAGTGGACCGGATAACTGGGTTATGGAGTGAGATACGGACATCTACCTAAAAATCTCTCACAACATTTTAGCCTGCTAGATGGTGACTCGCTGCTCGTTGGCTACACTGCCTGTGGGCACCCTAATTAGCCACAAAGATGCGGCCAGGGCGCAACACAATGTGAGCAGCTGAGGGTGTCGAGAGGTGCGGCTCCGGTTTCACCATCACGGGGCTTACCCCCGAGAGCGGGTTTCCCCGTTATTACGCCATTACGTTTTAATTCAATTCAATTCAAATATATCTTTATTATCATAGGATATTTATAATATCTCTTAATAATCGTCACTTTTTATTGCACAATTAATTGTTGACGTCAAAAAATTACTTAGAGCTAAATCCACATTGGAAGTAAGTTCCAAAGGTATGTTAGTAAAAAAATTATCAAAAATATTAACAATTTCTTCAGGTTTAGTAATAATCTTACCGCTAGCTTTGATTTGACAAATATTTTCTTTTGCTTTATTTTTACCAGTTTCTTTATTAATAACATTCCAAGTTTCTTTTATCTTGTTAGGGGCATTATTTATTTTTTTACTAATACGATTGGCCTTGGCTTGTCTACAAACTTTTTTAAATATTTTAGAATAATTTTTAACATAATCTACAAAGGAAGGATTAAAATTAAATTGTTTTTGGGCATATAAGTCATAAAGCTTGTTCCTACTTATGTAGATGCCGGTAGTAGCCCACTCACTAAATTGTGATTTACTATGCACAGCAACTTTTTTTTGTTTCAATGTTTTAGAATATTTTGAAGAAATACAATTAAAAAGTTTATTGTAATGGTCGTCCGGATTTTTCCCTGTGTATACGACAGATAACAGTTTGTTATCTAAATTATTTTTACGTGCAATACACTTCCACCCTGGAGCG
The DNA here is from genome assembly GCA_943193695.1 of Acrobasis suavella. Classification (NCBI taxonomy): domain Eukaryota; kingdom Metazoa; phylum Arthropoda; class Insecta; order Lepidoptera; family Pyralidae; genus Acrobasis; species Acrobasis suavella. The sequence continues at coordinate 10,009,284 of OW971955.1, read as the reverse complement.
TATATTCTGCTCTTGCGACTCCACTCTGGCCAGCCAGTTAAGGCAAGACAGAGGCGGGGGGTGTGTAACTGTGTGTATGTGTGTGTAACCGCATGTGTGTATGGTCCCCCTGGAGGTAGGGTACGTGGTGTCGCCACTCACCATCAGCTCGCCACAAGCTGCCCTGCGTTGACTGACTGCACTGGGAATCCAGTGGGCGATGGGGTCGTCACATCCCGACGCCTTTATTATTATTATTATAAGGTTAACAAACTCTATAAGAAGATCAGAAGCAGAATTTTGGACTGTTACCGGTCTTAACTAATGTGATTAGCATATTATTGGATATAACCAGCGATAATAACTGTCATTCTGGTCTAAACTCGTCCGAAGTAGGTTGAGATGGTCCAAAACTTGTTAGGTTGTACCGTGAGGAATTTTATATTTATACACATTTACTGTTACGAAACATGTTATGATTCGCAGATTTAAATGTTTATTCGGTAATTAGACCTTTACAGGCACTTTTACACGTCAATAAGTATAATTTACGTTACGTGTAAAGTATATTAAAATATAATTTATTTTTAAACAAAAGCTACCGATACCAGCGCTTCGTAACGACCTCTGCTGAGAGGAAACGCCGAAAGAAACTCATTTTCACAGTATTGGTCGCCTACTCGCCAGAACGACTTTGTTTTTTTGTGTGTGTTAGTAGCCAAAACTGGAGATAGTTTTGAAGCTTCAACTTTTTCTTTTATCACAAGACCTCTCCATTCCGTCTGGCCAGCGCGGAGAGTGTAGTCCAAATCCTTTGCCTGTACGAGTACATTTTTATATAATAAAGTTTAATAAATTACTTCCCTAACTTATCTACAATTACTTCCCTTTGTTTTCTCAAGTTTCCAAGAGACAATTAAGATCAAATTATATTTGTAAATTAAATCAACCACGTGGACGCAAATATATTTATACAAAAAATGCGTACCACATGTGCATACAAGTATACAATAAACTATCAAATATTATTAAATTGCTAAATAAGAATAAATTCAAAAAAACATTGACGGAATGGTCGAATGAAAAAAGATTTTATAGCATTGAAGAGTATATGGACAGTAAACATTTAATTTATTTAATACTAATAATTTATTTTTAGAATGTAAAATTTGATAATAGATTAAAAATTATATTTAGTATCTAGCTTTTGTCCGCGGCTTCGCTCGCGTAGGGGTGTAATTTATCAAAATCCTTTCAATCAAAAGCTTTATGCATGCAAAGTCTCAGCCCGATCGGTTTAAAATTGACAAAGTTTCATACAAACTTTCATCCCCTATTTTATCCCCTTGGGGGTAGAATTGATCAAAATCCTTTCTTAGCGGATGCCTACGTCATAACATATACCTGCATGCCAAATTTCAGCCCGATCCATCCAGTGATTTGGGCTGTGCGTTGATAGATCACTATGTCAGTCAGTCAGTCACCATTGAGTTATATATATTTAGATAGAATTGATAATGTGAATTTAATTAAGTAGACTGGACATATATATTGTTAATGTTTGCACGCCTGCAAGCAGTTTGGTTGTATAAATCATGCAAATAAATGATTCTATTCTATTCTAAAAATAAACGGCCAAGTGCGTGTCGGACTCACGCACGAAGGGTTCCGTATCATTATCTAGTATAAAACATCATTTTTTCTCGAATGGAAGCCCCCGTTATTATTAATTTTTAAAGTGAATATACAAATAAAAATTTTCTGTGAATATTTCAAGCGTCTACCTGTTGCCGTTATTAATATCGAGCAAAAAACGGCAAAATAAATCAAGTTTGTTGTATGGGAGCCCCCCTTAAATATTTATTATAATCTGTTTTTAGTATTTGATGTTCTAATAGCAGCAACTGAAATACATATGTCAAAATTTCAACTGTCTAGCTATCACGGTTCTTAAAATACAGCTTGGTGACAGACAAACAGATGGACGGACGGACAGGTGGAGTTGATAGATATATAGATAGATAACTCTTTATTGTACACCAAAAGAAAAATGTAACACAAAGAAATAATTTTAAATTAAAGGAGTACAATGCGCGGTCTTATCGCGTTAAGCGATCCCTTCCAGACACAGACGGAGTTTTAGTAATAGGGTCCTGTTTTACCTTAAAATCTTCTTTATCTCCTTACTGACATTAAATTTGCTAATGATTGAGACGCTGTTGCAAAAAGCAAGACTTTTACTGTATCATACGCGTATTTATGGAACGGACATTTAAACAATTTTTTTTTCAAATTGAGGTATACATTGTTTGAAAATTATAAAATTTGAAGTTTTCTACATTAAATACGAGCATCATAAAACTAGCTTTTCGAGCGTTGCGCGGGCTGCAAGCAGCCCGCGGTTTTTCGTGCAGCTGTTAAGGTAGGCTGACATATGATTCCAGTTTAGAAAATGGGTGAAAACTGCAGTCTGTTGAGGAAACATGAAAAAATGTGTGGGCGGCCATCTTGGATCCAAAATCTGATTGCAGTTTCGAGTTTCGCGGGGTGCTTTACCCCAGGATACAAAATTTCAGACCCCTACTACGATTAAACTTTTTTTAATGTAGACGCCATCTTGGATTCCAAAAAATGTCAAATTTGGATTTTTCGGCGCAAAATATATGTAAATATCGATTTGCAGCCAAATCGGAAGCAGTTGACTTACGGCACCATCTTGGATTTCCAAAAATTAAAAATAAAAACAACGCAGTTGAGAGCTGTTAGGCATATTTTAATCTATATATATAAAAGCGAAAATCACTCACTCATCACGAAATCTCAAAAACTACTTAGCCAATGTAGATGAAATTTGGCAGATAGGTAGATTGTGACTAGGAGACGTCCGCTAAGAAAGGGTTGTTAGAAATTCCATCCCTAAAGGGGTGAAATAAGGGTTGCCAGTTTGTATGAAACTTCGTAATTTTTAAAGTGAGGGACACGTTTTTTTTTTATTTATTTAAGTAGTTAGTAGAAAATAATAACGCATTCATTAGATTTTGAAAATAACATCCTTATAGGGGTGAAATAGGGGTTGTAAGCATGTAAGAATTTTCGACATTTTTGAAGCGAGAAACATGACGTGTTTGATCGGAGTGGGAGCGGGAACGGGAGCGGGAGCGGGAGCGGGAGCGGGAGCGGGAGCGGGAGCAGGAGCGGGAGCGGGAGCGGGAGTGAGAGGTGGACAAGGTTGGTCGGGTCCATAACATAATTTTTTTTTTTTTACATAATAATTCATATGTCATAACAAAGTTGATAACGTAAAAAAACATAAAAATCATATTAGAAACATTTTCGAGACATCGACGCGAACGAAGTCGCGGGTTAGGTACAGCTAGTACTGTATAAACAGCTTTTAGTTTCATTGCAACAAAAACCTTGTTGATCTTATTTATGCTTGTCCGATAAGAAAAACAAAGCTAACAGTTTTCTACGAGGTCTTTGCACCAATAAAATTTGGCACGTTAACAATCGCGTAACCAATACGTAATGAATAACTGTTTGACACACTGAGTAGGTACCTATCTAAATGGATTTGTATGCAAGTCTTGCTAGAATTAAGGCTTGGAACCGGTACCAGGAGTACATGTTCTTTACCGGTATTTAAAGGTTCTTTTCAAATCCAAATTTAAATATTTATTTATCAGAATATTTTAAACATTAACAGTTAATATAAAACTAAAATTAACTATAATTAACTTAAATACTAAAAATATATTGTTACGAAATTGGGGTTCGAGATTTGGAGAAAAACGCCAAACTTCGTATGAGGGTCTTTATTTACTACGGAACCCTAAGTCGACACGTGAAGATGGTCTTCCTGATGTCTAAATCCAAGTCGCGTAGCAGCTGAGGTCCAGGTATCTCGAAGAGGTTGTCGCAGGTACTTCTACTTTGTCGCACTGAGGTAGGCTTCCTTCGCTTCGGTTCGCTCGAAGTGATCGCTCTCGTAGCTCAGAATGAACTGCCGTGGCGCGCACTCGGTCGTCTTTATATATGCGCCGGTACAGAGGTCTACATTATTCTCGAATATTGCCCATACTTGAAGAATGTATTTCGATGCCGGGAAACATCGAGGCGCCGGTACGTGTGTGTAAGTGCAACCGGCCAAACAATTCTAGACATAAGGCCTAGTTTCGCTTGCGCCATGCCGATGTATTCTACGCGATTCTTACTCGCGAACATTCTGCGTCTATCTCGTTCGCGACAATATTACTTATATATTTTTAGTATTTAATACTATTATAAATTCCCCCTTATTCATAA